>OX328110.1:14770455-15115455 GCA_946811185.2 Hippopus hippopus
AAAGCAAAAAGATTTGACACAGGTCAGCCTGCACAGACTGCTAAGGCTGACATGGGTCCATTCTTTTTGCAAATGCATTTAATCCCCTTTTCACAGAGCATGGGTCAGTAAATGAAATACATATTCGTGTGACAGGGAATTAGACCAATATATCATGTATTTTTAGGCTGTTTGGAAAAGATTCTCTTGCAAAATATTGGTTGTTGTAGATCTGGATCAGACTAGTTTCTGACCTGTCTGATCTTGAACTGAACCAGCTCTATAAGCAGCCAAAACTCGAGGGGCTTTAAGAATATATTGTTTTCAGATTGGCCTTTTAAGACACCAGTTGGACAGCTCAGAGAAAAAACAGAGAGACTTGGTAACTCAGTATGAATCTCAATTGTCACAGCTAAGAGGGGAGGTAACTTCTGAGTGTTTATTATGACATTTACTATATGTAACTTATTCAGATTGATTGATTGTATGGTGTTTAAAGCCGTTTTCAACATTTAGTATTTCAATTATATTGCGGTGGCCAGTTCACCTTTCCATTCTTTCTTGGAGTTTCTTTTACCAGTATTCAACACAATATTTTTTCCAAGCCTCTGGCTCTCCCACCTAACCATTGTCGAAACAATGATCAGCGGTGAGAGAGGAATGAATCCTGTCGCAATGACTATCATCAATCCACAGAAAGAAATTGGCAGAGCTGGGGATCGAACCAGCAACCCCCTGTTCTCAAGTCCTGTATGTTACCGCCTGAGCTAGTGGGGCTCAACAGCTTATTCAGAAATGCAATATTTGACTAATATACAAGGTCAGAACATATTACGCTGTTATATTGTCACAATATTAGATGGGCGATAAATCAAAGGCCGCGACATGACATTTCCTTTCCATAACTTTCTTTCTTTTGTATCATGCTTTCTTTCAACAGTATGTCACTTACATCCCACAGCAATTGCACTGTATTTTATGCTCTTTCCAAGCCCTATACAGCTTTGCCCTATAAACAAAGTCCCAACAATATTCACTGATGAGAAAGGAATGAATTAAGCTTCAATAATTGTTGTAAATCTTCCAAGAGAGAAAGGAAAAAGGTTACCAGCATTTTCTCCTTTTCCCACTGTGTTTTCTATCTTTACCGAGACAAATCTCATTGTTTAATTTGTAATCTGCCAGTGCTTTCAATTAGGACAAGTCTAAATAAAAGGCAACTATAGTTGTGAAGAGTTAACCATGTATAGGGCCATATAATCCCAACAGGCATTTTCATTGCAGAAATAAGACTCAAATAATTTCAGTTTCAAGGTTGCTGTAGTCCAGAATATATGCCAGAGTGGACAGTGTAGATCAAAGATCAGACTGCACGTTTTGTGCAGTCTGATCTTGATCTACACTGGCCACAAAGGCAATTACACTTTTGAAAGGCGCTTTATGGGTGAAGCTTCATGAACCCATGGTTACTAGCGCAGTGTGTTTTAAACTGAGCTGTTGGTGCCCAGATCATAATAATTATGAAATATAAAGTAATGCAGTATTACACTGGAAACCTTTTCCTCTGCCTTAGTTATTATTTGTTGCATCTGCAAGTTTTTAGTACTGTCAGAATGTAAAAACAACAACTACACAACAAAAACTTTTAAACAATTGGTCAGATATATGGAATATGTGGTTACAAATTGTTCTTAAATTTCCTTGTAGAATTTCTTATCTACTTGTCAAGAATTATGTCATTTAGAAATGCCATGGTGTTTACCAATGTTTTCAAGGACCCTTTTGCCGCTTTCTACAAATCCATCAGCACCAGCTGGTACTGAGGCTAGGCTAAATGCTTTTACATAGAACACTTGCTATGTGACACACAGTTTCAATTCATCACAGAGACCTCTTGAATTAGAGAAGTAGTATCATACTGCTATTCTAACCCCAAAAGCTTTTTGAAGCAAATAGAGAAATTGCTTGTTTTTGAATTTTAAAAGCAGATTTCTCAAAATCTACTACAAAGAATGACAAGTGTATCACTGCACTTGTCATTTATTACTTGTTATTATCTTAGTCATTATAGCGTAAATATTTAAGTTTTTATATATCCTACCCAGGTCCAGAAGTTACAGAGAGAGTATGAGAGACTCCATAAAAGACATGTAAAACAGAAAAAAGAATCGGAGAAAGAAAGAGAAAAGTCGGCACTGGATACCCATGACTCCAAACAGGAAAATCTCAGATTATCAAAGAAGTTAGAGGTAAAATGGCAGGTCTTGCTAGTTTTGTATAGAGCTGTGCAATAGTGAGATACCTTGAAGTATATATGAGCCATGTTCTGTGAAAAGGAGGCTTAATGCATCTGCAAAAAGTATCAACCCCGGTCAGCCTGCGCAGTCCGCGAGGCTGACCTGGGCCAAAACTTTTCGTTATTGGTCAATTTTCTGTATGTGCAAAGACCAGTCTACCTCATGATTCAGTTGGTCATTTAAAAAAGTGGATATTATGGATCCATAATTATGTGATGACCTACTTGGTATCATGTATTACGGAGATGCATTAAGCCGCCTTTTGTCAGAGCAATGGTCATCTATAAGCCATGCTATGTGAAAAGGGGGCATGGCATAATACATCTGAAAATAGCATCAACCTCTGTTAGCCTCTGCAGTCTACACAGGCTGACATGGGTCAAACATTTTTGCCATTGATCAACTTTCTGCATGTCAAAGGGCCATGCAGTTGATTGTTAGACAAAATTTATTTTATGGATCCATAATTATGTGATGACTTGCTTGGTAACATGCATCTCGGAGATGCATTTAAATCCCTTTTGTGTGGACTTAGCTCATATTAAAGATTACCCACATCTTATGCAGTGAGAATGAGACAATTCACTCATCTAAAGTCTTCTGGGCCTGTATTCATCAACTTTTCTTAGGAACATTCTTAGTCTTAATCTCCAATCTCCAGAATTTTCTAATTTAAAAAGTAACACAATTTCTGATTGGCTAAGCCAAATGGTTTAACCAATCAGAAGTTGTATTACTTTCAAATTTTATAAAACTTGGAGAATAAGACTGAGAATGTTTTTAAGAATGATTGGTGAATACAGACCCAGCTGGTGTGTAAAACCTACATTTGATTATAAATCTTTTTGAAATTTGTTGACCACAAAGATCTCATAAGCAAGGTTTATTTTATGCAAAGGTAGGTGTGATTTGGTGTGTTGTAATTTTTAAACTGTAATTTATGTTAAAATATTTCAACCCTTTCCCAAACAATGCCATATTTTAACAGTCTTGTGATTGGAGGCGTTTTTTACCAGCATTTTCTCCTCTTCACACAATGTTTTCTACTCTATGAAAGACAAATCCATCATTCATAGAATCACATTGAATTTGTTGTCCGCAAAGGCTTTAACATAGGACAAGTTTATAATTTTGTCATTTGGTAAAAGTTAAAAGCATGTGTATCATTTGCTTTGGAAAGTTATGAAATGTAATTTATGTTGAAGGTCCTCACACAAATTGTCTTGAAAGATATGGATAAAATTACATAAAATTAATATAAAAATTTTTACTGCAGCTATTGTTGAAGAAAATGTTGAGGTATTGACATAGCCCAAAGGTTGTTGGTGTTGTCTGCTTCACTATCATTGTGGAAAAACTTTGACATTTTATTATATCTCTGTTATTACTGGAGATACTTACTTCAAAACCGAGAAGTTGTACCCATATAACAGGGGCAGGCAACCATCAAAATGTTTTTGTTGCATTTATACCCCTTTCTTGACTTAGAATTTGCAAAAACTGTGATATTTTACAGTATTTCTGTTATTACTGGAGATATTTATTTCAACTCAAACAACTTGTTAGCTATCAAAAGGGGAACCCATAAAATGAGGGCAGACAACCATCAAAGTATTTTTGAAACAGTTATGCCCCTTTCTTTGACTTAGATATTTCACTGAAAACCAAGCAACTGCAGCCAAATGTTGGCATCCCCATATGGTGCTTTTATTTATTTATATATTGTAATGTCAATTCTAACAGTGTTCATTGTAACTGACATTGATTTTACAGGATTACAGGCAGAGATCTAAAGATTGGGAAATTGAAAGACAAGGACTTCAGAAACAGGTTGAGAACTTGGAAGCACAAAGAAGAGCTATAGCAGACAAGTGTGAATTTGTACAGGTATTGACCACAACTTCTTTAATCTCTCTGTATAGAAAATATCTATAAACAAAGATAGCAAAGCCATACTGTTGATTCAAGGGAAGTCATAACTTGATAGATGAAAAAACCAGGACATTTGATGAAGAGTTAAGAGGGGTCCGGTATGGCTCAGGGTTCTGGGTCTGTAACTCAAATGTTCTGGGTTTGATTCATATGGGATGTGCATGTTGCATGGGAATGTCTTTGGTCAAGGCGATGGAGAGTACAAGCCTATATACTGTCAAAACCCAGGAAAAGATAAAGGAATGATCTTTTGCCTTGATACAACCGAAGTACGATTGAAATAGGAATAAAACATTTTTTAAACAAGCAGAAAGATTTCTTAAAATAGCCTGTTTTGTAACTGGTCTGTTTATGACAGAAGTGATTTTTCTGATGTGTAAAAATGCTTGAATACGAGGGTTGTTCGATATGTAATGTGTATTGTACGATATCTCAAAAGCATTCGACTCAAATAGTGAAATGAACATTACATCCCTTCAAAATATTCTCCGCAGTTTGAAATACATAATTTCAATCTCTGAATCCATTTCTGAAATGCGTCATGGTACGCTGATTTAGGTAGACCTCTGAGGCACTGACTGATGGCTGAGCCAAGGGCTTGTCGGGACTTGTAACGACGACCAGATAAGAACTTTTTAAGTTTTGGAAAAAGGAAAAGGTCGCATGGGGCTAGATCTGGAGAGTATGGTGGGTGTGGCAAGACAGTAACCTTCTCTGACTTCAAAAATGGCTTCACAAGCTCAGATGTATGTGATGGAGCATTATCATGAAGTAGACGAACATGCCTAAATCCTGACACAGGGCATCGTTTAAGATAATATTTCTTGAGCTTTTTTAGTATAACATCTCGGTAATACCGACCTGTAACAATTTTGCCCTTCGGCACCGGAATTTGTACGGCTATACCATCACATGAGAAGAATATGCAATAAAGAACCTTCTTTGTGCTTATGCTTCTTTTGGCAAATACAGCCCTTCTACCATGTTTAGTTAGCCATATTTTGTTTCCAATTTTTCTTACTGGTTCGAAATAGTGAACCCATGTTTCGTCACCAGTAACAATGTTTGCAAACTGTCTTTGATTGAATTTGGGAAACATTTTGAGCAATTGCTTAGCGATTTGTACTCGTACCCATTTTTGGTCATCTGTCAATATATGCGGTATCCATCTGGCAGAAATCTTTCATACTTCCAAAATACGCTTCAAAATGAAATGCACCCGCGATAGCGATATGCCAACAGCGTTGGCAGTATCACGAATCGTGTATCTGCCATCACTTTCAATTATTTCCCTGACTTTTGAGACATTTGCCTTGCCTCTTACAGTCACAGGTCGGCCAGATTTTGCTGCATCTTTGACGGACTCTGTGCCAGTCAGAAATTTCTTTCTCCACCTACAAACTGTCTCATAAGATACCTTATCAGACCCATAAACTTCCCCCAATTCAGTAAAAATCTGCATTACCGAATGACCGAGTTTTATGCGAACTTTTATATAAGCTCTAATTTCTTCAATGTTCTTAATCCGTTTCCCAACCATTTTTACAACAGTGGTCAACGACTAGCTCTAATGAAATGACTATAAGTTTAAAACTATGTGGAGCTAAAGGCTCGTGTTTATACCGTTGGAAAGGTATTGAATAGAGCTATTCAAGCGTATCATCATCCACGAAATCGTTGAAAGCGTTATCGCGCTGTGGTACAATACACATTACATATCGAACAGCCCTCGTAATTGTAGTTAATTTTCTGATGACATTGTAACAAATCTTTACATTTTTTTCTCCTTTCCAATTAACTATATAAATTATTAAACTACAGCAGTTTGCAGTGTATACTGATAACAGCATGTGCTTTCATTTCATCGTGCACCTTTTCTGTTTATCATATCATGGGTGGGGTATATCACTGTATTATTATACCATTTTAACATACACCTTGTGTTGAGTTGCTTTAATATAGGAATAAGCATGTTTTTATGTAACATAAAGGTCATACTATAAGATGACCAGGGCCTGTATTCACCAACATTTCTTAAGAATATTCTTAGTGTTATTCTCCAAAATTTTCTAAATTTGAAAGTAACACAACTTCTGATTGGCTAAACCATTTGGTTTAGCCAATCAGAAATTGTGTTATTTTCAAATTTAGAAAATTCTGGAGACGGGGACCAAGAATGTTCTTAAGAATGGTTGGTGAATACGGGCCCTTGTCAAACATCCAACTGAGTGTCTGTCATTTGGTTTTTAATCCTTTACCACACAACCCAGAGCTTGTATGGTGGGTCCAAGTGTTAGTCCCTGGCGAAGAAATTAATTTCAAAACTAGGTTAAAAGTTTCCAGGTCACTTTATCTTTTGTTTACTATTTGCCTCATATTAAAATCAATTTTTCTGCCTGCAACTACCACTTGGACCGACCACACAATAACAGATTATGATTTTCACAATATTATCCATACTTTTAATGGTATGATTTAAATTGAAATGCATGTTAATACCTGCATTAATTTTTTTTTTTTTTTTTTTTTTTTTGCCACTTTTGGGCCTTTAAAAAGTTTTTCAGCATTGAAAAAGAGTTCATAAACTTTTTAGCAGTGATTGGAAATGCTTGCACTATGATGTGATATGCACATGTAATTAGCAACAATTTTCATCATCACTCTCTTTCATTTCACAACCAGACATTCACCCTTGCATATGGAGTAAGTTCTCATCTTTGGTAGTCTTGAACCCTTTTCTTCATTATGTTTTTTTAGCTTGACTGATTTTACTAAACAACAAAATGTTAGACTTGTCCAAATTGAAAACATTTGCAGACGATAATTTCAGTGTGGCTCAAATGGTGCAATTTGTCTTTGATAGAGTAGAAAACATTGTGGGAAAAGGAGAAAATGCTGGTTACCAGCATTTTCTCCTTTTCCAACAATGTTTTCAAAAGGCTTCTCCCTCAAGGTTGTTAAAAGTCAGGATTGTGTGGTAAAGGGTTAAAGAAAATGTCGAGGTATTGTCATAGCCTTGGCATCTTCATCATCTGCATTGTCACCTGTGTGGTGTAAAAACTTTCGCAATATATCTGTCACTACTGAAGATATTTACCTCAAACTTGGACTAGTTGTTAAATATCAAATGGGAAACCTGTACAGAAGGGGAAGGTAACTATCAAAATATTTTTGACAGTTATAGTTATGCCCCTTTTTCAACTTAGCATTTTCAAAAACTTTGACATTTTATAATGTCTCTGTCATTACTGAAGATATTTACATTAAATATGGACTAGTTGTTAACTATCTAAAGGGGAAACCATACATGCTGGTGACCAGCATTTTTTCCTTTTCTCACAATGTTTTCTACCCTTTCAAAGACAAAAATAATCAGTTGAGCCCCCTTTAATTATTTGTCTGCAAATGCCTTCAATTTAGTCCAGTTTTGTTGTCTGAGAAAGAGTTAACCCTGTGCCACACGACAAAACATTTGACTTCTCCAGATGAAAAGGATTTGCAGGCTACAGAATAAATGTTGCTTAAATTGTGGAATTTGTCCTTGATGAGGTACAAAACATTGTGGGAAAAGGAGAAAATGCTGGTTACCAGCGTTTTCTCCTTTTCCCACAATGTGTTCAAATGGCTTCTTTCTCAGGGTCGTTAAAATTTGGGATTGTGTGGTAAAGGGTTAAATGCAGTCTTGTAAGTGCAGTATTCCAAAGTTATCTTATAAACATTTCTTATTTTATTTCAAAGCAAGCAATTTAATTGGTTGAGACACAATGTCTCAGGCAATCAAAATCTATCTTTGTGATTGGCAGTGACAAAACCTCAACCAATCACACAGCTAGTCTTTGAATATAGAATGGAATTGAATTTAGAATAGTAATGAACATGTACATGGTTTAAACCCCCCCCCTTTCCCAAACAACAAGTTTTAGACTCTTATGAATTCAAAACATTTGCAGACAATAAATTCAAAAGAGATAAAAATGAGCTTAAGTTCTCTGATAGGATAGAAAAAATTGTGGGAAAAGGAGAAAATGCTGGTTACCAGCATTTTCTCCTTTTTCCACAATGTTTTCAAAGGCCTTCTTTCCCAGGGTCATGAAAACCAGAGATTGTTTGGGAAAAGGTTAACTGAGGCGTTGGTTGTTTTGAAAGATTTTTCTGTGATGGGTCATCAAATTTTTCTGTAACAGTAATGGCAAAAAGCATGTGATGAAGAAAAGGGTTAGAAAATTTAATGTTCATACATGTAGTATCAATTTTGATAGGGTATCAGAGTTTTATCATTTTATAAAGTTGGCTCATTGAATATTAACATAGTAAATAAATGTTTGAGTTGCTAGACGGCGAGGGCTTATGAATCTGAGATGATGATTTTGTAAGTCAGTTTGGTATATCAAATTACTTGTTATAGTTTGGCAGGTCAAAACATATTGGGGCCATTCTCTGTGAAAAGAGGGTTTAATGCATCTGCAAAACGTTTTGACCAATGTCAGCCTGTGCAAGATGCGCAGGCTGACATGGGTCAAAACTTTTTGCTTTTTGTAAGTTTTCTGCATGACCAAGGACCCTGCTACCTCATGATTCAGTCGATCGCTAGACAAAATGGATTTTATGGATCCATAACCATGTGATTGCTTGCTTGGGGCAATACATCACTGAGATGCATTAAACCCCCTTTTTCCAGGGCACAGCTCATTTTATTTTACCTTGATTGTGAAACAAGTTCTACAAATTATGTTGATTACCTGCAATGATTGCTTCCTGGAAATTCAAGCTGCATTGTTAAAAATTCACAAGGTTGGCCCAGTTATTGACAAGGTTTGAACCTTGGGCCTCTGATATGACAGACAGAGGCTAAACCTGAACACTTGTGTTGCCCACATAGTTAGATTGAAGCCTGTAGCTGATTCAGTAATGTATGTGGTTAGATATAAGCTGTTGCTCAGCTTAATGGTTTTTGGTGATACATGAAAGTCAATAAGACTGGTTTCAGTTTTCATCACAACTATCAGTGTTTTGACACTGTTAATGTTGGAGAGCATTCTTTTCCCTTGAAAGAGTATTTTGCCTATAATGGTTAATGAAACTCTAGGACAGCTTGCTTATTGCACTGGCTGCTAGGATATTTGATATCTAAAAAACTAAGTAAATGGTGAGGATGGATTAAACTTAAACTTTGTACCACATGAAAACTTTTTGGTCTTATCAACATTGAAAGCATTTGCAGAGGAGAAATTAGATTTTACTCAAAACTTGAAATATGTCTTTTCAAGAGTAGAAAATATTGTGGAAAAAGGAGAAAATGCTGGTTACCAGCATTTTCTCCTTTTCCCACAATATTTTCAAAAGCCCTCTCTCTCAGGGCTTGGTTAGTAAAGGGCATATGGGGGAAAAGTGTTCTACTTGAGTGACTGATGAAGCTTACCAAGTGTTTTGTATTACTGTATAGAAACAGTTTGTGGAATTAGAAGCCCAGAAACAGTCTATTTTGGAAAAATGTTCACTTGTACAGGTTTGTCTCTAACCCAGTGTAACCTTACATATCTGTATATTTGACCTTTGACTTTGTCCTTCATGATGAGTGTTATAATGCTTCATGAGATGTTATGATTCGAGTGCATAGGATAGTGTTGTTCTGTTACTAATGCTAGGGAAAGTTTGTACATAAATCCTATTTCCACTTTCTCTTGTATTGAAAACAGTAGCTTTTAGTTTTGGCTTGTGTATTATGTTTCATTTTATTTGTAGATTTATTATACCCCCGCAAAACGAATGTTTTCGGGGGTATGCTGGAATCAGCCTGTCTGTCCGTACTTCCGTGTGTCCGTCTGTGTACAAATTACTAGTAATTTTGTGTCGCAAACTCCTCCTACAGTTTTTCTTCAATTGTATTGAAACTTTGCACATATATTGATCATATATTGAAGGTTTGCAAGACGCAATTTTCAAGTGTCAACTCCTCCTGGTTGAGGAATTATCTCCCCTTGAACTTGACACTTTTTTCTGTCAAAGTGCTGGCGGGGGTATTAAGTCACATTCAGTGACAGCTCTAGTTTATCTTGAAAAGCAGTCAGTTGCTTAGAAAGAGTGTTGTGAAAAGTACTGGTTAAACAGACTCTAGGAAGACATAATAGATGAACTAGCTGGAATGATAAAAATAGAAATTCTTTGGGAAATGGTGTAAAAAGCTAAAGAGATTTGGTTGGGTTATACTTGCTAACAGAGACATTACCATTCAGGGTGTGTTCTTGCAAAGGTAGAATTCAATATGGAAAAGTAGATAATGATGGTAACCAGCATGTTCTCTTTAATCCATGATGTTTTCAATGTCCTTTTTTCTTAGGGTTGTTGAAACAAACTTGTTTGGTATAGGGTTAAAAACATTTCCAATTATGGCCAAAGTCTAAAATTTCTATCAGTACAGCCTTGAGCTGATTTCTTTGGTAATGAAAACATAACCACACTGTTAATGTCTGACTCTCACTGGCACAGTATTCCAAATATTGTACATTTATTTCATGCTTTCCGGTAGGTTATCGAGAAATATCGGTGAAATATTTTTCGATATTTCATGGTTACGACCAGTGAAAATACCGATTTTTATATTCTAACTCTTCAATTGAAGGCGAAAACAGTTGTTCCCACGCACTAGTTACCTAGGTAAAATGCGTGTGCCTCACAACTAGATGGAAATATGACGTAATTTACCTTACATTTCTCGCGCTTGACGTAATATTGTAATGCGTTGCTATCCGGAGGGGATACGCCACGGGGAATAACCGAAAAGAACTGTACTGGATTTTGATTAAGTTCCCCCCAGAAAGGGTTAAAAGCATGAAATAAATAGAATATTTGTTTTTTTCAGTGAAAGATCAAAATTTATTTCATCTTGTGAACATCATCGATAATATTTTCACGTAAAAAACAAATATCCTGTATGTATATCATGATTCTAAATGATGCATTATTCTTATTTTCATGAAGGACAGGGTGAAATTCAGCCTATATATGTTATAACATGCATGAAGACATATAACTTAGCTGCTAGTGCATATTTATCTAACTTTTTACCAGATGCAAGACTTGACCATCTTAAAAGTATTTGAAGATGAAAATTAAATCAGACACAAATGGTAGCATCTGTCTTTGAAAGAGTAGAAATCATAGTGGGGAAAAAAGGAGAAAATGCTGCTTGCCCAGCATTTGCTACTTTTCACTGCTGTTTTCCAAAGCCTTCTCACAGGATTGTTTGGTAAAGGGTAAACCTGTCTACATGAGTTAAAATATGTGATACTCTTTTTCATACTACTCTTTTATACATATGTGCCATGCTCTGGGAAAAGGGGGCTTAATGCATTTGCGAAAAGTATCGACCCATGTCAGCCTGCACAGTCCGTGCAGGCTGACATGGGTCGAAACTTTTCGCTGTCTTTAAATTTTCTGCATGTCAAAGGATCATTCTACCTCTTGATTCAGTCGGTTGTTTCAAAAAAATGGATTTTATGGATCCATAATTATGTGATGACTTGCTTGGTATAATGTACGACGGAGATGCATTAAGCCCCCTTTTGCCAGAGCGTGGCTAATATATATGGTACACCATCTTTAACAAAAGCTCTTTTATTACATTAATATGGTATCTGGATGCTTTTTTCTCTGTCTATAATTATGATTTATGTATGTATAAACTGATATTTCTCTCATAACAATCAACTCATCTGGAGCAGACTCCCCTAGTGACATCCATGAAAGAAAAGGGCGTAATAAACATGCATTAAGTCTTTACCAATACAGTATGGTGTCTAACTAACCTTGAAGAAGAGGGCTTTGTGGGAAAATTAGAAAAAACTGGTAACCAGCATTTTTTCCCATTTCCCCATGATACTTTCTACTCTTTCAAAGACACATATCATCTTTATAATCATATTTTATTTATTGGGTTGTGAAGTCTTGCATAGGAGAGAGTTCTGTCACTCTGTGGTTAAGTTTTACTTTAAATATATTTATTTTACATCAGTTGAGAAGCATGTTCTTACAACTTATAGAAATCTCTCTGAATTGTGCTTACTGGAAACTACACCAGTACTCGCGCTGAATATGTGGGCCTATGAAAAGTCCCAAAGTTGATGCCCGCTCCCAGGAATCAAACTCGTGACCTTATAGTTAGAGGCTGATGCTCTACCTCACAACCGCAGACACCACACAAGTTTTCGGAATTGTCATGCTTAAGTTCTGGGTTTCATCTAGTTTCTGGGCCTCAGACAGAATATGACTGCTTAGCCTTACACGAAAATTTTTTGAGAAATTGATAGATTGTTTGTTTGAAATGTAGAGTACCTCAGAGGCATCCAAAAGTCCTTGTTTTTAGGAGCTCTTGGTAAGGACAGTGATCAGTTTAGAAAATGTATCAATAGCGTTTTTAGTGAAGCCTATCTAATTTTTAATAAAAATATTGTGAGTTTCAATGAAATGTATTTTTATACATTGAAAGATGACAACTTCATATCATTTGGTTGTAAGGGAGTTAATATAAAACACTGGGGGCTGAAAGTTTGGTAGCATATAGCCATAACTATTTGTTGATTTCAGGGATTTTAGATAATATAGGCCTGTGCATCGGACTGGCTAGGCTGCTTAAGTATATCTTCATCTTCACATTATCTAGTCTGCTTAACCACCATCCACCCATATAACTCTGCCTATTGGTATATGTGCCATGCTCTGTGAAAAGGGGGACTAATGTATCTACAAAAAGTATTAACCTAGGTCAGCCTGTGCAGTCTACACAGGCTGACCTGGGTCAAAAATTTTTGCTATTGATAAATTTTCTGTATGTCTAAGGACCATTCTACCTGAGGATTCAGTCAGTTGTGCAAGAAAATGGATTTTCTTGATCCATAATTTTGTTATGACTTGCCTAGTATAATGCATCACCAAGATGTAGTAACTCTTTACCAAACGACGAAATTTTAGACTGGTTCACATTGAAAGGATTTGCAGACGACAAAAGTGGCGCAGATGGCAGAATTTGTCCTTGATAGAGTAGAAAACATTGTGGGAAAAGGAGAAAATGATGGTTACCAGCATTTTCTCCTTTTCCCACAATGTTTTCAAAAGGCTTCTCTCCAAGGGTCGTTAAAGGGTTAAGCTCACTTTTGCCAGAGCACGGCTCACATACTTGATAATTATGTATATGTATACATGTGTCTAGTTGGTTCTATTTATCCTCTCTGTAACCCTAGCAACAAGCACACACCTACCAGGTGCAGTTAGATAAGAGGCGGGAGATTTTGGACAGCACTGAGTTTAGCCTTAATGCACAAATTGCACAGTTAGATGCTAAACTGAGTTCTACGACAGAAACTCTTAAAGCACAGGTAAACAGGGTAGATTTCCTATGTGACAGTGGTAGTCATGTTCTGTGTAAAGGGGGGCATAATGCATCTGCAGAAAGTATCGACCCATGTCAGCCTGCGCAGGCTGACATGGGTCGATACTTTTTTGCTGTTTGCAAATTTTCTGCATGTCCAAGGACAGTTCTGTGTCACGATTCAGTTGATTGTTAAAAATAAAGAGGATTTTCTGGACTCATAATTTTGTCATGAAGATGCATTAAACCTCTTTTTGCCAGATCTAGAGTGCCCCTCATATCCTTAGGGTAGAACAGTGGTTGACTGCTTTCATTGGATCTTCTGTAAAAAAAAAAATCTGGATTTTTTTTTAATGCTAATCAGCCATTCAGAGAAGCTGTTTCAAAAAGTTATGTCATCAGTCCTTCAAAATGGCAGATTGGCAACTGAACACATAACCCCCCTCTGCAGAAGACTTTCTTGCCTTGAGATAGACTAATTTGAAAAACATTGTAGAAAAGGGAGAAACTGCTTTTTACATGCATTGAAGCTAACTCTTGAAGCCCAGAGCCAAGACTTAATTGCTTTTGCAGACAGTGTAGATCTAGATCAGACTGCTGTTTTGCCAGATATTCATACTGGATTGTCATCTGCATTTTACAAGGATGAATTCTAAACCATCAATGGAAATTTTTTTCAGGAATAAACATGTTAACCCTTTACCACACGATCATGAGTTTTAAAGACGCTGAAAAAGAAGCATTTTGAAAACATTGTGGGAGAAGGAGCAAATGCTGGTAATAAGCATTTTCTTCTTTTCCCAAAATGTTTTCTACCTATGAAAGACAAAATCCATCATTTAAGCCATGTTAAATTTGGTGGTAGGGGCTTTCTGCTTTGACATAATTAGTTTTTTAGTTGTCCTGCCAGTGACAGGATTTTGACTAGTAAATCTTAATAAAAGATAAACTTGTGCTTGTAAGTCATACAATATGTGTGCTTTATATCATACGATATGTTTACTTTAAGTCACACAATATGTGTGCTTATAAGTCATATAATACATGTGCTTGTAAGTCATACAATACATGTGCTTGTAAGTCATACAATGCATGTGCTTGTAAGTCATACAATACATGTGCTTGTAAGTCATACAATGCATGTGCTTGTAAGTCATACAATACATGTGCTTGTAAGTCATACAATGGAGGAGTTATGAAACTTTCAATTAATGAATAATTATTAAGAAGAATATTTAACCATATCAAAAAGAAAAATTATATATATATACACCAAATGGAGCACTTCAAAAGGTGCATATTAAGGCAAATATTAACTATTTTTTCTACACTTTACAGAATACAAAGGTTGACAAATTAAAAACTTCTCTAGAGGAAACCCTAGATGCTCACAAAAAAGCCATGGATGATAACGAGAAGCTGTTGAACGATGTGAAGAAGGCAAATAATCAAATCAGGGTGAGTGCATTCCTGTTAAAATGTTACCTTTGATCCTTTACCAAATGATCCCAAGTTTTAATGACCCTGAGAAAGAAAGTTTTTGAGAACATGGCAGAAAAAGGAGACAGTGCTGGTATCCAGCATTTTTTCCTTTTTCCACAATGTTTTTAACCCTATCAAAAACAAATAAGTTTTGGAGCCTGCTGCCACTTTAATTTTGTTGTCTAAAACTGCTTTGAAAGTGTACAATTTTGTTGTTTGGTACAGAGTTATTCCTACACTGAACAATCAGAGCAAACAGATGTGTTCTAAAGATCCAACAACATTTGACTTTTGAAAATGTTAAGGGAGAAAATGTGGGCTACAAAAAATTTCAGTTTACCTCGGATGATGGACATTAAAAGTTTTTGTAATGCCTGAATTTTTATCCCCTGCCAAAGGCAGAGGGATGTAGATTTAACGTTGTCTGTCCATCCGTCCGTCTGTACAATAACCTTTTCTGCCAATATACTTTTTTTCTTTTTTTGATTCGATGCAAAATGGCTGACTGGGAGCGATTTTGAGTTACACGGTCGCGTAAATTTTTGAAAAGGTCTTTTTCAGCAGGATATATCATTTCAACAAAATTGCTTGTTTCACTTCATTTTATCCTTTACAAAGTAATTCTTTGTGTTTATATGACTGTGAGGGAGTATACTTGAAAGAGTTGTGGGAAAAGAAGAGAATGCGTATAAGCCTTTCAGAAAAAACCCATGCTTGAGCCGTATTTAAATTGTCATCTGTAAATGCTGATAGACAAACATTTCTTCGTGAGGTTAAATTACACACAAATGTTTAAATCATACACTCCAGGAACAAATTTGTTGCGGAAGAACTTGAAAATGTCCTTGTTAAAAATTTATTGTCAACATGAGTAAAAACATTTTGACAAAAAGATGCAATTTCTGTTAAGCCTTTGTGACCCTGAAGAAGAAGGATTTTGAAAACCTTGTGGGAAAAGGAGAAACTGCTGGCAGCCAGCATTTTCTCCTTTTCCCACTATGTTTTCCACCCTATCAAAGACAGACATCTGTATTTGAGCTAAATTTAATTTGTCCCCTGCATATGCTTTCAATTTGAATCATTTTGAATATTAGTCAGTGGGTGAAGAGTCAAAGAAGGTTCAGTATACTGTAAGTTTTCCCCCTAGGTAACAAAACTTATTTAAGGATTACTTTGATTTCAGAAACTGGAAGAAACTAACACAGAATTGCAAACAGAGTTGAGAGCGAGAGATGATTTTCTGAGAATTTCGGAGGAAGATTCAAAGCAACATGAAAAAGATATTGCCATTTTCGAAAAACAGATTGCTGAAAAAGATGATATTATAAAGTAAGTTTTTATCATTAAGATGTGTTAAACTTTAATCAGATAACAAAAAATTATTCATCCATCCAAATTAAAAGCATATGCAGACAACAAATTCTAACATGACACACTAATTCGGCTCTATAAACACAGTGCAACGAAAGTGTGGTAAAATCTACGTTATTCTATGTAGAGTGACGTCATTCTATATAGAGTGACGTCATTCTGTATAAAGTAAGTAAGTTATTCAATGGAATATAATCTTCATCCGCGTTTTTAATCTAAGTATGAACTTGTTTTCCTTTGATTAAGAGTTGGTCATGTTAGAATCGAAATAATCTTCTTTCTATCTTGGTTTATTGTTCAATAAACCACATTGTGAGTTATGAGGCACAATAAATAACCCACTCGGGCTATTGCCCTCGTGGATTATTTATTGTGCTTCAACTGTGGTTTATTGAACGATAAACCACGATAGAAAGAAGATTATTTCTTAATTAAATGTGTTTCAAAGGGTGGGATTTGTGTTTGAAAAGGTAAAAAACATCGAGGGAAAAGGAGAAAATGCTGAATCCATTATTATGTGATGACTTGCTTTGTATCATGCATCACAAAGACGACTGAATCATGAGGTAGACTGGTCCTTTGACAAGCAGAAAATTGACCCCCAATAGCAAAAAGATTTGACCCAGGTCAGCCTACACAGGCTGACCTTGGTCGATAGTGTTTGCAGATGCATTAAACCCTTTTCATCAGAGCATGGCTCATATTTTTCAATCTATTCTTATCTCTTCTTTCAGAAGGTTGAGTGATTCAAGAGAGCTATATGAAAGTGAACAGCTGAAATCCCTCAAAGCTCAAGTCAGAGAATTGGAGGACCATGTGAGGTATTTAGCACTATATATGTTACATACTATTTTATAAGATGGAGGAATTTTTCCGCGGCTGTTTTCAAAGAAAAGGTCAAGTTATTGACATGTCCCTGTTAACGTCATGCAAAAACTTTGACATTTTAGTAATATCTCTGTCATTACTGAAGATATATACTTCAAACCCTGACTAATTGTTAATTATTAACCCTTTTCCACACAACAAAATTTATGACTTGTCCAAATTGAAAGCATTTTCAGACTACAAATTGGATGGGAATCAACTTTTTCTAGTTGTATCTGGAAGGGTTGAAAACATTGTGGGAAAAAGAGAAATTGCTGGTAACCAGCATTTTCTCCTTTTCCCACAAGATTTTCAAAACTCCTATCCTTTGGGGTCATTAAAACTTGGGATTGTGTGGTAAAGAGTGAAAAGAGGAACTTGTATCAGTATACCAGGCAACCATTATACTATTTTTGACAAGTTATGCCCCATTTTTCCACTTAGAATATTCACTGAAAATCATGCAAGAACTTTGACACTTTATAATATCTCTGTCAGTACTGAAGATATTTATTTCAAACTCAGACTAGATGTTAACTATTAAAAGGGGATCCTATACCAGTACAGCAGGTAACCATCAAAGTATTTTTTGACAAGTTATGCCCCTTTTTCCACTTAGAATTTTCACTGAAAATCATGCAAGAACTTTGACACTTTATAATATCTCTGTCAGTACTGAAGATATTTATTTCAATCTCAGACTAAATGTTAACTATTAAAAGGGGAACCTATACCAGTACAGCTGGTTACCATTAAGTATTTTTGACTCAGTTATGCCCCTTTTTCTACTTAAAATTTTCACTGAAAATCAGTCTAGCTCTAATAGTAACTGGAGCAAATCCTTGGCACCAGCATACCATGCTCTTGTTTACTATTTCTTAGCATAGCACCTTTTACAGGCTACTGGAATTTTTTGCCTTTTATCTCTTTTCCAAACGACAGAATTTTAGACCGGTCTAAATTGAAAACAGTTGCAGACGACAATTTAGATGTACGGTAGCTCAAGTGATAATGTCGGTCTTTGATAGACTAGAAGACATTGTGGGAAATGGAGAAAATGCTGGTTACCAGCATTTTCTCCTTTTCCCACAAAGTTTTCAAAAGGCTTTCTTTTGTTAAAACTCTGGATTGTGTGGTAAAGAATTAAAATTCTTTCTTATTTTGCTTTTTTTCTACAGCCGAACAAAGAGAAATGAACAACTGCTTTCTACAGAAAATACACAACTTGAAACAGAACTCGGGTCAAAAAGGGAGGAATGTCACAGCTTAAATAGGAAAGTTGAACAGAAGGTAAGAACTTCATCCATAAAATAGGGAAAAAAATGATTTCTTATTCACAAAAGACATAATTCTGTTACCTCCAACAGATTTTTTTTGTTTGTTTTGTAGCAGATCTATCACTTTTGAAAGCATTGTGGCAAATGCTGAAATAGCTTCTGTTAAGCAAGTTTTCCATTTACCTCAATGCTTTCCTTTGTAGTCTTGTATTAAATCTTTTCCATTATGAAACACTGAATTTTAACAACCCTGAGGATGGAGCCTTTTTAAATCATTGCAGGTAACCAGCATTTTCTCCTTTTCCCACAATGTTTCCCTACCCTATCAAAGACAGATATCATTTTAGGAACATTTGATTTGTTGTCTGCAAGTGCTTTCAATTTGGTTTAATTTAAAATGTTGCCCTTTAGTGAAGAGTTAATTGCACATTCCTCTTGATAATCCCTATTTCATGAGGATGTATTCAGTCGTATAGTACAAAATTGCTTGCAGTACACCTGAACATATTAGTATTTTATCTGAGACATGCCCTGGCAAAAGGGGTTATTATTAGTTGTACGGTCAGGTGGCAGGGGACTTGGAAACTTGTTTACGGCTGTGGAGAATAATGTCGCCCCGAGCCGAAGGCGAGGTGGCGACATTATTCTCCACAGCCGTGAACAAGTTTCCAAGTCCCCTGCCACCTGACCGTACAATGAATTTATTATACTGCAAAGTTTTACCATTCCAATGTGTGTTAAGCGAAATTTACCTGTTTTTTGGTCTAAAAAATTGAGTACGCTGACGAAGTAGAATTTCCCTTCTGAGTGCCCCAATTCAATGAAAACTGATGTCACTGGGAACTGACATCACTGAAACCTTGGATATACGTGCTAAAACGTGCAGCTTGGCGCATAATCTTGATGTTAATCTTGATCGACGCCGCCAATTTGGATGTTGTGTTGAAAGTGTAGTTATGTCTATGGGGCTCCCGAAAGGGAAGCTGCTTTTACGTGGGTTTTGCCAGTGGACATGATATATATGTTCGGGGCATATTATCCAATCAGATCACGAGGAATTTCTTTGCAGTATAATAATGCATCTCTGTGATGCATTGTACCAAGCAAATCATCACATAACTATGGATCAATAAAATTCTTTATATCTAACAATCACCTTAATCCTAAGGTAGAATGCTCCTTGGACATGCAGAAAATTTACCTAAAGCAAAACTTTATGACACAGGTCAGCCTGTGTGTACTGGGCAAGCTGACCTGGGTCAGTACTTTTTGCAGATGTATTTAACTCCCTTTTCTTAAATCATGACTTTTATATGAGTATCTTTTCAAACAATTTATCACCTCTTTTTTTTTGAGAGAGAGAGAGAGAGCAAGGGCCCATACTTTTTCAGCTTTCTTTACCAAGATGACAGAATACATTGCCATGAGTTGCATTCCTCTTTCACCACTGAATTTTGTGTGGCTTTTGTTTATGTGGGAAGCTAGCCAGTGGCTTAGACAAGTGTATTGTAGTGTAAAGAAACAGCTGGAAGGCAGCAATATTTGAACTGGTTCCTGTTACATAAGTGGAAAGTTTATACAGATGGCAATAACCCATCACTACACATTTTATTTCCTGGCCTAATGGAAACAGCTGTAAAAGTAAAGAATGTAAAAAAAAAAATTTTCAGCGACATAAAAAACTTTTGGGGGAAAACAGCAGTGGCTTGTTACAAGCTATTGCTGGTTTGTCCAAGGTGTTATCAAATGTGATCAAATGCCAGTGTGAAAAGTTACTGGGTTGAATCTGAATAAAACCCAGTCACACACTTTTTTATTTCAACGGTGACCATTTTTATTTTTCTTGTTTCAACTATTAGAGACTTCAGGAGCAGCTTGAAACAATGGTAAAGTTACGTTTGAAGCTAATTAGTTGACCGTATCTTGTTCTGTCATAATTTTATGTGGTTATGGACTTTGTTTAGCCTGTTTGTGTCCAAAATACAGATGACTTTTAATCTTTTACCATACGTTCCTTAATTTTAACAACCCTGAAGAAAGGGGCGATTGAAAACATTGTAGGAGAAGGAGAAAATGCTAGTAGCCAGCATTTTCTCCTTTTCCCACTATCTTTTATTCTACACTTTCAAAGATATTTCAGTCACGTTAATTTGTTATCTATAAATGCTTTCAAATGGGATAAATCTTACTTTGTTGTCTGGTAAAGAGTTAAAACACTACCTTGACCGCCAGCAGATGACTTTGAATTGTCCTCATCGAGTATTGATAATCAACAAAAATTATGGTTTCATGCAAAACATTATGGCAAGAGGAGAAATTGTTTGTAAAGAGTAATTTCTTGTTTTCCATGACATTTTGAAAAAAAGATTTGCTGCTAGATCAAAAGGAAGTTGTCTGCAAGAGGAGATCAGTGTACCAAATGACAAAATTTTAGATGGGTCTAAATTAAAACATTTGCTGACAACAAATCAAAAGTGGCACCTGTAATGGAGCTTGCCTTTAATAGAGTAGGAAACATTGTGCAAAAAGGAGAAAATGCTGGTAACACAAAGGAGAAAATGCTGGTTATCAGCATTTTCTCCTTTTCCCACAGTGTTTTCAAAAGCTGTCGTTAAGACTCAGGTTTCTATGGTAAAGGATTGATTATCAAGAAGGTTGGGGTAAATATCTCAGAATGAGATAACTCTACGGATAGTATTTCAATATTTAGATGCCAGGATGCAGATACAGACCTGTTTTTAGTACATGTGTTACGAGAGTTTCTTGACCCTGAAGGTGGTTAGAGAAAAATATGGACTTTCTTAACTCTTTACCAAATGACAAAATTTCAGATTGGTCCGATTTGAAAGCATTTGCAGACAACAAAATAAATGAGACTCAAAAACTGACATTTATTTTGAGAAGGGTAGAAAACATTGTGGGAAAAGGAGAAAATGCTGGTTACCAGCATTTTCTCCTTTTCCCACAATGTTTTCAAAAGTATTCTTTCTCAGGGTCTTTAAAAAAGTTGGGATTATGTGGTAAAGGGTTAACGAGGAAAATAGGCCAAAGCGTGATATTTTCATAGTCGTCTTTGTCAGAATATTTTACAAAATAGCAGACATTGAAGAACCAAGATCAGGCAGCAACTTCTGTGCAGCTGATCTTGATCTATGCTGTTCACAAGTGGCGGTCTGAAATTGTTCTAAATTATATTAAAAAACAATTTTAGTTATGCTTTATAAAGGGCACATAGAGTTGGTAATTATTTTCAGTTGTTACTGTTTATTAATTACCCTATATGTTTTTTGTATGTCTTTATGGGTTTTTCTTTTTTCTATTTTTGGTATGTTGATTTTTCTGTCATGAAAATGATTCAAAAACAAAGATAACATCAGTAACTTTCAAACTGGAAAAGAGAATGTCACAATTAGTTTGTTTTGAAAAAAAATGCTAATCAGTTTTACATGCGTAGTTGTATTGCTCCAAATAGTAGGAAACAGTTTACTGTAGCTGACGTGTTAAAGAGCTGCATGTTATGTGTCGTAAAAAGTATGGCAAATCGGGATTTTGTAGTTCTTGGGTCAGTTTTTGTATTACTTGTGGATGGAACATATAGAACCAGAGATTGTGCATGGCTTTCTTTTGTGGGTTTGGGGAAAACTGGTACTGTTGTATTACTGGTTCTAATTGTGGACTTAATCCTGTATCCTAAAATCCTATGTTACAGCCTGCAGGAAGACAGCTTGTGAAAAGAAGAAGAAATTGTTGATGACCAGCATTTTCTTCACTGTCTACAATGTTTTTCTTACTTTTCAAAGACAAATCCCATGATTTTAATCACTAGTAATTTGTTGTATACAACTGCTTTCATTGGGGACAAGTCTAAAATTTTATTGTCAGGAAAAGAGTTGTGCATTGTATGTACAATATGCAACTTAATTGATCCAAAGAATGATAAGTTGCCTTCAGAGACCTTATGACCTCAGCTCAGACTAAGCATGTTCAGTACTGTCTGATCTTGACCTGCACTTTCAGCTGTTTGCATGAGATGTTTTGACAAAAGGAGCCTTGCAAATGAATACTAGCACCTATGTAGTTATTTTTCATCCCCATCATTAAAATGGCCATTAATTTTGTATATATTTTGGCTTTGTGATGCTATCATAGTAAGTTTTTCAGAACTCTGTTTGAAATTGTTGATTCATAGTACTCTAAATGAAAGTGGAAAAATCATGACTCCGACTCCTGGTATTTCTTCATTGGATGGAAGGGGATCTGTAAATGAAAATGATTATTTTTTTTGATCAGCAAAAACCTGATAGTTACATCATGAAAGACTGCAGAAAGTAGAAAGAACTAGACAAAGTGTAGATTATTTTCTCGTCTTAAACCATTACTACACAATGTTTAACAACCCAGAGGAAAAAGGCTTCTGAAAAATTGTGGGAAAAAGAGAAAAACCAACATTTTTTTGTTTTGTTACAATGTTTTCTTAGCTTCAAAAGACAAGTCCAATTATTTGAGCCACATTCAAGTTGTTGTCTGCAAATACTTTCAGTTTGGACAAGTCTACATTTTTGTTACGTGGTAAATAATTAAACCATTACCATACAATACGACATTTTTGTAGCTGCCAACCCTGCTAGCAGACAGTTTTTGAAATCATTGTAGGAAAAGGACCAAGAGTTTGTTACATGCATTTTGCTTCTTTTGCCAAGCTTTGCCTTTCTTTCAGTCATTTTTCCTTCGCGAGACTTGTACTAGCTAGAGGCATGCCTAAAAATGGCTTGTCTGGCAATTACTGTACACATGAATTGTGAATTTGGCATAAAGTTTCATATTGTTATATGATATTGTACCAAAATATTCTTATTCAGAAAGCAGACGTAGACAGACTGGAGGCAGAGTTATCTGAAGTAAAGAGCCAGTTACTAACAGCTCAGGGAAAACTGTTGTCCATGACAAGTAGTCATGAGTCTGAAGTAGAAGTAATGAAACAACAGTTGGAAAAGGTCAGTTCAAGGTCTTTTTTTCTTTTGTTTAGGTGACACTTTTTCTTATCTTCAGAGTGGTGTGTGTATGCCGGTCTTCTGTATTTGTTTTGGTCTAATTTCTACATTTATGGATCAATTTCGAAATGATTGAGTAGAAGTGTCATGTAGAACATTTATTCGCATAGGTTGAAGACACATGTCATGTTAGGCTGAGTGAAAGATGCTGTTAAAGTATTTTCAGACAGGTGATTTAAAGATATAACTATAAACAAAAAACCTAGCTGTGGTGTCCGTGGTTGTGAGGTAGAGCATCGGTATTGTTATTATGAATTCCTGAGTTTCATACCAGGTTGCTGGTATCAAGTTGTGGATTGTTCATTGGCCCCCACATTTGGCACCAGTACTGGTGTAGTTTCCTGGAAGCAGAATCGAGAGAGATTAGTATAAGTTACAAGAACTGGTTTCTTAATTGTTGTAAAATAAATATGTTTAAGGTAAACAAATTTAGCTTGTTAGAGAGCCATTTCATCGATCTTTATGAATAGATTTCAAAACCACTTTGCGAAATTGTGCAATGTCAAGGATTACATCTGAAGGTCAAATGATGGAATTCTCTACAGTAGTAATAATTTCTACATGTATGCATGGGCCTGAAAATGACATGGCGCAATAGAGTTTACAGTAGGCTTTTCCTTGACCCCTTTCTTAAAATTTGGACCCTCAAATTTTCTAAATGATCCCCAAAATCTATATGTGTACCTTCTTTCATTCATTTGAAGGAGGTAAAAATTAATGACCCCACGCCAAAAGTCCAGGGAAAACTATGCATTCTTTATGATAATTCGAAGTATTTGTAGAAATATCCTGTGAAAAATCCAATGTCGAGATCTACAACTATGTAATATTGCACCTTCTTTTGGTTTGCTTGTTGCATTTAGTTGATGTACATGTATTCTAGCAAGTTTTGCAACATGCATGATACGTTCATTTCATATAACATGCTGTGGTTACCAACCATCCTTTATTCCGTTCAGAATTCATAGACAAGACATGTGATTGGCTAGACCTCTGTCTCAGCCAGTGAGGTGTCTAGTCTTGAAATTTAGGAATTGAACAATCTTTAAGGTAATCCATCCATCATTAAATGGGGATTGTGATCCAGGTCATTGAATGCTTCTATCTGCTTCGAAATCTTTATGACCTTGATTATGAATTAACCCTTTATCACACAATCCTGAGTTTTCACGACTGTAAGAAAGAAACCTTTTGAAAACACTCTGGGAAAAGGAGATAAAGCTGGTATCTAGCATTTTCTCCTTTTCTCTCAATGTTCCCCCCTGCTCTTTCTCAGACAAAAACCCCATTTAACCCTTTCCCAAACAATCCCTGGTTTGTACGGGTCAGGAATAGAAGCCTTTTGAAAACATTGTGGGAAAAGGAGAAAATGCTGGTAACCAGCATTTTCTCCTTTTCCCACCATGTTTTCTACCCTATCATATAGAAAAATCATCTTTTTAGCAACTGTTAATTTGTCATCTGCAAAATGCTTTCAATTTGGTCTGGTCCAAAATTTGCCGTTTGGGAAAGGGTTAAGCCACAATTAATTTGTCTGCAAGTTGCTTTGGATTTGGCCAAGTCCAGAATTATATCATTTGGTAAAGACTTAATGATGTATGGATAACCGTAAGACTTTTTGTTGAATATAGCCTGTAACTTGTAGAGCAAAATCGGGTAATATCGACCCCTTAACGCCCATTCAAGTTTTCCTTGACCTTGAGAAAGTTGTATCGAAAACGTCATTAATCATGCGCGAGACAAATATTTGTTGGTTCATTTCGTCCAATCAAATACTTTGTAACTGTCTGTAGAAATGTAGTAGTGAACAGTTAAAAACTACTAGTGACTTCTATTAATATCGACCCCCGCAGTGTAATATCGACCCCCCCCTTTCTTGGCGGATAAAATCAACCCATATAATATTGTTGAAAAAGAGGAATTATCAGTCCATCTCAGTATACAGTTACTTTAAAGATAGTTTATATTTTATTAAAAGTTCAAAAGTGAGCAGGAATAGGTGTTTTTAAGGACACTTTAATGGTGGGCAATGTTGGTACTGAAAATTTGTATTCAAATTTTAACACGAGAATTTCCTATTTTGGTGAAGTAATTTTTTTGGACTGGAAAGAGTAGTAGTAGGTCAGTTGACATGCAAGTGATACTTTTTATCAATCAAAACATATTTTACATGGTCTAACTGACTGAGAAGACCCTACAAACATTTTCGAGGGAGGGGGGTCGATATCAACCTAACATCATTTAAAGTTCTGCTAATGTCGACCCCACTCATGAATTGTTGACTGTTTGCTTATATCATATTTTAACTTAATCCTGATACATACCATCGTTTTCTGTAAACTTTGAACGACTGAAACTTACAGAAAAACATACTTTTGTTGAAAATTCTGAATGAAAAATATTTTACCTACCTTAAGATACAGGATAATATTGAGGAGCTAATTATGTAGTCATGTTTTTTTCTTCATTGGTAAAGTAAGTGGTGTAAAGGGTTGTTTAAAATTAAGTGATAATGTAACATGATGATATAACAATTCATACATTTCCCCCAGAAGGTTTCAAAATGTGGAAATTAATAGGGGGTCGATATTACAGGGGGATCGGCATTACCCGACTTTGCTCTGTACTATTTCAGCTGACATCAGAGCTTAACAACAAAAGTAGCCACAGTCAAACACTGACAGATAAGGTAGACTCTTTAGACCAGCAGATGAGGCTGGAGAAGGAGGAGATTGTGAAAAAAGAGGCGGAGCTAAAGGTAGATGGACAGAAATGGCCAATAAGTTTTATAAATTACAAATCATAAAAATGAAACATTTTGCATTCCTGCATATGTCAGCAAGGAAAACATTGTTGGAAAAGGAGCAGTTGCTTGCATGCATGTTTCAAATTCTTTGGCCAGAAAAAAAAAAATTTTTTTTTTTCAACTCTTTACCACAAAATCCAGAGCTCTTACAACCCTTTTGAAAACATTGTGGAAAAAGAAGGAAATGCTGGTATCCAGCATTTTCTCCTTTTTCCACACTATTTTCTACTCTATCAAAGGCAAATTCAATCTTTTGAGCCACATTTAAATTGCCATCTGTAAATGCTTTGTCTTTGGACAAGTCTACAGTTTTGTTGTGCGGTAAAGACTTAAAGGGGCGTTAAACCAAATTTTGATCCAAATTATTGGGGGAGGGAGGAAGAAAGTTGATATTTTGTAGGGACAAATTACAAGGATGTGACTGAGTTAGATTTTGTTCAGATGATTGGTTTTGTCTTTGAAAGTTGAGTCCTAGTAGGTCAGTTGGTAGCGTACAGGACTTGTGAACACGAGGTCACTGGTGTGATCCAAATTTCTCGGCCATTTTTTTCCGAGGATTGATGATAGTCATTGCGACAGGATTCATTCTTTTTTTCACGGCTGATAATTGTTTCGACTATGGTTATGTGGGAAGGCAACAAGTGACTTTGAAAGAATATCATGCGGAGTATTGGTAAAAGAAACTCAAGGAAAGCATGGATAGGTACACTGGCCACAGTGAAACAACTGAAATAATTTTGAAAACGGCATTAAACACCATACAATCAATCAATCAATTGTCTTTGAAAGGGTAAAGCAGAAATGTTGTTGGGGAAGGAGAACATTTTGGTTATCAGTATTTCTCCTTTTTCCCATAGTGTTTTCCACAGTTTTTGTCCTCAGAGTCATTAAACTAATGGTTATGTATGAATTATGTATGAAAGTTTCATCTGTATTCTATGTTCATTTCTTCAATGTAACAGGTGGCCAATGCCCAGATTGATGCCCTGAGGCTAGAGAACAGACACCTTCGACAAACAATTATTCAACAAACACAGGTCAATCTAGATTACAATGAAAAAGAGTCCAAGATGAGCGAGCTCCAAGAGTCTTATCAAAATACAATCAAAGCACTAGAGGTAAACTCGAATACATTTTTAGTTCACCTGTTTTCTAAGAAATCATGGATAAATTGTCATAGCCCCTGGTCTTGTCTTGTGTCACTGACATTTTCTGATATAATATCTCATTATTGAAGATATTTACTTCCAACTCAAGCTAATTGTTGAATATCAAAAAGGGAACCCATACTAATAGGGTAGGTAAATAATACAGACTGGTTCTGCATGCAGCAATGTATAAATCCAGTTGAATTCAGTATTGTACCCAACCATGCTAAATGACTTGGTTATTTCACTCTAATGTATTGACTTAAAAAATAATTCTTCTTCTCCATTTTCGTAAACACAAAATGCAAATTGGGATTTAAACACATAGTCATGATTTGTAACAAATGATTTGTAAAATTTTAATTTTTTGGACAGCAGTTTGCTTTTGAAGGAAATAGCTTACAAACAAAGGAATCTACTCCTCTGTGCAATTATAGATATTCAAGGCTCTAGCCTCTTTCTGAAGAATCCATACTGGGGACTCAACTGAGGCTGATATGGATTCAGATATATTGTACTCACCTGGTTGTATTAAATGAGCCATACTCTGGCACAAGGTGGCTTAACGCATCTCCATGATGCATTATACCAACCAAATCATCACATAATTATGGATCCATAATGTCCATTTTGTTTTACAACCAACTGAATCTGGTGGTAGAGTGGTCCTTTGACAAGCAGAAAATTTATAAATAGCAAAAAAGTTTGATCCATGTCGGCCTGCGCAGGCTGGCATGGGTCAAAACTTTTTGCAGATGCCCTAAGTCCCCTTTTTGTATGACTCAAATGGTTTGATTTGTGATTATTATGTAGATGTGAGATAACCTTTTATCTTGTCTTTTTTTCAACACAGCAAGAGAACAAATCATTAAAGATGGAAATGACGATGCTACAGAAGGACATTGGGTCAATGGAGGACAAATTTGACCAGGAGATTCAGCGGTCACTACACGAGACGGAGATGTCCTTCAGGGAGGAACTGACCAAAGAGCAAAGGTAAGTCTTGACCAATTAACCCTTAACTCTTTACCAAAAGGTTGAAAGTCTTGACTCATCTTTATTGACAGAACTTGCAGACAACAAATAAAATGTTGCTCAAATTTTGAGATTTGTCTGTTAAAGATGGAAAACATCAGCATTTTCTCATTTTCCTACGTTTTCAAAGGACATCTTTCTCAGGGTACTTAAAACTCAGGAAGTCATTATGGATCCATAAATACTTTTTTGCCAAACAACCAACTGGATCATGAGATAGTATGGTCCCTGAACATGCAGGAAGTTTACAGACAGACATGGGTCGATACTTTTTGCAGATGCATTAAACCCTTTTTCACAGAGTGTGTCTCATACAGTAAAAAGCAAGAGTGATTTAAAGAAGTTGTAGAATTTGTTTCGCAATTGATGTGAAACAAATAGGACTGACTCTACACTCAGTCTTAATTACCTAATTCTGTTTCCAGACGGTTGCAAGAAATTGAAGAAGACGCAGACAGACGGGTCAGTATGCTTCAGGATCGACTGGACTCTACAATAAATCGTTATGAAGAGCAGTTAAAGTTATTGCGTAAACAGAAAGGTCGGCTGGAGGATGACCTTCATCAGGAAAGAAGGGCAGGATGTAAGTTTTGTTTTGTACTTCAAGACACATTACCATTTTATTGGAAGTACTTGTTTTTATTCATGCTTTCCGGTAGGTTATCGAGAAATATCGGTGAAATATTTTTCAATATTTCATGGTTATGACCAGTGAAAATACCAATTTTTATATTCTAATTCTTCAATTGAAGGTGGAAACAATTGTTCCCATGCACTAGTTACCTAGGAAAAATGCGTGTGCCTCACAACCAGATGGAAATATGACGTAATTTACCTTACATTTCTCGCGCTTGACGTAATACTGTAATGCATTGCTATGCAGCGGGGGTACGCTACAGGGAATAACCGAAAAGAACTGTACTGGATTTTGATTAAGTTCTACCCAGAAAAGGTTAAACACATGAAATAAATAGAATATTTGTTTTTTACGGTGAAAGATTGAAATTTATTTCATCAAGTGAACACCATCGGTAATATTTTCATGAGTGGCACATTGTTGCTTACAGTGAAAGATTGAAATTTATTTCATCTCGTGAACATCATCGGTAATATTTTCACTCGTGGCTGTGCCACTCATGAAAATATTACCGATGATGTTCACTTGATGAAATAAATTTCGATCTTTCACCGTAAAAAACAAATATCCTCTATGTATATAGATTTTAACCCATTACATCATCTAACCCTCTACCCTACATTCGTGAGTTTTAACAACCCTAGGGAGAAAAGCTTACGAAAACTGTCTGGGGAAAAGGAGAAAATGCTTGTAACAAGCATTTTCTCCTTTTCCCACAATGTTTTCTACCTTATCAGACAACAAGTACTGATTTATATCAATTTTGAATTTGTCATCTGCTGTTACTTACAATTTAGTAGTCTATTATTTTAGTGTTTGAGAAAGAAAACAATGTTTTCTAAAGCCTTCTTCCTCAAGATTGTTAAAACTCGATGTTTTGTGTCTTACGAACAAAGTCCATAACAAAGAAACAAATGAACAAATGCATAGCAGAAATACAGGGACCGGGCAGGATTGGAACCTAGAACGCTCGGACGAGAGGCCAATACCATAACCACTGAGCTAAAGAGAATTATCCCTAACGCAGTTGTTATGTATTGTATTTAAATCAGGATGAAGCCATGCATGAAGGAGTGGTCTCCCGTAACACACCCCCTCTTAAAGTCATCATTTATTGATGACTCAAAGCCTTATTAGGCAGAAAGTCTGTTTTTGGACAACAAATGGGATAAATGGCTCAATGGCTGATCCCGGATGAGCCCCCATCTTACGAACAAAGTCCGTAACAAAGAAACAAATGAACAAATGCATGGCAGAAATACAAGGACCGGACAGGATTCGAACCTAGAAGGCCCGGACGAGAGGCCAATACCATAACCACTGAGCTAAAGAGAATTCTCCCTAATGCAGTGGTTAGGTATTGTATTTAAATCAGGATGAAGCCATGCATGAAGGAGAGGTCTCCTGTAACATGTGGTAGAGAGTTAAGTCAGGCATAAGCTGGCAAAACATCAGTAAATGAGAGAGACAAATATAAGAGAAAAAAAAGAATAAAAAGTAATTTTTTAATTGGCTTTGTGGCTTCTGAGGGTACTTTTAGATTTTGTGCAAGAAGTTTTTAAAGATTTTGGCGATGTCACATGATGAATAGTACTTGTAGATTGTGTTGGATCATATTCAAATAGGAAAGATGTCATATTTGATCTCAAGATAGCAAAGTCACTGATTGCAAAAGAACCAATCAATTATTTTAACTCCAAATTTGCACCTTTCTACTGCATGTAACCTGATTCTTTAAACCTGCAGAGAAAAGTATATTTTGTATTCTAACATGACACGTGAATTCGGCTCTATAAACACAGTGCAACGAAAGTGAGGTAAAATCTGCGTTATCCTATGTAGAGTGACATCATTCTAGTAAGTTAGTAAGTTATTCAATGGAATATAATCTTCATCCGCGTTTTTACTTGAAGTATGAACTCGTTTTCCCTTGATTAAGAGTTGGTCATGTTAGAATCGAAATAATCTTCTTTCTATCGTGGTTTATCGTTCAGTAAACCACGTTGTGAGTTATGAGGCGCAATGAATAATCCACTCGGGCTATCGCCCCCGTGGATTATTTATTTTGCCTCATAACTCACAACTGTGGTTTATTGAACGATAAACCACGATAGAAAGAAGATTATTTCTTAGATATTTATCAGTGTGAACAAAAGATTATAATTATCAGGGGAAAAAAATCTAAAAAAGCTTCATTAAAACAAGAGTGCCAAGCTGGCTTCTTTGGCAAATAACTCAAGTGAGAGAAATTCTCATAGACAATGACCTCTATTCATCAGAAGAAAACACTGACTTGTGCTGGCTCATGACAAACGGCCAGTGCACCTAAATATACATGTAGCTTACTCTCAGAGCTTTTATTCATTTCAGCATCTTTTACTCAGCCTGCCAATGTTGTTTATGAAGATGATGATGGAGTGATGATTGTAAATGATGACATGTCTCTCTCAGAGACAGGAAGTGTGGATGAACTTATTTATGAGGTGAGCCTTTTTCAGTTTTCAACAGATGCTGGTATTTTTCTGCTGAAGAACTGAGTCTCATACTTTTTCTATTTCATATTTTGCTACTTTCACTTGATGTAAAGAAAGCAGTTTTTGTTGTGAGGATTGTGATTTTTTTTTTTTCTTTGTGTAACCCTTCAACAAAAAAAATAACAATTTTCTTTCTGATCAGGCCTCCTACATCATCTGTTGATAGAAAAATGTTAATACTATCAATACTCTATATAACAAGTTAAAATGATTTTTTTGAATATTTGATGTTATATTGGATTTGTTATTGTCTATCCTGGGTTCATCTAGTACTTTGCTGGTGTTCTGCAGTATGGTGTAGCCCAAGAACACCCCTACATGTAAAGGGCTGCCTTTGGGATCAAAGGGAGATTTCCCAACTCAAAATTACATCTTCACCCTTATAGTGCTTAATCAATCTAATTGACTAGGAGATACAGCTAGAAAATTGCGATTTCAATGTTGATTTAGCTTCCTGGTTAATGATTTATAAGGCGGTGGACAGGTTAACTCTAAGATCAGACTGCATAGTCTGTGTGGTCTAATCTTGACCTTTGTTGTCTACTAAAGTAACCCAGGTTTCGATTAGTGCTCTACGTGTTAATCACAGAGCCACAGAGAACCATCATTTTTGTAGGCATTAGGTTGTTTACAAGATTGAAATACTAAAATTGTTTTAATACTGTGTTAATTTTTCTTTTTTTTTTTTTCAGATGCCAGCCTTGCCTCCTTCAGAAAAGTTTTTGATGGAAGAAAACATGAGGACCAGAGAGTTAGAAAGTATTATAGACAATCATATAGAACAGCTTAAATCAAATACAGACACAGCAATCAAAAAACATAAGCGATAGTTAACACTTGCCACGCATTTTTAAAAATACCTTGTATGCATTTTTAACCCTTTACCAAAGAAATCCAATCCTGATGAACAAGGCTTTTGAAAACACCGTTGGAAAAGTAGAATATGCTGGTAACCAGCAGTTTCTTCATTTCCAACAATGTTTTCTTCCATGTCAACACAGGTTCTATTGTTTGAGCCTCATTTGTTTAGTTGCAGAATTAATGCGTATGATATGAAAAAGTTTAAAATTTTGCTCACTGGTTAAGTGTTAAGCCACAATGAATTGTTTCCTAGAAAGGTCAGGAAGTTTGGTAGAACTGTTTTGTTGATGTAGTAGAAAATTATCACTTAATACTCCAGTATGTGGTTACAGATGTCACCTTAAGATGACCACCTCAAAAACCCATTTGAGCAAAAGAAGAAATAACTCATAACGAACAATTTCTCCTTTTGTGGTAAATTTTTACTTGAATTCATGCATCTAACCTTTTACCAAATGACAAAGTTGTAGACCAGTCTAATTTGCTAGCATTTGCAGACGACAAATCAAATGTGGTTCAAATGATTGGATTTTTCTCTCAATGGTTAGGAAATATTGTGGGAAAAGGTGAAAATGCTGGTTACCAGCATTTTCACCTTTTCCCACAATATCTTCTTAAGCTTTTTTTCTTGAGGGTGCTGTTTATGAGCACTCTTTTATGCTTCAACGCAGCACTCTGGCTCACAACTTATTTAGAGAAAAATTACTTTTTGAAATCAAATAATAGTGCTTACTATAATTATGGTCAAAGATATTTCATACCTGGGTACATTCTTTGCCTTAGAAGACAACATTTTTACCTTTTTTTAAGCGACTGTGATATGTTTGTAATTCATTTTGTGAGTTATCTGTAAGTTTCATTATATGTATTTTTTAAAGTTTTGAATGTGAAAAGATACTGAGAAAATTTGACCTTATTATTTCATGCTTTTCAATAGTTTATCGAGAAATAACGGTGGAATATTGTTCAATATTTCATGGTTACAACCAGTGAAAAATACCGATTTTATTTTCTAACTCTTCAGTTGAAGGCGGAAAGAGTATTTCCCACGCACTAGTTACCTAGGTAAACAGCGCATGCCATTCAACCAGATGGAAAAATAATGTAATTTACCCTACATTTCTCACGCTTTACATAATACTGTAATGCATTGTTGTGCGGAGGGGGTACGCCACAAGGAATTACCGAAAACAAGTGTACTGGATTTTGATGCAAGTCTCCTAAAAAAAGGGTTTAAAAGCATTGAATAAATACAATTTTTGTTTTTTTCGGTGAAAGATGGAAATTTATTTCATCTTGTGAACATCATTAGTAATATTTTCACAAGTGGTGCAGCACTTGTGAAAATATTACTGATATGTTCACTCAAAATAAATTTTGATCTTTCACCGAAAAAAAACAAATATCCTATGTACCTTATTACATTTTGAAGGATATTGGAGTCATGAATCTCTGTAGGTCTGTTGATTTTTCACTTTCAGTGATATATTGCTTTTAAAAAGTTGGTCAGTTTCATCAAGCACTGTGTTGAAATGATTAGGGAAATGTCATTTATATGGCTGCAGTTGAAGCATCAACCCATTCATTTGCATTACTGTTTTATGTACCCAACAATGCCTATTTTAGAAAATGAGAATGAGGGGAGATTTCCCCGACTCCATCTAAAAACTAGACCTGTTGCAAGCAGACGAATACCCCCACCAAGAGCCTTGTCACTTAAAGACTGCAAAAATAATCATGACATACTTATGGTTCTTGTGCACTGCAATTCTCCTCAACATGATCTATCTGCATAAGATGTTTGGAGTTGATAGCTATGCAGACTGGTATCTGTCCATTAAATAGAGCCTAAAAAAAGAATATTGGTGGTAAAAAAAAATACATTAATATAATGTTCCCTATGACTGATTTTATGGACTGGGATAAAGGCTTGGAGCATGAAATTTGGCTAATGGTGTTGCACAACTGTTTACCTCCCTTCCTGAAACCATGCAAATGGTCTGTGAAAAATCAGATTCTGATCTCTGCTGCCATAAACACCAAGGTTAACTCTTCACCAAACGACAGAATTTTAGATATGTCCAAATTTAGACTTGTCTAAATTGAATACATTTTCAGATGACAAAATAAATGTGACTCAAAAATTGAATCTTGACTTTGAAAGAGTAGAAAACATTGTGGGAAAAGGAGAAAATGCTGGTTACCAGCATTTTCTCCTTTTCCCACAGTGTTTTCAGAAGGCATCTTCCTCAGGGTCGTTAAAACCAGGGATTGATTGGTAAAGGGTTAACCACTAAGTGGTCAGTTACTGTGTGTTATCAATTTATAAATATTGTTTTTCTGAGTACACATGAATTTTGGAGGCTGAGATCTTACCCTTGTTGTAATTTATTCATATTTATCTTATTCTTACAAATTTAATATTTATAATTTAATCAAAGATTCTTACCAGAATGCATTTACATCAGATACGATTATGTTGGAAGATGGAAGTGAAATAATGAAGTTTTATGTACGTAAGTGCTGTATGTTTGTAATTATTTCCTTAAAATAAACATGGCTGCAACTCCTGAGAAGACCATTGCAGTTAACCCCAACAACAAAATAATATGTACGTATTTGTTGTGGAGAAAATATTAGTAACAAAATTTACAGGCTTAACTCTTTAACACATGACAAAATTTTAGACAGATCAAAATTGAAAGCATTTCCAAAGGGCATAGTAAATGTGGCACAAGTAATGGGATGGCCCAGTGGTTAACGTATCTGACTTGTGACCTGGAGGTTGCGGGTTCGATACCCGGTTGTGGCGAACCTTCTTTCCAGCGATTTTTTGCCTCTCACCTGTGATGCATGTGAGAAAAATAGTCGGTGACTTTGGAAAGAAAGTGGTGTCAGTACAGGTGTGAGATAGCCAGGAAACACATGGGTGCGTCACTGACCACCATGATATAACCTAAGCTGTTAAAATTGCGTTAAACTCCAATACAAACCAAAATATGTAAAAGAAAAGAAAACATAGTGGGAAAAGAAGAAAATGCTGGTAACTAGCATTTTTTCCTTTTCCCACAATGTTTTCAAAAGCCTTCTTTCTCAGGGTTGTTAAAACTCGGATTTGTGTGGTAAAGGGTTAAGTTATTGTATAAAGATGCAAAAATGTCACACTGTCATCTTTTGGAGAAACATTTGAATGTTTCATTGTCGCAAATGTTTTTACTTGCAAGTGAATGTCTATATTTCAAGAGAATGACGTGACAATTTTCATCTGGATAATGTCCAGCTCCCCCGGTTTCTTGAAGGAAGCCTTCCAGATTGTTTGCAGGTCTGTCGTGCATTAATGTCTCAACACCTTTGACTTCTAGGCCCATGGAGAATGATGTTGTACAAAGAACTACTCTAATATGTCCGGTCAGGTCCTCATATGACTTACAAATCACTGACTTTACCACTTCTGTTGTTTTCATGTGAAACATATCAATTAGCCGATTTTTGTCATCATTTTCTTCATCAATTTTTGTAGTTGTATGCCTTGGGTCCCAGACTGCTGATAACATGTTTATAGGTTACAGACATATGCTCAACTTTTCTAAAGGAAATGATCATTCTTGAGGTATTTACACCATGTTTCCCCAACAGATGAATAAGCCATTCGAAGTTGGCGCTTGTATCATCATTTTTGATATCAAGTACATCATACTAGTTGGTAAGCATGTTTGGGCATCACAACTACTACACAACAGTCATCAAAACACAAGTCATTTTTAACCCTTTACCACACAATGCTGACTTTTAACAACCTTGAGGGAGAAGACTTTTGAAAACATTGTAGGAAAAGGAGAAAATGCTGGTAACCAGCATTTTCTCCTTTTCCCACAATGTTTTCTGCCCTATCGAGAACAACTTTCACAATTTTGGCCACATTTAACTTGTTGTCTGCATATGCTTTGATTTTGGACATACATGTCTAAATCTTGTCCTGTAGTAAAAGGTTATTTATCTTCATTGTTTCCAATGAAGCTGTGGCTGTAAGAGCTACCTCTGGCACAGATGGACCTGTTAGGGAGCGTATTTCACCCAGATTTCTGTAGGCAGGTCGGAAAAGCAGCCCGTTTGGTCTCTGGACATAGTTTACCACTGAAACGAAAACAAGAATACATAATACCCGATTTTCAGGGTCTATGTAACGCTTCATGTGTGATATATTAACACTTCAGCTGCTAGATTTCGTGCCACAGCAGACCTGCACAAAACAGAAAATTACACAAGAACGGTAAGTGTAATTTCGGATTAGTCTGCGCGGAATGCGCAGGCTGACCCGGGATGACACTTTTTACACAAATGTCCGAATGTCCCTTTTCGCGTGTTGCAGGTCAATTATAGAATAGTTGGTAAATACAGGCCCAGAAGTTCACACGATGCAGATTTAGGTTTCGATGAATATGGAATGAGTACATTATTGAAGATACAATTTGCTTCGGTCCATGGTGGGAGCGATAGTTCTTGAATCCCTCCTTATCGCGGTCTCCCTTTCACACAATATTTTCTCCACTTTTCACCGGCAGTACACATTATATTAGCTGATGAACCTAGAATGCATTTATTGACCGAAATAATCATCTCAGTTTTGCACCTCTTCATCATCTTTATAATCGTCTGATACTTTACCTAGAAAATAGTGCGGCAGGAGATCTAATTTCTCAAGTAAAACAGTTATTATACCTTTGGTACTTCTATAACCCATCTGATAGGATTGTATACATACATCATATTTGGTTTGCTTTATATGTGCTCGCTCCTTTCTCCAACAATATTCAGAAATCTTATGAGAATCTTATATTCTACCTCCTTCAACACAACACAGAAACCCCCTCTTCCCTAGATCTCTAGAGATGGAAACTTCTAATCAAAGTAACGTTACTGAAAGTATTGACCGAATAAGTTTACCATGATAAAGATAAATCTTGGTTGGTCTGTAGCCCATGTGGTTTATTCATTGCGCCTCATAACTCCAACCGTGGTTAATTGGACGATAAACCACGATAGAAAGAAGATTAATTCGATTCTAACATGACCAGCTCTTGATCAAAGGAAAGCAAGTCCATACTTTATATACAAAGCAGATGCGCATTAATTCCCTTGAATAAACCATGGCTGTTCCAATTACTAACCAAAATAAAACCCCACTGACCAGTCAGTAAATATGAAGAGTCAAAATTTTAATAAAGCCTTAGGCATCAAACACAACAAAACGAACTGCACCTTTATACTACATGTATTTTATTTCCCCCCTTTCAAACGAAATAGGAGAATGAATGTATCGTCAAGCATTTGAGTCGCAGTCGCTTCAAATACTCTGAATATTATCCCACCCACTCCCAATCCCATTTCCAGCAACACTGGCTTATTTTGATGTTAATCTTCATGAAAAGACACTTAGTTAAGACATGTATACTGATTTTCATTTCAAATAGTTCCATCATTGTCAATTTTAATCATAAACAGTAAATATCGGTAAATCTTTTGAGTTTTTCTTTCCTCCTCGGTCGAGAAGCGGACGATTTGTTAACGTAAAGTGACTTTCATTTACAAAATATCCGAGGGCGGATAAAATATCCGAGGGACCAGGAAACAGCTCCGAGCGACTTACTTCAGAATGACGTGGATATTACTACGTGGCACTGTTTTTATAGAGCTCAATTCACGTGTTATGTTCTTATACTTCCCAGAATTATATGTCAAATGGTTGAAATTACTTAGCTTATCTTATCCCATTACAACATATCTCGAAAGTACAGGTTAAACAATCTTGCACCGAATAATTCCAAATTTTAACTATCTTGCTGAAAACGGCTTCATTTTCTTAATTTCTCACAATGTTATCTACCTTTCCATTGAGCAATTTCAGTTTCTAATTTACATTTAAATTGTCGTCTGCTGATGCTTTCAGTTTTGATGGGTCTAAAATTTTGTCGTTTGGTAATGAATTAAACAACCCTGTACCAAACAATCCCGAATTTTAGCGACCTTGACGAAAATTTCTAAAAATATTGAGGGAAAAGACAAAACCAGATGAAAACTTTAATTCTAGGTTTAACCCTTAACCTGCTAGATAAATGAAATGAAACTTTCAGACCGAAAATAAAAATCCAAAAGATACTATCTTAAACGTGTATTTTGGGAAACAATTGTCTTCGCATAGGACAGTGTAGATCCAAGATCAGACTGCATGTTCTTGTAATTCCAATTCCTACATTAGCTTGGTTTGTTAATTCTTCATTTTGAAGAGTGGTGAAAATCATTGCAACCTCTTTTTTAACTATTACTCGTACTGCTATGGACTTTGACCACAAAATATAAAATGCACCTGGTGCTTGGAAAGAATGGTATGTGTAGTTCTTGTTTGAATTTTCGCAACATGGGGATGCAGCATGTGGATGCATCCACTCACTACTTCTAAGCATTTGAATGTGCATGGAAAATATGGAAAATGAAAATGTTGCAGCAGTACACAAAATGTTGTTTTTTTTTTTTTTTTCTTTTAAATGGACAGTTCATGGATGAATACAAATTGCTCTACGCATATATACGCAATGTCCACTTGCTCCTGGCCATCAGTGCTCTCAGTGCTTTGATTTTTTTTTTTTAAAGTCATCGACTGAGCCACAGGGCTCGGGGATATGAGGCAGTCAGAGGCACGCAGTCTGTTGCAGAATATGTAAGCCATGCTCTGTGAAAATGGGGCTTAATCAATCTCTGATGCATGATATTACATAAGTCATCACATAATTACAGATTCATAAATTTCATTTAGTCTAACGATTGACTAAATCTGGAGGTAGAATGGTCCTTGGACATGCAGAAAATTTAAAGATAGCAAAAAGTATCGGCCCCATGTCAGCCAGCGCGGACTGCGCAGGCTGACATTGGTCGATACTTTTTGCAGATGCATTAAGCTCCCTTTTCACAGATCATTGCTCATATTTTTTTATGATGTGAAAGCGTACCAGGTACAATGAAACACCCTGTCCTTGAAGGTGACTTGCCATGGATGAGTCAAAGAACGGTTGGACACTGACAACACGAAGTTTATAAATACATGATGTTCAGAGTGGTTGCAGCACTCCTGCAAAAGTCTGAAACGTTGTTACTATAAATACATGGTGTTCAGAGTGGTTGCAGCTTCAGTGAAAGTGTGAAACGTGGTTACTAGGGCTAGGCGCCGTTGGCCCCTAGCCAAAAATAGTTTTCGTCAATAATTATATTTTGAAACATCACCAGAAAGGAATGATGTAGATCAAGATAAGACTGCACGCGCTGATCTTGGCTAACACTTTCAGTCGAGTACACGACAGGGAAACGTACGGTTATATATATCTACAGTCAATCCCCCCCATCGGCACCCAATTTGCAGACTTTCCACGTGCTTAATTTTGACATGTTTTGTATTCAATGTTTAGTGTCTAAGTCACGTGTGTAATATGTTTGTTTATGTGACGGTTTTTTTTTATGGATTATTTAATTAATAGATAAATTCTGGAAAATAAGAATACATCGAGGTGGGTGAATTTAATGTTATGGCTTTCATCTCCTCCTTTTTCATTGTCATTTTTTTGTGAAATCATCATCATACTCACTTTCGTCGTGTTCTTCATTCATTTTCAAGACATAATCCTGGGAACTCCCGACCAAAAGAAAAGTAGGGAATAAATGTTGAAATGGTGAATACGCAAGTCTTGCGTATTCACCATTTCAACATTTATCCATACATTTATCGCGTTATTCCCGCCAAATTGAAAGGCAATATCACTGGTAGGGAGCTCCGGGGATTATTTCGTTTTCACCCCACCCCATCCAATCCCCAATTAGGTTGAATGATGTTCATCGTGATGGGCTCAGTCGGTAATGTACGGGGCCGAAAATTTAGGAGTTGTGAGTTCGATGCCGAGCCCTGTGACTTAGTGACGCAAAACATTTAGTTCAATTTATTAGCTCGGCCAAAGGGACACGGAATGGCTATGTAGTTTAGGTATAAAATTGATAGTCCGCCAGCGATGGGTTCCACTGCCAATAGAGGAAGTGGGATTTCTCCCTAGTTCGAGCCTCACTGGAAGCAATGGATTTTTCATGCGGATGTCCCTGGGCACGACAATTCAGAGCCCAAGCCTAGTAAGGGTGAAATCATTAATATGTGTGCTGTCGCCGTGATATGAATTGACCGAAATAATTTTGAAAGCAGCATCAGACACTATTTGAATAATTAAAAAACACCTGCAAGGTGAAATGATTGCCGTTGTGTGTTGTCACTGTGACAGAAATCGTTTCTTCCAAAACTTTCATTTAGATACGGGAAAGCAGCCGATAACTTAATTATCACGGACATAATTTGAAACTTTTTATCAAAAAAAAAAAAAATAGACTTGTTCAAATGAAAGTGTTTGCAGACGATAGATTTAATTTTTGAGATATGTTTATGAAAGAATGGTAGGCCCCTAAATATTGAAGAAAAAGGAGGATCGAGGATTGCTGTTAGTCATTGCTACAAGATTCGTTCCTCTCTCACCGCTGACCATTGTTTCGACGATGGTTATGTGAGAAAGCAGCTAGTGGCTTGGAAAAAATATTGTTCGGAGTACTGGTAAAAGAAACTCCAGAAAAGCATGGATAGGTGCTCTGGCCGCCACGATATAATTGAAATAATGTTGAAAACGGCATTAAACACCATACAATCAATCAGTCATGATTCAGTAGGTTGTTATACAAAACGGATTGTAGAGATGCATAATTATGTGATGACTTGCTTTGTATCATGAAATCCGGAGATGCATTTTTAGCGCCCTTTTGCCAGAGCACGGCTCATAGTGCTTGTGTTTGGAATACAGGTTTACATGTATACCTATTGGGCTTGAACTGCGAATTTTTCTTTTAGAGTTGAAAGTTAATTCATATCATTAAATTTAATTGCTTAAATTACCCTACACACGCCTGTATTACTATGATGAGATTTTCCGATAATTAAATGTTTATATCGAGTGGTTGATTGATTGATTGTATGGTGTTTAACGTCGTTTTAAAAATGATTTCAGTTATTTCGCGGCGGCTAGTGCACTTTCCATTATTTCCTGCAGCTTCCCTTTTTACCATTACTCCGCCCAATATTCTTTCCAAGCCACTGGCTGCTTTCCTACATAACCATAGTCGAAACAATGGTCAGCGGTGAGAGAGCAATGTCTCCTGTCGCAATGACTACATATTATCAATCCTCGGAAAGAAATTGGCCGAGCCAGGAATCGAACCAGCGACCCCCTGTTATCAACTCCTGCACGCTACCGACTGAGCTACGGGGGGCTCGGCGTTATCGAGTGGGGTTTAGATCTTTACATGTAATGTCTTTAATCGTATTTGTTTATTTTTTGTTACTTCTCAGATAATGACAGTTTAACTCAGTTCTTTGTTACCAGGCATCTGAACTCGTAATTTTCGCTTACATAGCAAGCTATACCATGCAAGTGCGATTTTATGCTTAAGAACAAATGTGTCGCCGTAACATGCTTGTAATTTTGAAAGCGGCATGATGACAGCCTGGGTTCCAGTCTGATCATGTTATCACTTCTCTATGAGTCACGCTCTGGAAAAAGGGGGCTTAATGCATCTCCGTGATGCAGGAAACCAATTAAGCCATCACATAACGAATAGCTACTTTTCTAACAACCGACTTAATCTTGATGTAGACTGGTCCTTGGACATACAGAAAACTGACCAATAGCGAAAAGTTTCGGCCCGGGTCAGCCTGCGCGGAATGCATTAAGCTCCTTTCTCACAGTACATGGCTTATTTATTTTGACGTTAGTTTGTCAAGAACAACAATGATAAATAAAAATCGGTACAGATTATTTTTCGAAGATCTGTGTTGACCATGATAGGGAATGATTAAGAAATATAGGCGGCTGGTCCCAGGTTGTACAGCTCCTTTTGTCACAATCTTTTCACGTTCATTCAAATTTGGTATCATCACCATCAGTATTTTTACAGGGATATTTTCAAAGTTATCTGCTGTATACGTGTTAGATTGTGGAGGTGCGCAGTTTTGTATTTTCAGTCGAAGCGAACGCTTTGCCACAAGAAAAAAATTAACACTAAGCGCGACTCACTGACCTTTTGCGGACAGTGTAGATCAAGATCAGACTGCACAGAATGTGCAGTCTGATCTTGGATCTACACTGTCCGCTAAGAAGATATCATTCCCCAAAACTTTACTTTAAAATTGCACTATTTGGTTTTTACTATCGAATTGAGAATTCCATTTCAGTTATTTGGCAGGAAAAGAACGGTTAAGAATCGTCAATAATAATAACCGCCTCTGCAGACGACAAATTAAATGTGACTCAAATAATGGGTTTTGTCTTTGAAAATGAAGAAAACAATGTGGGAATAGAGAAAATGTTGGTTATCAGCATTTTCGCATTTTTCCACAATGTTTTCAAGAACCGCTTCTCTCTGCGGTTGTTAAAACACGAGCTAGTTTGATACGAAGTTTCTATTGGAGAACTTCACTCACCTGACTTCCGGTTGATTATTTTTTTTTAAATGTTTTTACAAGACATTGTATTCAAATATAAACTACAACCTTAATCTTATAGGCTCCAAATTGGTCTAATGGTCAGGGGAGTCGACTTGGGAACTCGGCGACCCGAGATCGACACCGCACCGAAGCTGGAAAAAAAACGTAGAGAGAACGGGGAAAAAAAACGAAAGACAGCTGGATAGAGAAACAAACAGCCGGATAGAGAACGGGAAAGAAAGACACTTGGATAGGCGATGGTGGGACACAGGGAAATTACCTTTTACTACTCTGTGTATTTGAAATTATGAATTGTAATAGAGATTATTAAAGATGAATATGTTTTTTTTTTATAATTTTATATAATTTTTTTTCTCTTTGAAGAGATCAACTTGAAGAACACCAAAGTACAAACAGAAAATATTTTATTACTGAAAACGAAAAATTGATGCATTCAACAGAAACACGTTACCAATAAAACAAATTCAACAATCTTAAAAAAAAACGTTGTACAAAACACTGAGGGAAAAGGAGAAAATGCTGTTTACCAACATTTCCCCCCTTTCCAACAATGTTTTCTAACATATTAGACACAATTACCATTATTTGTTTTCAGTTTGTCAACAGAAAATGCCTTCAATGTGGATTAATCTGAGACTGTCACCTGGAAAAACGTCAATACACAAATACAAAAAAGTCCTAAATAAAAAAAAAAATTACAAGGATTGAAAAAAATTCATTACAATGACAAAATTTTAGATTTTTCAAAATTGAAAGACAACAAAGTAAATGCAGCTATGATGATGGAATTAGTCTTTCAAATGGCAGAAAACAATGTGGAAAAGAGAAAATGCTGTTACAAGCACATTCACCATTTGCCAAAATGCACATCTTTTTGTTTAATTGACCCTTTACCACACAATCCCAAGTTTTAACGACCCTGAGAAAGTAAGCTTTTGAAAATATTGTGGGAAACGAAGAAAATGCTGGTAACCAGCATTTTCTTCTTTTCCCACAATATTTTCTTTTCTTTTGCAGACAAATACCATTACTTGTGCCACATTTACTATGTCCTTTGGAAATGCTTCCAATTGGCATCTGTCTAAAATTTTGTCATGTGGTAAAGAGTTAAAAACACTGGGAGTATGAGAAAAAGCTAAAATGAAAACAACAACCTCATCACAATACAGAATATCATAAGAGAATGATTAACTCTTATCTTACTAAATCAGTTAAATGAAACTTTCGAGCCAACATTGAGAAATCTAAATAATGCAGTATCAATTTATTTTTTTTTTTTTTTGGATAAATAGCTCCTTATTAGACAGTGTGGATCCAAGACCAGACTGCACATTCTGTGCAGTCTGTTCTTGATCTACACTGGCTGTAAAATATCTTTTAGTTGCACTTGGCAGCTTAAGTGTTAACCCTTTACCAAATGAGGAAAGTTAAGACAAGTCCCAATTGAAAGCATTTACAGACAAATGAATAAATACGACTCAGAAATTGAAAGTTGTATTGGAGAGGATAGAAAACATTGTGGATAAAGGAGAAAATGCTGTTTACCAGCATTTTCTCTTTAACTCACAAAGTTTAAAAACGCTTCTTTCTCAGGGCCGTTAAAATTTGTGATTGTGTGGTAAAGGGTACATCAAATGATTAAATATTGCACTTGTTCAAATTTAAAGTATTTGCAGACCACAAATAAGGTGTGGCTGAAATGATGTGATTTGTATATGAAAGGGTAGAAAACATGGGAGGAAAAGGAGGAAAATCTGCTTACCAGCAGTTTCACCATTTTTCCACAATATTTCAAGAGCCTATTTAATCATGTTTTTTTTTTCTTAACACTTTACCACACAATCCTGACTTATAACGACCCTGAGAAAGGAGCCTTTTGAAAAATTTGTGGGAAAAGGAGAAAATGCTGGTAACCAGCATTTTCTCTGTTTCCCACAATGTTTTCCACCCTGTTAATGACAAATTCCATCAGTTAAGCTCATTTTTTATTATCGTCTGCAATTGCTGTCAATTTGGAGAAGTCTACATTTTTGTCATTTGGTAAAGAGTTAAACAACTGACTTTAATGATAAAGCCCTGATAAAATTAAGATGATGAATGATGAATAGTGTTTTAAGGCCCGTCGACAACTTAAGTCATATTGGGCGCACTTACTTAGTAAACAATAATGCGAGGTGAAAATAACATACATGTGCAACAACATAAGACAAACATGATAAATGAGGAATGGACGAAACACAAAATGATGCCCCTTTTGTCGCCTTTTACGACATGCATGCTGTCACTTTTGTTCCGCCAGATGAAATGGCAGATGTGACGATCGCGGGACTGCAGTGGTTTATTCTTATACCCCCGATTAAACCACACGGGGTCCCACAGGCCAATTGATTTCCCATTCCAAACCCTATTTACATCAAGAAAAAAATACAGGATTTGGAATAAGAACCACCCAGCCTGCTGCAATCCTACGAATTACGAGGAAAGCAGCCGTTTGTCTCTAATTTTAGTCGCCTTCTACGACATGCCATAGAGAAAGGCCGAGGTCCTATTCTATAAATTAAAAAAAACCCGGGACCCCACGGGGAGATAAAATTAAGACAGACTCATTACAATACAGAGTATTTCGGCTTTTTACCAAATGACAAAATTTTAGTATCGTCCAATTTGAAAGCATCTGCAGAGGACAATATGAGATGTAGCTAAAATGACAGAGTTTGTCTTCAAGAGGTACACAACACACTGTAAAAGAAGAAAATGCTGTTTACAAGCACTTCCACCATTTTCCACAATGTTTTCAAAAACCTACTACATAGCATGCTCTGTGAAAAGGGGGCTTAATGCATCTCCGTGATCCATTAAACCAAGCAAGTTATCACATGATCATGGATCCATAAAGTCCACTTTGTCTAACAATCGACTAAGTCATGAGATAGACATGTCCTTAGACATATAGAAAATTGACCAATCGCGAAAAGTTTCAGCCCAGGTCAGCCTGCGTGGGCTGCGCAGGCTGACCTGGGTTGAAACTTTTCGCAGATGCATTAAGCCCCCTTTTCACACAGCATGGCTCATATAGATTTTTATTGTTTTCAAGATACAGGGTTAAAATCAATACGATAAACTCATCATGATACACAGGCTGCTTTAACCCGATACCAAATGACAAAATTCTAGACAGATCCAAATTGGAAGCAATTCAAAAGGACACAGTAAATGAGGCTGAAGTAATGGGATTTGTCTGTAAAAGATAACAAAACATTGTGGGAAAAGAGAAAAATGCTGCTAATACTGTTTAAAAGCATTTTCTCCTTTTCCCACAATGCTTTCAAAAGGCTTCTTACTCAGGGTTGTTAAAACTTGAGATTATGGGTAAACGGTTAACTTGTTACCAAATGACAATGTTTTTGACTCATCCAAAATATCCCTTTAACCAAAGGAAAAAAATTTGGACTTGACCAAACTGGTAGCTTTTGCAGAAGACAAATTAAAGAAGGCTCAAAAGATGACATTCGCCTTGGATCTGGAGCTACATTTAATTTTTCGTCTACAACTGCTTTCAATCTGGTCAAGTCAAATATTTTTGTGAGTTTGGTATAGAGTTAAAAAAATTCCAAGTTTCAACAACATTATTAACATACTGCATTCTGTCACCTTAACCCTTTCTAAGACAACAAAATTTTAGATCTTTCCAAATAGAAAGCACTGGCATACAACTTATCAAATGCGGCTCAATTAATGAGATTTGTCTCTGAAAGGGTAGAAAAAATTGTGGGCAAAGGAGAAAATGCTGGTCACCAGCATTTTCTCCTTTTCCCACAATGTTTTCTAAAAACTCCTACAGGGTTTTTAAAACATAGGATTGTGTGGTAAAAACCTAAACTAAAAACTTTTTCAAAGTTTCTACCTTTTCAAAGAAAGATTGCACTATTTGGTTCACATCTACTTTGTCCTCAGAAAATGCTTTCAATTTGGTCTAGTCTAAAATTTTGTTACTTGATAGATACATAAACAATACTGTGGTCTGTAAATGCTTTCAATATGGACAAGGCTAAAGTTTTGCTGTTTGTTAAAGAGTGGAGTAAGATATCAAAATGTCTTCTTCAAATATATTTCCTTGTTTGTTAATGTTTTCAGTCAACTTACAACCTTCGTCATCAACAGTAATTATTGCCAAAGAGCATTACATCAGTATGTATTTACAAACATTTTACAAACAATTTAATGCATGTAGCTTAAACTTCAAAGCATTGGCAGACAACATATTAAATTTTACTGAAACAGGAAGTTTGCCTATTAAAGGGCAGAAAACAATGTGGAAAAAGGAGAAAATGCTGGGTACCAGCATTTTCTCCTTTTCCCACAATGTTTTCAAAAGCATTCTTATTCAGGGTCGTTAAAACTCCGGACTGTGTAGTAAAGAGTTAAATCTTTTCCAAATGTCAAAGTTTTGGACTTGTCCAAAATTGAAGGCATTTGCAGTTAATAATTATGGCTCAAATCCAGGTTTTGTCTTTGAAAAGATAGGAAACATTGTGGAAAAAGGAGAAAATGCAGATTATTCTTTTTCTCCTTTTCCAACACTGTTTTCAAGAGCTAAATATATAGGGATCATTAAAATTCCAAATTATAAGGTCGCCAAATCGCCAAATGAACCTAACACACATCTGCAGTCTACAGCAAAAATCTTAACTCTTTCAAGGCCAAATATATAAACTTGACCCATTTTGACAGCTGAAAATATAATTCTATGAGTCTCAGAAAGATCTTTATCTTAGAGACTTGACTACACAAGTGGATGGCATAGATCAAAGATCAGACTGCATGTTCTATGCAGTCTGATCTTGATCTATGCTGTCCGCAAAAGCCCCTGATTTTGCCTATGGCGCTGCGAGGGTTAACAAATTTATGCAGTATCAGGGTTGCTTTTTTCTAAACTGTCTTGGCAGCAAAGACAGTAGATCAAAGATCTGAATGCATGTTTTGTGTAGATTGATCTTGATCTTCATTGGCCACAAAGGCAACTGAAGTTGTGAAAGGTGCTCGATCAGTTAGTAGATGAAAAAAGAATAAAAACAAGAATGGTACAATATGAGCAATATAGGAAAAGTTTCTGCAAACATTCTAAAACTATATCGTCACAAGTGATGATACCACATTTTTCATCACTAGTGGTGTTATTACTGTGAAATCCCAGCGATGCACCAGTAATAATATAATAAATGTTATTTAGACAAACATTCTGACAATGCAAAAATCCAAAATATTGCAATTAAAAAAAAAAAAGAATTGGGGAAAAAAAAAATCAGACCTCCCTTTCAACAAACATTTTATTTCAGTGTAGATGAAGATCACCCTATAGGAGCTTCATCTACACTATCCTGTTTCAATATTTCTGTGAGATATTTGGGCAAAATAGCATTTAGAAATTGCAGTGTCTCTTTTTCCACAAGCTTTAAAAAGTCCATTTTAGTTATTTGTCACTCTAAACATTGAAAAATGCAAAGAGAAGATACCTGAAAGCTGGATATGTTATCAAAAATTTGAAGAACCTGAAGAAAAAAGGTTTTTGAAAATGTTGTGGGAAAAGGAAAACATCCTGGTAACCAGCATTGTCTCCTTTCCACGCAACGTTTCCTACACTAGTAAAGACAAATCCTATCAATTTCACAAATTTTGTCATCTGCAAATGTTTTCAATGGAGATGAGTCTAAAATTCGGCAGTTCTATTAAGAGCCAAACTTGACAAGAGTCTTGAAATTATTGTGGCAAGTGGACAGAAACCTCAATGAAAGCATGTTGTCAATTTGTCACACTATTTTCATCAGCTGCATGTAAAAATGATTGCAGATGAAGAAAAGGAATCAACGTGAGACCATATTTTACAAATTAAAATAATGTAAATTTCTACCTTAAAAAATAACAAATTTCCTTTAGAGTGCCATATAAGCCCCTGAATAGGTATTCACCAATCATTATTTAGAATATTCTCAGTCTTATCCTAAAAAAATTACCAACATTTGAAAGTAACATTTGAAAGTAACACAACTTCTGATTGGCTAAGCCAAATGGCTTAGCCAATCAGAAGTTATGATACTGTTTTCACAATATTAACACACTATTTTCATCAGCTGCATAAAAAAATGATTGCAGATGAAGAAAATTTTACAAATTACAATGATGTCAATTTCTACATTTAAAAATAACATTAATTTCCCTTAGAGTGCCATATAAGGCCATGGATTGGTACTCACCAATAAATTTTTTGAATATTCTCATCCTTATCCTCAAGAATTTTCTACATTTGAAAGTAACACAACTTCTGATTGGCCTAGCCAATGGCTTAGCCAAACATAAGCTGTGTTACTTTCTAAAACTAGAATTAGACCAAGGGGGATATTGCTGGCTACCAGTTTTCACCTTTTCCTAGCATTTGCAATAGCCTTCTTTCTCAGGGTTGTTGAAACTGGGATTGTGTGGCAAAGGGTAGGCTTAACTCTTTACCAAACGACAAAGTTTTAGACTGGTCCAAATTGAAAGCATTTGCAAACGACAAAATAAATCTGAAATATTGAAATTTGCTTTGGGAAGGGTAGAAAACATAGTGCGAAAAGGAGAAAATGCTGGTTACCAGCATTTTCTCCTTTTCTGACCATGTTTTAAAAAGAGCTCTTTCTTAGGGTCGTTAAAAGTCGGGATTGTGTGGTAAAGGGTTAAAACACATATTGTTGAATTTACGAAACTTTAAATCATTCATCAGCATTAAACCACTGGAATTTGTAGCTGAATTTTGATGTTTCAATACTGGGCTCTCTATTGTATGTAATGGGACCATCAGAGATATTCAACCCTTTACTACACAAAAAATTTTAGACATGTCCAAATTGAAAGCATGTGCAGACGACAATTTCAATGTGGCTCAAATGATGCAATTTTTCTTTAGTAGGGTAGAAAACATTATGGGAAAAGGAGAAAATGCTGGTTACCAGCATTTTCTCCATTTCCCACAATGTTTTCAAAGGGCTTCTTTCTCAGGGTCAATAAAAGTCGGCATTGTGTACTAAAGGATTAAAAGAAATGAAAGACTTACAAATTATGTCAATGATGCAAAGCTATGGATCTAGCTTCATATTACTTATACATGACTCAATGTCATAATATACTTAGAAAAAAGCACAATCAGAGACCAAGTCACAGTGATTAGGCTCATTGACTGAACCTGGGGTTCGACGGACAAAAATTTTGGCTACTAAAAATTTTCGGCTGGCGCCAACCTAGCACAGTCTAATACTCCTAGCTCGAAAGGTTCAGTTTGATACCAATCTCTACATCGGGTTGTCTTCCTGAAAATAGAAAGCAAAACTCACATTGACTTCAATTCTTCTTTAAAACCCTTCAAGTGCCTTTCGTATTTCAAGTTGCCTTTGCAGCCAGTGAAGATCCAAGATCACACTGCATGTTAACTGCAGGCTGACCTGGGATCTACACTGACCATTGTGTTTATATTTAAAACCGTTCTCTTGCAGGGTTGTTTGAAGCCCGGACTGTGTGGTAAAGGGTTAACCCCTTACCAGACAACAAAATTTTAGCCTTGTCCCAATTGAAAGCATTTGCAGACAAACCTATCAATGTGGCTCAAATAGTGAAATTTTTCTTTGATAGGGCTGAAAACATTGTGGGAAAAGGATAAAATGCTGGTTACTGGCATTTTCTCCTTTTCCCACAATGTTTTTAAAAGCTTTCTCTTGCAGGGTCGTTAAAAATCCAGATTATGTGGTAATGGGTTAATTGTTCAGTGTATTATGAAAACTTCAAATCCTATGCTATTCAGCCATTTGATTGTTAGTGGTTTGTTTTCACTCTAACACAATTTGTTGAGTCCGTGTGGATGCACATTTTCTGTGGGTGTGAGTGTCCAAAGACTTGTTTTGAGTCTCTAACAGAATATCCTGCCTCCTGAAAAACCCTAGACAGCAGGGATACAATATGCCACCTGCATTTAAATTGGCAGGAGCATTAAAAGCACTTTGATTATTTAGAACAAAGTTTGTATGTGTACCTCTGTCCAATGTTCATCTCCAGCCGGTTACAGATCTGTCTCATCTGGTGCATTTCACCACTTTCAGCAGTGTACCAGTTACATCATGGCAACAGCTACGTGTTCATCTATTTTCTGGGTTTCATCAGGCTTACACTAGGGCTCTGCAGTGTACTGTCATTCTCCAGGATACAACCATGAATAACACCGCTGCATGCGAGGAACAAACTCAGAACCTCTAAATAATGTATCTGGAAATATGTTCACCATGTCACCTGTAAGTAAATAAGATACACAACAGTGAATAAACTCTCAACCAGACATCTATTATTACTTTTACAATTTGTTGAAAGAATTTGTGGGGAAAAAAATGCTGCTAAAATATGGGATTGTTTTTGAAAGAGTGAAAGAATCGTAGGAAAAGGAGAAAATGCTGTAACAATTATCATTTTCTCCTTTTTCAAACTACATTATTAAATCATTAACCCTTTACCATACAATCCCGAGTTTTAATGACCCTGAGGAAGAAGGCTTTTGAAAACATGCTGGGAATAGAAGAAAATTCTGATAATCAGCATTTCCTTTTTTCCCACAACATTTTCTGCAGATTCAGTCACGGTTTCCATTATTTTAGCCACATTTACTATTAGTTTGTAGTCTGCAAATGCTTTCAATCTGGCCCAGTCTAAAATTTTGTCATCTGGTAAAGAGTAAAAACAACTCTTTCTACGGGTCTTTAAACAGAGAACCATTTCATACATGGTTATAAATTTTTCCTAGATTAAAAGAAAGGACAACTTCTGAGTGTTAATATTTGTCAGTATAATTTTAGTCTTTACCAAACAATCGTGGGTTTCGACAACAATGGGAAAGAAACCTTTTGAAAACGTGAGAAAAGAAGAAAATGCTGGTAACCAGCATTTTCTCCTTTTCCCACAATGTTTTCTACACTATCAAAGAAAAATTGCGCCATTTGAGCCTTACTGAAATTGTTGTCTGCAAATGCTTTGAATTTCGACAAGGCTGAAATTTCGTCATAGATCTGGTAAAGATTTAACAAAACATCCTGTCTTCTTTCCCCTGCGTAGTAAGTGTAAATGACAAAAATTTATTCAATGTACCCTTCAAATAAATTCATGCTTTTCCTAAAAGTGTTGAAACATTAAAGGAAAAGAAATTGGCTTTTATTGCCTCCTTCTTCAAAATGTTTTAAACCCTTTTAAAGACAAATTCCATCAATTAAATTACAATATTTTTACCAAAAATACTTTTAACCCTTTACCAGACAATGATGACTTTTAGCGACCCTGGGAAAGAAGCCTTTTAAAAACATTGTGGGAAAAGAAGAAAATCTGGTAACCAGTATTTTCTCCTTTCCCCACAATGTTTTCTATCCTATCAAAGAAACAGTGCGCCATTTGAGCCACATCAAAATTGTCATCTGCAAATACTTTCAATTTAGACAAGGCTTAAAATTTTTTCGTCTGGTAAAGTGTTACTATGGGTATGTTTAAGATTTATGTTCTCTGGAAGAGCAATAATTTACACGGAATATGTGGTTGTGAGGTAAAGCGTTGGCCTCGTAATCATAAGGTCCCAAGTTTGATAACCCGGAGCAGATGTAAACTTTGGGATAGCTCACTGGCCCAGCCATTTGGCATGAATACTGGTGAAGCAGAATCGAGAGAGTTTAGTATGTACTAGTGTAGTTCCCAGGAAGCAGAATCAAGAGAGATTAGTATAAGTTGCTAAAATTTGTTTCTCAATTGACGCAAAATAAATGTTTTAGGTAATAATTTACATCTATGGGACTCAGCCTACATGATGAGAATGTTTTCAGTTTGGGAAGTTTTCACTGTTTTGTCTCAAAACATCCTTTTTTCTGAATCATCAAAAAATAGTTCCATGATTTGACCGGTAATTTTTGCAACCATGAGTAGATCTTATCAAGTGCTTCTAACCGTTTACTACACAATCCCAAATATAAACAACCAGAGAAAGATAGCTTTTGAAAACATTGTGGAAAAAGAAGGAAATGCTGGTAACCAGCAATTTCTCCTTTTCCCGTAATGTTTTCTACCCTTCCTTAAACAAATTTCAATTTTTGAGTCACATTTATCATGTCGTCTGCAAATTTATGCTTTAAATTTGGACAAGTCTTAAATTTTGTCATCTGGTAGAGAGTTAAAGAGTGTAATATTACCAAATCTCTTGCTCTTGATTCAACTTGAAATTACACAAATCACAGTAATTGACTAAATGTCATCTGATTTCCTACTTTATTACAGTATAGATTTAGATAGATCTAGATCTACTAAAAAAAAACATCTTCGTCAACAAATAAAGGTGCAACAATGTTGGATGAACTAGCTTCGACGAACGACGGAACAAGCCTGGGGACGAACTAGCCCAGGGACGCACAAGCCCGGAACCGAGTTTAAGAAAAAAGATAGGGGAGGGGGGAACGATTGTTCCTTTCTATTTTAAATTTCCCTGGTTGTTTGTCATCTTAGATTCACTAACAAGTCATTAAAAGCGTTTGCACACCTTTAGGACTATCTCTTTGATGGTATACTTCTATATTTGACTAACTTTTGTCTGCAGTGGGATTCTGCACGTGCAACTTGTAACATTTCCGCTATCCTGTTTCCGTTTCCGCTTGTGGAACAGACTTTTTCGTCCGTCCACTTGTTCGCACAAATTTACTTGTTCGTCCCAACTTTCTGGCAAGTACACATTTTTGAACAAATTACTTTTTCTTGTCAGCCTCCCACAAGATATTTAAACTTCATAAATATTGAACATTTAAGATGGATATTTTTGATAAGTTTTAGATCCTTCTTTGTTTCATTCATGTAATTAGGAGTTAAATAGGATAATTATTATTGGAATTAAAATTTTCCATGTGTTAAGTTCTCTGTATATCGCCGTTATACAAAAACTCTGACATTTTCTTACATAATAGTCATATCTGAAAGTATTAATGGGCCATGCTTTGTGAAAAGGGGGGCTTAATGTATATGCAAAAAGTTTCGACCAAGGTCAGCCTGCGCAGTCCGCGCAGGCTGACCTGGGTTGAAAGTTTTCACTATTGGTCAAATTTCTGTATGTCTACAAGCCAGTCTACTTTATGATTGAGTCGGTTGTTAGAAAAAGTGGCTGTTATGGATCCATAAGAGTGTGATGACTTGCTTGGTGTGATGGGTTACGGAGATGCATTAAGCCACCTTTTGCCAGAGCATGGCTCATTTATATAAATATAAGGCTAGTTGTTAACCCTCAAAAGGGGAATTCATATCAACATTAACGCAAGAATACTTCCAAATGAGCGGTGCTCTGTGAAAATGCGATTTACAGTTATTAAATTTATATATGAGCAATACTCTAGCAAAAGGGGGCTTAATGCATCTCTGAGCAAGCCATCACCCAATTATGGATCAATAATATCCACTTTTCTTTTTTTAACAGCCGACTTTATCATGAGGCACACTAGTCATTGGACATACAGAAATTTGACCAATAGCGAAAAGTTTCGGCCCAGGTCAGCCTGCGTGGACTGCTTCGCAGATGTGTTAAGCCCCCTTTTCACAGAGCATGGCTCATATATAGTAATCATAAGATCGTAAGATCACTTGTCTATTGCCATGGAAAGTGACCACCCAGATTCAAACGTAAACAAAGAGGTTTATTCCAGATTCGCTAGTCTGTAAGTACTTTCAGTGCTTTGATCTTGATTAATCAACAGTTTGATTTTGATTCATCGACTTTCTTCCACGCTCTGGCAAAAGGGATATAATGCATCTCCTTAAGTCATTGCTCTGTGAAAAGGGGGCTTAATGCATCTGCGAAAAGTATCGACCCAGGTCAGCCTGCGCAGTCCGCGCAGGCTGACCTGGGCCGAAACTTTTGGCTATTGGTAAATTTTCTGTTTGTCAAAGGACCAATCCACCTTATGATTAAGTCGGTTATTGAAAAAAGTGGCTCCTATGGATCCATAATTATGTGATGACTTGGGCTAGTATCGTATAAAACGGAGATGCATTAAGCCCCCTTTTGCCAGAGCACGGCTCAGATCTATGAAATTCATTTTATCAATCGACTGGATCTGTTGGTAGAATGGTCATTTGACATGCAGAAAACTTAAGAAATAGCAAAAACTTTCGACCCATGTCAGCATGCGTGGACTGCACAAGCTGACATGGGTCAATACTTTTTGCAGATGCATTAAGGCCCCTTTTCGCAGAGCATGTCTCATTTAAAAAGGGACATTACAACAATCTGCATTTCCTTTGGTCTCATCAGGGCTGAGCCTCGGTAGCTCAGTCGGTAGCGTACAGGACTTGAAAACTGAGGGTGTCGCTGGTTTGATGGCTCGGCCAATTTCTTTCCGAGTATTGATGATAGTCATTGCGACAGGATTCGTTCCTCTTTCACTGCTGACCATTGTTTTGATGATGGTTATGTGGAAAAGCAGCAAGTGGCTTGTGAAGAAAACCCCAGGAAAGCATGGTCTCATCCAGTGTAAACAAGGGGCAATAACTCCAACAATAATGATGACAGAGTTATGGATCTAGTGCACTGCACTTCTCGATGTGGTCTATCTGCATATGAAGTTTGAAGTTGATAGCTTTTTTACTTTGGAAGTTATGCTCTGGACAAGATTTCGGCAGATGGATGGGTGGATGGATGGACGGCATGAAAAGAGTAAATTCTTTGTTTTGGGACTTTTTCAACAGTTATTCATTTTTTATACATGTGACTGTCACGCACTGGGTCTAAATTTATGCAGGATCTGAAAAAAATTAGCATCAATCCTGCAACCCCACATCCCACAATAGGCACTGCTTCAGCAAAACTTTTTTTTTTTTGATATACTGGTCACACATATGCAAAACATGTCTTTGGTAGGGTGTATGAGATCAGCCTGTCCGTCTGTCAATCCAGTTATATGGGGGGGGGGGGGGGGGAATGCAGACAGGTACATTTTTCCTGCAATGTCATCAGTTTAGGCAAGTCTAAAATTCTGTAATATAGTGAAGACTTAACCTGTTAACAGACAACAAACTTTTAAACCTTGTCCAAATTGAAAGCATTTGCAGACGACACATTAAAAGTTACTAAATTTGTCATTCAAAGTATAGAAAACATTCCTTTACCTACAATGTGTTCTAGAGGCTACTCCCTCAGGGTCATTAAAAGTTCGGATTGTATGCTAAAGGGTTAAGTCACCCATATTGACTGGTCTAGTTTTATCAGTTCTATGTATTAAGTCTTTACCAAATGACAACAAGAGCTTCGCAGAGCGGTGCATATATGCCCGAAGGGGCTTGTCAGTGAAATGGGTTAAAGTGAAGGATGTACTGTGAAAGAACAAGACACTGGACAGTTAGGGATCGCATATGAGACCATGGAGTTATTTGTTCTTCTGCACTGCACTTCTCCTCAATTTGATCTATGCACCTGTGAAGTATCATTTTTACACCTCTAATAGTTTTTGAGTTATGCTCCTGACTAAATTTAAGTAAGAAAAAAATCAAAGGGCAATAACTCCTAAACTATAGGGCCAAAAGTTATAGCTCGAAAACACTGCACTTCTCCTCAATGTCATCTATCAACCTGTGAAGTTTCAGGTTTATATCTCATGTAGTTCTCTAGTTATGCACTAGACAAAATTTGAGTAAGAAAAAAAAATACTGTAAAAATGAAGATCAAAGTGGAATTACTCAAAATCCGCGCTAGGTAGAGTTATTGTTCTTGTGCACTGTACTCCGTAATATTGCAACAAACATGCACACCAAGTTTGAAGTCGTTCTGACTTGAGATGACAAAGTTATATTCTGGACAAGCACTAAATGCTGTAAAAATGCTGTAAAAATGACGATCAAAGGGAAATAACTCAAAGACAGCATGAGGTAGAGTTACAATTCTTGCGCACTGCACTTCCAAATATTGCAACAAATAAGCATACCATATTTCAAGTCATTCCTATTTAAGATAAAGTAATGCTCCGGACAAGCAAGAAATGCTATAAAAATGAAGATCAAAGGGGGAATAACTCAAAATTCGAGTTATGGTTCTTGTGCACTGCACTCCGTAATTTTTCAACAATCATGTATACCAAATTTGAAGATGTTCATACTAGAGATGACAAAGTTATATTCCGGACAAGCAGAAAATGCTGTAAAAATGACGATCAAAGGGAAATAACTCAAAGACAGCACGAGGTAGAGTTATGGTTCTTTCGCACTGCACTCCATATTATTGCAACAAACACAAATGCCAAGTTTCAAGTCAATCAGACTTGAGATGACAAAGTTATGCTCTGGACAAAGAACTGGACGCCGCCCTCCCAGACGCCTGCCCAGACGCCCATACACCATGGGTGATCCCATAATACGTTCTGTCTTCGACGGGCGTATAAAAATTTGGACTGGACCAAATTGAAAGCATATGCAGACGACAAATTACATGCAGCTCAAATGATGATTTCTATGATAGGGTAGAAAACATTGTGGGAAAAGGAAAAAAATGCTGGTTACCAGCATTTTGTCCTTTCCCACCATGTTTTCAAAAGCCTTCTCTTTAAGGGGTCATTAAAACACAGGATTGTGTGGTAAAGAGTTAGCCCTTTACTAGACGACAAAATTTTAGCCTTGTCCACATTGAGAGTATTTGCAGACAACAATTTCAATGTGGCTCAATGGTGCAATTATTCTTCAATAGGATAGAAAACATTGTGGGAAAAGGAGAAAAAGCGGCTTCTTTCCCAGGGTCATTAGAAGTCAGCATGGTGCATTACAGGTTTAAGTTCTTATCAGCTACTTACACCTTTCCTAGCAGACATAGTTTAAACTTGTACATTCATTTCATGGGAGAGGAATAAATCCTGTCTCAATAACTTTCGCCAGTCCTTTAGAAAAATTTTGGCAGCGCCAAGAATCTAGTTTAAGTTGAAACACCACACGAATCCAATGAGGGCCATTCCTCTAAATTAAATTGTCGCCCTTGCCAGATAAAGACTAAGGGTAACCAAATAACAGATTGGTCCTTTCACCTGTATTCCTTTGTTTTTATCCTTGGTTCCATTGGGGATGTTGCGATAAATATAATAATGATTTATGATATGTGTGTAAGGCCCCCATATAATTCAAATCAAATTTTGTTCTTATTCATCTGGAACTACATATATATCGATTTGTAAAACAATCTACCTAGATTTACTTGAAATATTATCTCAAAAACATAGCTGTTCAGTGCAAGAAAATCAAGGATTAAATCCAAGTAATCCCCTTTTCAGGACCAATGTAGTACTGGAGAGGAATCAGGGGAAATAACTGAAGAATGGCCCTCATTGCTGATTGCTAAGCTATTGAAGTTTGGCGAAAAAAAATTATATAATTTTGGGCCTGTTTACCAATCATTCTAAAACGTGCTCTTGGTCTTGTATCAAAAGAACTGTCTTAATTGATTTTAATGTAACACAATTTCTGATTGGCTTCACATAATGGTTTAACCAAACAGAAATTGTGTTATTTTCTCCATTTAGAAATAGACTATGAATAAAATTTAGAATGGTATGGGAATAGCTGGGACCTTGAATACAATTTAACCCTTTACGAAACAATCTAGATTTTCAACGATCCTGAGAAAGAGAGCTTTTGAAAACTTTGTGGGAAAGGAGAAAATGCTGGTTACCAGCATTTTCTCCTTTTCCCACAATTTTTTCAGAAGGTTTCTTCCTCAGGGTCCTTGAAAGATTTGACTGTGTGGAAAAGGGTTAATGGTGTCAGAGTGTGCTGTAGTGCTATCAACTATTTTTATCATTGTGCATACTAAAAGTGTTTTTCACTCATTACATGTAAAAAATACAAAATTTTAGAACGGTCCAAATGAAAGCATTTGCAGATGACGGATTCAATTTTTATCCTGGTAATATAAATTAGCTTTGCAAGGGTAGAAAACATTGTGAGAAAAGGAGGAAATGGCAATTACCAGCATTTTTTCCTTTTCCACAATATTTTCAAAAGTCTTCTTCATCAGGGTTGTTCAAAGTGTGGATTGTTTGGTAAAAAGTTAACACATTTTAGGATTAACAGCAATTCTGTTTCTGTTTTAAATCTAGAGCTGTTAGGCATATCCTCATAATCCTGTTATGCATTTGTGGTTGATGTAGAATCAGATTGAGTGATTGATTGTATGGTGTTTAATGCCGTTTTCAACATTATTTCAGTTATATCGCGGCGGCCAGTGCACCTATCCATGCATTCCTGGAGTCTCTTTTACCAGTACTTCGCACAATTTTCTTTCCAAGCCACTGGCAGCTTTCCCACATAATCATCGTCGAAACAATGGTCAGCGGTGGGAGGGGAATGAATCCTGTCGCAGTGACTATCATCAATCCTAGGAAAGAAATTGGCCGAGCCAGGGATCGAACCCTGGACCCCGTGTTCTCAATTTCTGCACGCTACCAACTGAGCTACCAGGGCTCGGCTGATATAGAATCAGATTAGACTGTATGAAGTATTCATTGTCTGATACTCTGTGAAATACTGTGGCAAAAACCACTGAATAAGAAACTGTGTAATTAGTATTTGGATGATTTCTTGATAAAATATAAAAGCTGAATAAGCAGACAAACATTAAATGGAAATGGTGAGAAATGGCAAATTAGCTTTTTCAGCCCTTTACCACACAATCTGCTTTACATGATTCTGGGGAGAAAGGCTCCTGGAAACATTGTGGCAAAAGGAGAAAATACTGGTAACCAGCATTTTCTCCTTTTTCAACTATGTTTACTACTCTGTCAAAGACAAACTGAACTATTTAAGCCAAATTAAGGCTGTCCTCTGCAAATGCTATGAATCTGGTCAAGTCTAAAATTTTGTCATCAGGTAAAAGATTAACACTTTACCAAAACAATAACATTTTGGATTTGACCAAATTGAATAGAAGTAATTTGCAGAAGATAGATTAACTGTAGCTCTGTCTTTGATAAGGTAGAAAACATTGTGGAAAAAGGAGAAAATGCTGGTTACCAGCATTTTCTCCTTTCCCCATAATGTTTTCAAAAGCATTCTCTTTCAGGGCAATTAAAAGTTGGGACTGTGTGGTAAAGGACTAACCAAACAGATTACATGTATGTATTTATTTGTAAACAAAGCACAAATTAGTATAAGAAAGACATAAGAGGAAATTATTTATAAACCAACCACAAACTAGGACAATAAAGACATAAGAGGAATATTTGAATAACAGGAAAGTGCTCAATTGTAAAAAAAAAATAGAAAAAATATTGTTGGAAAAGGAGAAATTGCTTTTAAAATGCTACTTACTCCTTTCCTGACAAATTTTTCAGCATTTGCCTTCTAACAAATGGTACACATAGTAACAAAATCATTTTTTCATGATAATTAGTTAAAAACAGGTACAATGAATCAAAATAGTTTCAAATTATATAATTTAATACAATGTAATATAAATATAATATTATTTAACAATGTTTAATTGATGTTGAACACTGCCATTTGTATACAAACATCTGCATTATGTGATAATTTATAAAAGTAATATGTATGTGCATCAGCTTTGTGCCTATTTTTTCCTCATCCTGGCACTTTGAGAGACTTGGTTTTTTTCATCTTGGACCACACCACTTTGACAAAATTGTTGCAAGTGGAAAAATTACTCATAACAAGCTATTTCTCCTTCTGCCAGATTGGTTTATCCTGTGTTCACATATTAACTCTTTACCAAATGATAAAATTTCAGACTAGTCCATATTGGAACCTTTTGTAGACTCAAGAATTGAAATGTGTTTAGGGAAGGGTAGAAAACATTGTGGGAAAAGGAGAAAATGCTGGTCCAGCATTTTCTCCTTTTCCCACAATGTTTTCCAAAGTTTTTTTTTTCATATTCCTTAAAAGTCGGGATTGTTTTCAAAATTCTCCAAACCAATTTTGCTTCAAACTAGTAGTATTTCATAGGAAAATTTCAAGTGAGAATCCCTGTTAAAAAGGTATACCGTGGGCCCCTAATACCAGATTTTCCAAGTTTCAATCCCATTATCAGCAGGCGTGTTCTGCCAAGACTGGTATTCTGGTACATTGTGCCAATACATTAGAAAAATATTCCTCCATAATGCCCCTAGGAAGGACTTTGTCCCTTTCATATATGAGCCATATTCTGGGAAAAGGTAGCTTAATGCATCTCTGTGATGTATAATGCCAAGCAAGTCTTCACATGACCATAGATCCATAAAGACCATTTTGTCTAATAACTGATCTAATTATAAGGTAAACTGTTTCTTGGACATGCACAAAAGTGATAGCAAAAAGTTTTGGCCCTGAGTCCATACTTTTTGCAGATGAATTAAGCCCCCTTTTCACAGAGCATGGCTCACACACACCCCCCCCCACACACACACATATATATATAAGTGCATATCCCACTCATATTTTGAAAATAACCCTTATTTCTTCAAGTTTTAAGGGACAGTTGTTCTCTCTCTGAATAATTCTTGGCAGTAAACTGCAGCATGGTCAACTTTGAGAAATACATTTGTATTTACATCAGTATATACCTGTTTAAATTTCTAGAAAGCTTTAATGAACAGAGATTACTATCAGTTGCAGAACATGTTATACATTCGGTGTAAAGTATTTGAGCTATGCTCAGGCAAAAGGGGATATAATGCATCTCCGTGGTGCATTATACCAAGCAAGTTATCACATAATCATGGATCCACAGAATCTGTTTTGTCTAACATCTAACTTAAACATGAGGCAGAATGGTCCTTTAACATGCAGAAAATTTACAAATAGTGGAAAGTTTAAATACATAGGCTATGTGTGAAGAATGACATAGGTCGATACTTTTGTAGATTCATCAAGCCCCCTTTTCACAGATCACTGCTTGTATGAATTTAAACTACATGTACATGTAACTATAGTAATGTTGCTTTTTTGGACATATCAGTACTACATGAAAATGAGTCTTTAAAGAAGATGCAGTCTGATCCTGGATCTACACTGCCCTGCATTATGTCAAATACTTGGACAAAAACAATAAATTCTTCTGTCACAATATTTTTCAAAGGTATGGGACAAGAAAAAAAAAATGTCATCTACAGTGATTGATCAAAGCCCACATTTGAAAACAATTCAAAATAGTGTTCTCAGCCTAATTATCAAGAATTTTCTAAATTTCATAGTAACATGCCTTCTGATTGGCTAAACCAGGGCCCATATTTACCAACCATTCTTAGTTTCATTCTTATTCTATATTTAGAAAGCAACAAAACTTTTGATTGGCTGAACAGAATGCTTTAGCCAATCAAAAGTTGTATAACTTTCAAATTTAAAAAATTCTTGAGAATTAGACTAGGAATGTTCTAAAGATTGGTTGGTGAGTACAGATCTAAATAGATTAGCCAATCAGACATTATGTAACTTTCTAGAATTAAAATTGGAATGAGAATGCAATTTAGAATTACAAAATAGTTTTTAAAGATATCTTTCTTCATGAATATGGGAGGGGAGGGTTTCTAACCCTTCACCAGACAATCCAGAATATTTACGACCCCAAAATAAGAGGACTTTTGAAAACATAGTGGAATAAAGAGAAAATGCTGGTAACCAGCATTTTCTCCTCTTCCCACAGTTTTCTACCCTTCCAAAGGCAATTTCAATTTTTGAGTTCAATTTATTTTGTTATCTGCAAATGCTTTCACTTTGAACTGGTCAGTCTAAAATTTTGTTATTTGGTAATGAGTTAAAGCTGTAGTGATGATGCAGAATGTTCAAGCAGGGACAGGACCTACACGTTCGATGAAATTCCAAGGTACACCCTGTTCTACAAGGATGTCATAACTCATTGGTGTATGACTGTGATTGAAGAGGTCACAGACTTTTTCCCAGCACAATTCTGTCAATTTTCCAATAGTGAAAGGTAACCTTATCTTATACATCTTGGCCGATCTAAGCTCATCCTTCAAAACTCCCCCAAACATGTACATTAATCCTGATGGAGCCATGACTGTTCTGTGGAAAAACATTTTTTCAGGTAAGCTGAAACTCAGTCGAGACCATTGCAATGTTGTTAGTCGCAAATGCCAGATATCTTCAAGTTCTTGAAATGCGCTGATAGCATTGTAGTGTCGCCCCCCGCTGATATAAATGTTGTCGCCTTCCTTGACACAACCAAAACTGACACGAGATTTTGGAAAGCCATGTACAGGATCTGGCAGGGATGTCACAGTGCTCCAGTGATTCCTCGAAAAGCTGTATCTGTAAATTTGATCAAATCCCTCGGAATGTTGCAGTCTTCCTCCACCAAGTACATAAAAACTGAAATAAATCATGTGTACAAGGGTCTGGGTAAGAGGAGAGTTTCAGTTTCCTGATTGTGAAAACATGGTTTCCTCACTAATAACTATCTTGTGGGTACTCATTAGAATTGTTTATATCAAGGCAAATTCTGATCATTACCTACTACATAGGTACATGTATCAGAAGAAAAAAAAATATGCATGCACCTGAACTCAAAAACACACGTTACTAGTATCTGTTTTCCTGTAGTATCCACTGTGGGAATCAAGAAACTTAAGTTGTAGAATTATTATTAGTTGAGGAATGTAAATATACATTGCTTGTATCAAAAATCATGTTCCAGTGGATGTAATCTCTCAAAGTATCATAATGTATCATAAATAAATGAGTCATGCTCTGTGAAAAGGGGGCTTAATGCATTTGCAAAATGTATCGACCCGGGTCGGCCTGCGCAGTCCGCGCAGGCTGACACGGGTCAAAACTTTTCGCTATTGGTCAATTTTCTGCAGGTCAAAGGACCAGTTTACCTCATGATACAGTCGGTTGTAAGACACGATGTATTTTATGGATCCATAGCTATTTGATAACTTGCTTGGTACAATGGATCACTGAGATGCATCAAGCCCCTTTTTGCCAGAGCATAGCTCAAATAGGACTGTAGATTAGGTTGTTCTGCTTACATTCCATGCTGTCATCTACAACTTTGGCTACATTATCAGACTACTGGCTCCTTATCTTGATCTCCACTGTTCCTAATACAAACTGAAGTTGGACTTAACCCTTTACCTCACAATCTTGAGCTTGTACTACATCAAGAAACAAGGCCTTTGAAAAGATTTTGGGAAAAGGAGAGGTTCCTGGTAACCAGCATTTTCTCCTTTTCCCACAACATTGTCTACCCTTTTTAAGACAAATTCAATCATTCAAGCCACATTTCATTTGTTGCAGGCACACACACTGAACGTGGAAAAGTCTTACACTTTGTCTTTTGGTACAGAGTTTAACTTCTAAAGCATCATCTGCATTTTTTTTTAATTTGAAAGGTAATTACCGTACTTACATATATACAGTGTTCTGTGTTTGAAAAGATTGTTGAAAATGGAGAAAATAGTGGCAAACATTTTTTTCTCTTTTCTCTCAGTGTTTTTCACCAATTCTAGGACCAATTCAGTCATTGGAGTTATATTTAATTGTGGTCAGAAATGCTATGTGGATAAGTCTTAACCCTTTACCAAACAATCCCTTGTTTTTACGACCCTGGTGTAGAAGACTTTTGAAAACATTGTGGGAAAAGGAGAAATTTCTCCTTTTTCCACAATGTTTTCTACCCTATCAGACAGCTGCAACTCATTAAAAAAAAAGTTATTGAATTGCCATCTGCAAGTGCTTTCAGTTTGTAAGAGTCTAAAATTTGTTGTTTGGGAAAGGAAGCTTAAATTATGCAGTAATGTCTAAAGAGTTTAAACTTACTATTCCGAATCCTGTACAGTTTCTTGTTTGTATCGCCCTGAAGGTACTTTACCAGAGGGGTTTAGTTTTGTCCATTTCAAACTATCAAAACTTAAACAATAGAGTTCAGCTATTGCCTCCACTGCAGAAAACCCAATTGCCCCAGCAAATATGTATAAAGTATTTCCATGCAATATCATACTTTGTCCATAATCAGGTGGAGGGACAGAATCCTCGTCCTCTTGTGGATTCGGACTTGTATCAACCTGCTTCCACTTACAAGTATATTTCTCACTGTCTTTGGAGTTAGTATTTATTGAAAATTTTGGTAACTGCAGAATTCTCAGCGAGTTATTGCTCTGTACTGCAAACGGGTACCCTGTGCCTCCAAACACAAATAATTTACCTTCATTTAGTAACATACATGACGATAAACATGTATTTTGTGTATCTAACACCATAACCTGAGTCCACTTCTGTTGAGCAAAGTTGAACCTCCATAGCTCAGGGAAAACTGTGTTTTCTGTCAGACCATTGCGTTCGTCGGCTTGAGAGTATCCTCCAAATACATACAAATCAGTTTCGTTTGCGCACATGCTGTGTCCGCTTCTTCCTCTTGGTACATCGTCACGACCAGGATGGAAGTATGGAGGCAAAAGCTTAAAGCGACATTTGCTTTCTTCCATGTTCAGCCAGAAGTAACACATGAACGTGAAGCGGTGGTTGCATAAATAAATCACCAGGGTAAATCGCAACATCTTGGAATAATTTGCGAGGAAAGGTATAAAAACTCTGCATCACGGATCCGTGTGCCAATGTTCGATTCCCACGGCTGGCCATCTAAAATTACTAATAGTCTTGCGGATGAGACGTTAAACCGAGGTCACGTGTGACGGTGCTATACACCGAGCACGTTAAAGAACCAGGCGAAACTTAGGATGGGTTTCGTCCTGTATCTGCACTATCCCCCGTAACAATACTTAACAGCCTTCAGGGGGCGTCGCCCATATGGGAAACCAGTGGCGACGATACATGAACGCAAATTCAATCAATCAATCCGGATGCCAATCGTCTGGGTTGTATTTTGAGTGCTACACTTACCATTTGGCCCGGCCAAAATCTATTAACACCACTGCATTGGCTCAGATTTGAAAGCTGCCGAAATAAACTTAACCATAAAAGCGATAAATAAACCCAACAGACGTTTTCAGTTTATAAATAGAATCAAAATAATTGCAGTATCAAGGCTGCTTTTTGTTCTGGATGTTTCAGAAAAGCCGGCAGCGTAGATCGAAGATCGGAGTACACGTTTTGTGCAGTATTATGAATCACGCTGGCCATAAAGGCAGGGATCCTATATATACATGTATACGATCCCTGATAAAGGCAATCAAAGTTATGAAAGGCGCTTAGACCTTCACCGAACAATCCCGACTTTTACGACCCTATGGAAAAAGGGCTTTTGAAAACATTGTGTGAAAAGGAGAAAATGCTGGTAACCAGCATTTTCTCCTTTTCACACAATATTTTCTACCCTATGAAAGACAATTACCATGTTTTGAGAACAATGAATTTGTCGTCTGCAAATGCTTTCAATTTGGACGAGTCTAAAATTACATCGTTTGGTATAGAGTCAAAGGGTGAAAGATATTCCGTTTTTACCTGTTCATGATACCAAGGCTTTTAAAAAATATTTTCCAAGTTGAAAGTAAACATTCAAAATGCCAAAGGTAAATCTCGATGGTTCTGTTGAAAGTAGAGATCGTGATATTCATTAATTTCTGGGGGGAAAATGCAGTAGAAGACTTTGTGTAAAACATAATTAATCAAAATTAATTAGGCTTAAACCACAAAATCCTTCATATCGAAAACACCGTGGCAATATCTTCAAAACATCATTCTGAGCAGCACCCGATGTTTGCAACACCAAAGTCAGCTTCCTATGATGCAAACAGCAGTGGTTGAGTTAAAAGTAAATGAAACTGGTAGCTCTTTAAAAAATTACTTTAGGCAATAAGAATGGTTGTATCATACATACATACATACATACATATATACATACATACATAAATACATACATACATACATACTGGCAGGTGGTCGGGCAGACAGACGGACAGACAGACGGACGGACGGACAGACAGGTTAGACGTGTATTAATTTTTTATAGTAGTAAAATCTAAGATGAAAAAGATCAACTTCCTACTCGTAAAATAAAGAAATCCCCCTTTATTCTATCTATTGACAAGTTTATTTTATCTCTTCTTCCCTTTTCCGTATTTTAACTACAATATTGCTTTCACTTTTGCTTCAAACTGATTTTCATTTAAAAAAAGAAAAAATCGGAGTTGTGTCGGAACCGAGAACAATTAATGGTCTATGGGAGAAAACTCCTACAAACTTTTCTTCCTCACTTTACCAGAGTCGCCTCCCTTATTATCATGGATATTCTAAAACCAGTGCCGAATAAAATTGTGTCAAACGTCCTCGAAAGCCGTGAAGACGATCGGTAATAAGTTTTATTCTCGTAGTACTGTAATGAATTGTAATATTCAAAATATCGGTAATATTTTATGATAAGATAATAAATGTTGACATATCTGCAGAGATCGTGACATCTGACAAAAAAAGAGAGAAGCAGTTAAAGACAGGAACATTAATTTATAACAAGTGGGTGGTCTCCCTTGTATTTCAATACATTTGTAAACAACAACAACCGCCGAAATTTAAAGTGAAATTTAAATGATTATATCCGACCACTTAGGTTTCTGGACACTGGCTAGAAATTGATCTAAAACATCCATGTCAAGTCTCCAATCAAGAGCACGGAGTACCGATCGTCTCGGTAAAGATTTCATGCACAGCCTTTGTCTGGTAGAAACTTGTACGAAATTAAGAGCCCATTGGAACAGGGATCGTATAAGATCCCTGATTGGACCTATGTGGAAAGCCTTCACCTTCATAACAAATCGCCCTAGGCGATTACAACAGAAATTCGTCTCGAAGAGGCTTATTCATTTCAATTCATAACCTGAGTCGGAGATCGTGAAATTCGATCTAGATACTATACATATAAATACGATCCCAGTCCAAATGGAAATATATAAGATCCCTGTAATGATGTAATATATACTAACTGAGGCAGAAATCCTTGCGAAATCATTGTCAAAATTCACAAGAATCTTTCGAACAAAAAAAAAAAAAGGTCATTAGGTCTAATAGCATAAACAGTATTGGCTGAATTGGAAAGAACGGTACTTCAAAGTCAAAATTAAGGGATGTCACTCTTTATAACTGATCACAAGACTTAACGAGTTTTCTCCCTTAGACCATAAAAACATCAACAGAATCTCGTCAGCTAGGCGAAATTGAATTTCCAAATGACATGGTTAATCAAACTATCCTGTATTTTCCTGTGTAAAATTGTAGCAAAAGGAGAACATGTTGGTACTCAAGGAATCCTTCGCACAAAATTTGTTCCCGTCAGAGTTTTCCATGACCCCCAATTTCTTTCAATTTTGACTCCCAAATTTTCTAAACGACCCCCAAAGTTTCAGTGTTTGTATTCTTTTCTTTATTTGAAGGTGGTCAATTTTGGGTCAAATGACCCCCAAAAAGAGAGTCAAAGGAAAACCCTGCCCTTTTACCGACAAATCATTTGATTTTAGCCTATGTTTAATAGCATCTGCAAATGGTTTCAATTTGGTTTAGTCTGAATTTTTCTTGTCTGGTAAACACTTAAGAAATTTGAGCATGTTTCCACCATTTTCATATTATGCAAAATCTCTATCCGTGCATGGTAGTGTGTACTATAGCTTACAACAAAGGGAAATTTTGTCAAACTGCTGTGAATGGCTTGGGGGCAAGAAGATGAAATTGAAGGTGTGACTGGCCTTATCCAGCTTTCAGCAAATTTCAGTCATATTACAGCAACAGGTTATCTATTCACGTCTTTCTTTAGTTTCCCCAGCACTGAGCTGGGGCACTGCAATACCTTGCCTTTGGACACTTGGGGTTCCAAATTTTAAATATTGTTTCATAGTTTTGTATGAGGGCAATTTTTACATATATGTATAGTACTTTCCCAAACAACAAATTTAAGACTCTTCCGAATACAAAATATCTGCAGATAACATGTTCAAAATTGGTACAAATGAGGGCAAGTTCTATGATAAGAGTAGAAAGCAATGCGGAAAAAGGAGAAAATGCTAGGTTACTATATGTATTGGCCTACTTTCTGTTCCAGTTGAAGATACCAAAAAGGGCACAAGATTTTAACCCTCTACCCAACAATAACAGATTTTAAATTTCAACAACCCTGACAAAAACAACTTTTGAAAAACACTATGGGAATAGGAGTCAATGCTAGTCATCAGCATTTTCTCCTTTTTCCATAATATCTTCTACTTTTTCAAATACAAATCTCATCATTTGAGCCACATTTATTTTGTGGTCCGTAAAGGCTTTTAATTTGGGCAAATCTACAAGTTTGTCTTGTTGTAAACAGTTAATCCTTTTCCAAATGGCATATTTTTATACTCTTCCACATTAAGATCATCTGAAGGCGATAAATCTCAAAGTGGTACATATCCAAATAACTGAAATTCTTTGACATGAAGGTAGAAAACATTGTGGGTAAAGGAGAAAATACTGGTTACCACCATTTTCTCCTTTTCACACAATATTTTCTACCCTATGAAAGACAAATTCTATTTGTCGTCTGCAAATGCTTCCAATTTGGACGAGTCTAAAATTATATCGTTTGGTAAAGAGTTAACTCTTTATACGTTTGTTTTTGGTAACCAAACAACAAAATTTTAGACTTGTCCAAATTGAAAGCATTTGTAGACGACAAAATAAACGTTACTCAAAAATTTAAACTTGACTTTAGAAGAGTAGAAAACATTGTGGGAAAAGGAGAAAATGCTGGTTACCAGCATTTTCTCCTTTTCCCACAATGTTTTCAGAAAACTTCTTCCTCTGGGTCGTAAAAACCAGGGACTGTTTGGTAAAGGGTTAAAGGGTGAAAGATATTCCGTTTTTACCTGTTCATGATTCCAAGGCTTTTAAAAAATATTCTCCAAGTTGAAAGTAAACATTCAAAATGCAAAGGGTAATTCTAGATGGTTCTGTTGAAAGGAGAGATCAAGATATTCATTAAATTCTGGAAGAAAAATGCAGCAGAAGACTTTGTGTAAAACATAATCAATCAAAATGAATTAGGCTTAAACCACAGAATCCTTCATATCGAAAACACCGTGGCAATTTCTTCAAAACATCATTCTGAGCAGCACCCGATGTTTGCAACACCAAAGTCAGCTTCCTATGATGCAAACAGCAGTGGTTGAGTTAAAAGTAAATGAAACTGGTAGCTCTTTAAAAAATTACTTTAGGCAATAAGAATCGTTGTATCATACATACATACATATGTATATACGTACATATGTACATACATGAATACATACATACATACATACATATACATGTATGTACATACATGTATACAAACGTACATACATATATACATGTATATACGAACAAAAATACATACATACATGTACATACATACATATATACATACATACTGGCAGGTGGTCCGGCAGACAGACAGGCAGGCAGGCAGGCAGGCAGACAGACAGACAGGTTAGACGTGTATTAATTTTTTATAGTAGAAAAATCTAAGGTGAAAAAGATCAACTTCCTACCCGTAAAGTGAAGAAATCCCCCTTTATTCTATTTATTGACAAGTTTATTTTATCTCTTCTTCCCTTTCCGTATTCTAACTACGATATTGCTTTCACTTTCGCTTCAAACTGATTTTCATTTAAAAAAAGAAAAAATCGGAGTTGTGTCGGAACCGAGATCAATTAATGGTCTATGGGAGAAAACTCCTACAAACTTTTCTTACTCACTTTACCAGAGTCGCCTCCCTTATTATCATGGATATTCTAAAACCAGTGCCGAATAAAATTGTGTCAAACGTCCTCGAAAGCCGTGAAGACGATCGGTAATAAGTTTTATTCTCGCAGTACTGTAATGAATTGTAATATTCAAAATATCGGTAATATTTTATGATAAGATAATAAATGTTGACATATCTGCAGAGATCGTAACATCAGACAAAAAAAAAGAAGCAGTTGAAGACAGGAACATTAATTTATAACGAGTGGGTGGTCTCCCTTGTATTTCAATACATTTGTAAACAACAACAACCGCCGAAATTTAAAGTGGCAAATAATATTTTGGGTAGCAAGGTAAGATTTCAAACCAAAGAATTATTGCATGGTGCCAGGTGATTGAACATTTTATCAATAAATGATTATATCCGACCACTTAGATTTCTGGACACTGGCTAGAAATTGATCTAAAACATCCATGTCAAGAGCTCGGAGTACCGATCGTCTCGGTAAAGATTTCATGCACAGCCTTTGTCTGGTAGAAACTTGTACGAAATTAAGAGCCCAGTGGAGCTATGTGGAAAGCCTTCACCTTCATAACAAATCGCCCACGGCGATTTCACCAGAAAATTGCCTCGAAGAGGCTTATTCATTTCAATTCATAACCTGAGTCGGGGATCATGAAATTCGATCTAGATATAAATACGATCCAAGTCCAAAAGGAAGTAATAATGTAATATATACTCATTGAGGCAGAAATCTTTGCGAAATCATTGTCAAAATTCACAAGAATCTTTCGATCAAAAATAAACAACAACGAACATAAATAGCTTAAACAGTAATTGGCTTGATTGGAAAGAACGGTACTGCAAAAGTCCAAATTAAGGGAGGTTACTCTTCATTACTTATCACAAGACTTTTCGAGTTTTCTCCCTTAGACCATAAAACATCAGAATTTCATCAGCTGGGCGAAATTGAATTTCCAAACGACATGATACCAGGTTAACCAAACAATCCTGTGTTATCCTAGGAAAAAAGTAATTGTGTAAAATTGTAGCAAAAGGAGAAAATGCTGGTAATCAAGGAATCCCCTCCCACAAAATTTGTTCCCTGTTACTGACAAATCATTTGATTTTGCCTATGTTTAATAGCATCTGCAAATGGTTTCAATTTGGTTTAGTCTGAATTTTTCTTGTCTGGTAAACACTTAAGAAATTTGAACATGTTTCCACCATTTTCATATTATGCAAAATCTCTATCCGTGCATAGTAGTGTGCACTATAGCTTACAACAAAGGGAAATTTTGTCAAACTGCTGTGAATGGCTTGGGGCAAGAAGATGAAACTGAAGGTGTGACTGGCCTTCCATCCAGCTTTCAGCAAAATATTACAGCAACAGGTTATCTATTCATGTCTTTCTTGGGGTTCTTGTTTCTTGGACACTTGGGGTTCCAAATTTTAAATATTGTTTCATAGTTTTGTATGAGGGCAATTTTTACATATATGTATAGTACTTTCCCAAACAACAAATTTAAGACTCTTCCGAATACAAAATATCTGCAGATAACATGTTCAAAATTGGTACAAATGAGGGCAAGTTCTATGATAGAGTAGAAAGCAATGTGGGAAAAGGAGAAAATGCTGGGTTACTATGTATCGGCCGACTTTCTGCTCCAGGGCACAAGGCTTTAACCTTTTACATAACCAAAGATTGCAATTTTCAACAACCCTGAAGAAAAAAAAACTTTTGAAAACACTATGGGAAAAGGAGTCAATTATATTAATCAACACTTTCTCCTTTTTCCACAATATTTTCTACTCTTTCAGAGACAAATCTCATCATTTGAGGCACATGTATTTTGTTGTCTGCAAATGCTTTAACTCTTTACAAACAACAAAATTTCTGACTGGACCAAATTGAAAGCATTTACAAACAACATATTAAATGTAGGTAGCTCAAGTTATATAATTTGTGGCTCAAAGAGTATAAAACATTGTGGGAAAAGAAGAAAATGCTGTTTACCAGCATTTTCTCCTTTTCCCACAATGTTTTCAAAAGCCTCTTTCGTTAGGGTTTTTAAAATTCGGGGTTTTGTGGTAAAGGGTTAACTATGGGCATATCTGTTATTTTGTGTTCTGGTAAATAGTTAAACAGCAAAATCTTAGACTTGTACAAATCGAATGCTTTTGTAGACGACAAATTAAATGTAACTGAAATGATGAAATGTATAACTAAAATGATGAAATTTATCTTTGAAACTGTAGAAAACATTGTGGGTAAAAAGCAGAAAATACTGACTACCAGCATGTTTTCCTTTTCCCAAAATGTTTTCAAAAGCCATCATCCTCAAAGTCATTCAAACTAGGAATTGTGTGGTAGAGCACTAAGTTGCATTCAAGTTGTTGTTTGCAACTGCTTGTGAAAAGGGCAAAAGCTAAAATATTTTCATTTTGAAGAGACTTACTGTAACTCTTCAATAAACGACCAAATGCTGGACTGGTCTAACTTGAAAGCATTTACAGCTTAAGTGTGGCTTTAAACTGAAAATTATCTGTAGACAGGTAGAAAACACTGTGGGAAAAGAAGTAAATGCTGGTTACCAGCATTTTCCCCTTCTACAATGTTTTCAAAAGCTTTTTTCTTTTCCTCAGGGTCATTAAAAGTTCAGAGTGTATGGCAAACGGGTTAAGGAACAGGAATCCCTATTTGGTATATGATACACAATAAAGGAAAAGATATTGAAGAAGTATTTTCATGTTTTAATAATGCATTCAAAATGAAAACAGCGAGAATATATAATTTGTTTTATGCAACATTTGATTAGTTTCCTTTGTATTACAGATAGAGAAACTTCTAACAATAACTCATGGGAAAAAATTGACCACTATTGAAAACACTATGGATAAAAGAAGGAATTGCTTCCAACGATTAATATCTCCTATAGCTATATTTTCTGATTAACTCCATTCTAGATGTCAAAAAATGAAGACTTGTCCAAATTAAAAACACTGGTAACCAGCATTTTCTCCTTTTCCCACAATGTTTTCTACCCTATCAAAGGAAAATTGCACCATTTGAGTCACATTGAAATTGTTGTCTGCAAATGCTTTCAATTTCGACCAGGCTAAAATTTTGTCGTCTGGTAAAGGGTTAATACATGAGTGCACATGAAAAATCACGGAAGAAAGAAAAATTGCATATAATGATCATTTTCTCCTGTTTATACATCATTTTCAAACAAGGTTGCTAGTAGGAAATAAGTTATCTGAAAGTGATGATGCTTTAGAACTATATATGAAACAATTTAGCCCGTAGTACAGTCATGTATCTTGATCTCATAATTCTTAGACAAAATTGAGTTAGTAGGGTAATTTTATAAGCTATTATTAGAACTACACCCTGCTGCCCCATACAAAGCCCAAATGTGAGTAAATTTTGCAGACAATTAGGTCAAGATCAGACTGCAAAAAAGTGCAGTCTAATCTTGTCTAATGGTCTACTGCCCCAACTTCTTGTAAACTATTTTAAGAAAAATGTGTGATATTTTTGTTATTTCTTTTTTGTTTATGTAGCATTGTAAGGACTGAAAACCACAAAAGCTAGGGATACATATTCACCAACCATTCTTAAGAACACTCTTTGTCTTATTCTCAAGAATTTTCTAAATTTGAAAGTAACACAACTTTTGATTGGCTAAACCATTTGGTTTAGCCAATCAGAAGTTGTGTTACTTTCTAAATTAAGAATAAGGCACAAAATATTCTTCAGAATGGTTGGTGAATACAGTCTTGGGAATCAAGAAGAAAAAAGTACACGAAATGGAAGAAACCAATGATAAACTTTCACAAAAAATGGATATAACCTAGCACTGTCACTAAAGCTGACTTGTCTCTTTACTATATGACAAAATTTTAGACTTTTTCATATGAGAAGCATTTGCAGAAGAAAATCAAATGCTGCTAAAATGAAGGAGTTTGTCTTCGATAGGACAGAAAGTATTGTGAGAACAGGAGAAAATGCAGGTATTTAGCAGCCTATTTTTTCATCCTGGTTACCACCATTTTCTCATTTTCCCACAATGTTTTCAAAATCCTTCTTTCCAAATGTTGTTAAAACTCAAAATTGTGAGGTATAAGGTTAAAACAGAGAGCCTGAATACTGAACACATTTGATAACGTTTCAAACAGAAGAAATATTTGCAATACAATAAAATTTTTAGACAGGTTTCTTTGCCGTAAGTCCTGTGGATGTATATTAAATTTTCCAGGATCTATGAGTATGTACAATGACCAACAACAGCCACCAGAGAAGACCCATACATTGCACTGGTATCCCTTAACCCTTTACCACACAATGACGACATTTAATGACCCTAAGGAAGATGCTTTTTGAAAACACTGCGGGAAAAGGAGAAAATGCTCGTAACCAGCATTTTCTCCTTTTCCCACAAAGTTTCTACCATATCAAAGAAAAATTGCGTCACTTGAGCCACTATGAAATTTTTGTCTGCAAATGCTTTCAATTTGGATAGGTCTAAAATCTTGCCGTGTGGTAGAGGGTGACAGAATTCTGAAAGTGATGCAAATCATCTGAAGTTCTTTGACAGATTAGAAAACATTGTGGGAAAAGGAGAAAATGCTGGTAACCAGCATTTTCTCCTTTTCCCACAATGTTTCCAAAGGGCCTGTATCTCAGGGTTGTGAAAACACAGGATTGTTTGGTAAAGGGTTAATTCTTCAACAGTTATAAAGTCAGACTGTCTCTATCCAAATGAAAGAAAAGTGACTACAATAAAATGCAATCATGAATGAGCAATCTTGATGGAGTGAGACAGTGAAGAAAGCATTGAGGGGTTAAGAGAAATTGGTACAATCTGAGCACCTCATATAGAAGCAATTTCTCTTTTTACTACAATGTAGCAAAAAATCAAGAAAACATCATGCAAAATGGCAAAATTGCTCAATCTGAGCTGCTAATTTCTAAGCACTTTCTCCTTTTACTTCCATTTGCTCCAAAAGCCAAACGTGGCAGAGACTTGAGTTTGCATGTTTTTGAAATTCAAAACAGATGCCTGCATTAAAATGTCAGCAAGTTAGTGTTTGAGACTTAGTAAAGGTACAAAACATAAAGCTTTTAAGGGAGAATAAATATACACACATTTCTTATGTACAATATATACAGCTATGACTACAATTTTGTAATACTAATACTTTAACATTGTGAAGAGAAAACCCTCCTTTTATGCATGTACTATTTTTTTTTTATAGTTACTGTCATTCGTAACAAATGCATAGCTTTACCCTTTACCATACAATTCCAAGTTTTTACAACCCTGAAGAAGAGTTTTGAAAGCATTGTGGGAAAAGAAATAAATGCTGTAACCAGCATTTCCTCTTTTTTCCCACAATGTTTTCTATGCTAGCAAAGACTGAAATCATCACTTGAGCTACCTTTATTTTGTTGTCTGCAAGTACTTTCATTTTGGTCGAGTCCAAAATTTTGTTATTTGGTAAAGAATTAACAAACCATACAAATTCCAAGGTACAGCCTAGTGACATCACTGACAATGCTGAGATAGCTTGCACAACATTCATGCCCACATTATATCTACATCCAAAAAGCATACCACTCTGTAGCAATTAAACTCATTTGCATATTACTAAATTATGCATAAAAGGGAGGTAAAAGTGTGGGCCATAATTTTTCTAAACTCGAGTAAAATCTTTCATCTTTCTTGTAACCCTAAGAGTGCTAAATTAAATGAAAAGGACCTTTTCAATTTGTAAAACTTGCTATACAAGATTGTTTTGTCGAGAATAAGTAACAAAGTGGCAGACAGTGTAGATCCAAGATCAGAGTGCACATTCTGTGCAGTCTGATCTTGATCCACAGTCTGGGAAGCAACTGAAGTCAGGTTCAGAGTTTCACGGAAAAAAGGATACTGATGAAATTTTTTGGATACTTTTGCTACCCTGTTGTTCCAAGATCAGACTGCTCTGAACTGTGATCTTAGAAATGTGTACACTGTTAGCTATTTTGTGAGAGTTTCTGACTATTACCCTTTGATTTTGAAATGTTCCATCAAACTGAATAAGTTAACTTTACCACAATCCTCATCCCTTTACTAGATGACAAAATTTGGCCAGGTCCACATTCAAAGCATTAATTTTGCAGACGAAGAATAAATGTGACTTGAACAGATTCGCTCCAAGAAGGGCTAGACAACATTGTGGGAAAAAGAGAAAATGCTGGTTACCAGCATTTTCTCCTTTTCCCATGATGTTTCAATAGCCTTTTGTCTCAAAGGCCACTAAAACATGTGATAATTTGGTACAAGGCTAAACTTTCAAAGACTGACCTGGCTTAAGTTGCTTTCTTGGACAGTCAAAGTCAGATTAAATTGAATCTGCAGTTTGATCTTTGAATGGAAACAGTGGTAGACGACTGTGGAAAAAGGAGATGTTACCAGCATTTTATCCTTTTCCCACAATGTTTTCACAAGCCTTCTTCTTCAGGGTCATTAATCCTTTAGCACAATCCCAAGTTTTAATGTCCCTGAGAAAGAAAGCTTTTGAAAACATTATGGGAAAAGGATAAAAAAATGCTGGTAACCAACTTTTTCTTCTTTTCCCACAATGTTTTCTACTCGATTAAAAGCATGTTTCATCTTTTGAGCCACCTTTGATTAGTCGTCTGCCATTGCTTTGAATTTGGACAAGTCTAAATTTTTGTTGTTTGGTTGAGTTAAAACACAGGATTATGTGGTTACCCCTTTACCAGACGACAAAATTTTAGCCTAGTCTTAATTGAAAGCATTTGCAGACGACAATTTCAATGTGGCTCAAATGGTGCAATTTTTCTTTGATAGGATAGAAAACATTGTGGGAAAAGGAGAAAATGCTGGTTACCAGCATTTTCTCCTTTTCCCACAATGTTTTCAAAAGGCTTCTTTCCCAGGGTCTTTAAAAGTCAGCACTATGCGGAAAGGGGATTTAACTATCTTTGTAAAACTGAAGTACGTGAAAATTAATATAAAACATAAAAAAAGATTTAAGTCATGCTCCTTGAAAAGGAGGTTTAATGTGTTTGAAAAAAGTATCAATCCGTGTCAGCCTGCGCAGTCAATGCAAGCTGACATGGGTCAAAACTTATTGCCATTTGTAAATTTTTGTCATGTCAAAGGACCATTCTACCCCATGAATTGATTGGTTGTTAGACAAGATGGATTATAAATAAAGCTGAAGCATCTAATATGTGCAAAATCTATCAAAACCGAAGGCACAAAGAAGAAATCTATCACTACACCCTGATAATCAACAAATATTAACCTATAACCTCATGGCCAAATTTCAGTTGATTAATCATAAGGTGTTTGACAGCACTTACAAAATTATTTCAGCTATATCGCAGTGGGAGAGTTAGCAGTACTTCACATTCTTCCCAAGCCATTGGCTGCTTTCCCAGGTAACCATCGTCGAAAAAATGATCAGCAATCAGTGAGGAATGAATCCTCTCACAATGACTAGCAGTGCTTCACATTCTTCCCTAGCCACTGGCTGCTTTCCCAGGTAACCATCGTCAAAAAAATGATCAATCAGTGAGGAATGAATCCTCTCACAATGACTATCATCAGTCTGCTGGGAAAAAAAATGCCGAGCTGGGGGTTCGAACCAGCGACCCCCTGTTCTCAAGTCCTTTGAGCCACTCACTGTGCTACCGAGGCTCAGCAGGCATTCTTCAGCCCAACTCAAAACTTGTGCAGACTTGTGCATACCAACACGTATCTTAGGCCCTTCTTAAGAAATATCCAGTTATATGAGAAACATCAAATTTTTTGTCTGCAAATTCCTTCAATTTTGATAAGCCTAAAATTTTTTAGTCAGGTGAAAGAAATAATATTTTGGGCAAAATAGATCTGCAGCTGCTGTCATCAACCATTTTAAATTGCATTCTGATTATCTTGATATTGTTACTTTCTAAATTCAGAAATGGAATGCCAATTAAAATGGTTGGAAGATATGGACCATGAATACATCTTAAAAGATTGCACTAACATACCCAGTGATAAACAGTTTTACCCACAAGACAAAATATATCAACAAAATCACCATATACTTTTCTTCATTTCAGTGTTGTGTCACACTGTTCCAATTTCTCATTTCACCCTTAACCACACAGGTCAGAGATTTAATGACCTAGAAGAAGACAGGCTTTCATGAAACATTGTAGAAAAAGGAGAAAATGCTGATAACCAGCATTTTCTCCTTTTTCAACAATGGTTTCTACCCTAATGAATTCCATCATTTGAGCCACACTTAACCTGTAACCATACAATCCCAAGTTTTAATGACTCAAGGAAGAAGCCTTTTGAAAACATCCTGGGAAAAAGAGAAACTGCTGGTAACAAGCATTTTCTCTTTTTCCTACACTGTTTTCTACCCATTTAATGAAAAATTGAAATTCCCTCATTTGAGCCGTATTTAAATGGCCACCTGCAAATGCTTTCAATTTGGATAAATCTAAGATTTTGTCATGTGGTAAAGGGTTAACTTGCCACCTGCTTTGGAAACTGACAAAAGATTTTGTCCTTTGGTAGAGATAACTCTTTACCAAACATCAAAATTTTGGGTTCGACCAAACTGAATGCATTTGCAGACAACAAAATAAATGTTACTCAAATGGTGATTTCTGTCTCTGGTAGGATAGAAAACATTGTGGGAAAAGGAGAAAATGCTGGTTACCAGCATTCTCTCCTATTTCCACAATGTTTTCAAAAGCCTTTTTATTCGGGGTCGTTAACACTCCGGATTGTGTGATAAAGGGGTAACACAATGCAATCAAAATGTTAGACTCATCCGAATTATAAGCATTTGCAGACCACTGTGCTGAAATCTATCTTTTTGGTAGGGAAAGCATAGGAAAAGGAGAAACTGATAAAAGTATTAAAATACAGATTCCCCTTTTTCCCACAATCATTTCAATATAATGTCTACAGACATGTTAATATACAGAATCATTTGGTACTTAACTCTTTATCAAAGAACAAAAATTGAACCCATCCACCCATGTAGGGGTACTCTTACGAACAAGGTCCGTAACAAAGAAATAAATAAAATAAATGCATGGCTGAAATACAAACTGCATCTGGCGGGATTCCAACCCACGGCAGGCAAGATCCTCGTTTTTTGAGGTTTAAAAGACCAATACCATAACCACTGAGCTAAAGAGATATCTCCCCAACGCAGTTGTTAGGTATTGTATTTAAATTGGGACAAAGCTATGCATGAAGGAGTGGTCTCCCGTAACAGTACCCCTTTTGACAGTTAACAACTTGTCCAATTTTGAAGTAAATATTTTCAATAGTAACATAGATATCATACATTGTAGAAGTGTTCACAGGACAATGCAGACGACTACACCAGGGCTATGAAAATACCTGGCCGTTTTATTCGAAAGCAGCAGAGCTAAAAACACTCATATCTAGTAATTTGTTCTTTTGCCACATTGTTTTCATTTAGTATTTCATTTATCAAACCTTTATTCATTTCACTTAACCCTTTACCACACAATCCATACTTTTAACAACCCTGAGAAAGTAAACTTTTGAAAACATTGTGAGAAAAAAGGAGAAAATGCTGATATCCAGCATTTTCTCCTTTTCCCACAATGTTTTCTAACCTGCAAGAAATAAAATACAATCGTTTGAGCCACGGAATATACTAAAATTTTCATTAACACCGTTTCTATAAATAAAACATTGGCGACCCCCCTCTATATTGTATATAGTAAGACAAGGTGTGCAATGAATTCGAAAAGAAATCTGACCCCCGTCCCCTTTCAGAGATCATATTGAACAGAAAATGGAAAAGTAAACCTAACTACCACTGCAGATGGGTTCACAAATGAGTTTTCTTCTGTACCCTGACCCTTGGAAGTTCCAAACAGGTCTTGCCATCAAGCAATAGCTCACATCTCAAAAAATTTAAAAAGCTTCCATATTTTCCGGATCACCATGCGCTGAAGCCACACAATTCATTATGACAGTGAATTTTAATGCACGTGAACTTGCTATCAAAAGACGCGCCAAATTTTTTTACCAATGAACGGTACAAATGCATTTGAAAATATGCGAAATGGGAGATGAAAATCGTGATACTGGATTAGATGAAAAGATAAATTATATCAGACGAAATACTGATTTAATAATTTCATTAATACACCAACAAAAAAATTTTTCGATCCATATTTGAAAAAAAAAATTATTCGCTGCAGGATTATAAATTGTGTGACGTCAGCACATGGCAGTCCGGAATATGTGGAAGCTTTTGAAATCTTTTTAGATGCGAGCTATTGTTTGATGGCAAGAGCCGTTTGGAACTTTCGAGGGTCAGGGTACAGAAGAAAAATTATTTATGAACCGATCTGCGCCAGTAATTAGGTTCATTTATCCGTTTCCGTTTAAGTATGACCTCTGAAAGGAAGCAGGGGTCAAATTTTGTTAGATTTCGTTGCACACCTTGTCTTACTATATACGATAAAGAGGGAATCGTCAATGTGCTATTTATAGTAACAGTGTCCATTAATGAAAATTTTGTTATCCCTTGATAGACCAATGGAGTTTCAGAGGCCTATGATTAAACTCATAAAAGTGTCTAAAAATAGAAAAAAAATTAGTAGACTAAAAATAGTTCAAAAAAAGAGAAACTAGCCCACTGATTGGTGAAGACAAATGGTCTCAGCAAATTAAGATGATTTAGACATTTAGATAGCATGATGAAAATGAAAGTTCAAGGAGAACAACTAAGTGGTGGCTTTATTTAATTATCATTTGAGCGATGCTCTATGAAAAGGGGGCTTAGTGCATCTGCAGAAAGTATCAACCCATGTCAGCCTGCAAAGTCTGTGCAGGCTGACCTGTGTCGAAACTTATTGTTATCGGTCTATTTTCTGCATGTCAAAGGACCTGTGTACCTCATAAATCCGACTGCTGTAGACAAAGTGGACTTTATGGATCCCTAATTATGTGATGTCTCGCTTGTTACAAAGCATTACAAAGATGCATTAAGCCCACTTTTGCCAGAGCATGGCTCATTTCTTTATGTATAACACAGAATTCACAATCAACTTATGCTGCTTAGAGTTTAGTCATCATAAATCGGATTTCTTTAACCCATAAAGGAACTGACCTAAGTTGTTTTTGTGGAAAGTGTAGATTAAGATCAGACTGCACAGAATATGCAGTCTGATCTTAGATCTACACTGTCCACTACTTTGTTAAATATTCTGGCCATAACCTTAACCTTTTAGCACACAAGGAAATGTTTGACTCATCTGTATTGAAAGGATTTGTAGAGGGGAAACTAAACATGTTTCAAATGAGGAATGTTTATTTTTGAAGGGGTAGAAAACATTTTGGGAAAAGGAGAAAATGCTGGTTACCAGCATTTTCTCCTTTTAACCGAAATGTTTTCAAAAGCCTCCTTTCCCAGGGTCGTTAAAAGTCGACAATGTGTGGTAAAGGGTTAAAATAGCAAAATTTGAGATGTTTTTCCACTTTGAACTGGTCCATTTCATTAACTTAGAGCTCTAAGGAATAAGATGTACTTGCTGTACGACGACATTACAATACTGACAATTGATTTTGCTGACCCTGCAAATACCTTACAGTGTTGCAACAAGGCTGCACAGTTTGCATGAATAAAGCAAAACTAATTAACTCTTTATCACACAACAAAATTTTAGACTAGTCCATATTGAAAGCATTTGCAGACAACAAAATAAATGTGATTCAAAAACTGAAATTTGTTTTAGGAAGGGTAGAAAACATTGTGGGAAAAGGAGAAAATGCTGGTTACAGCATTTTCTCCTTTTCCTACAATGTTTTCAAAAGGCTTCTTCCTCTGGGTCGTAAAAACCAGGGATTGTTTGGTAAAGAGTTAACCCTTAATCTACTAAATAAGTTAAACGAATCTTGCAAGGTAAAAATAAATACCCCAATGTTGCTACTTCAAACTAATTTTTTTTTTTTATTTGAAAAAATATATCTCCTTATCAGACAGTGTAGATATTTTGTGCAGTCCGATCTTGATCTACACTGTCTGGAAAAGGTCACCGAGTTGTGCTTTGCAGTGTAAGGGTTATGATAGCCAACGTTTTATTGCCTAAAGTTGAACATGGCACAACCCTGAAATCAGTCGGTAAACCCTACCTTCGTTCTTCTAGTGAATGAACAATGGCCCAAGTAATTCATTTTCTGATACTGAAAGTTGTTCTTGATGCACAATAACATGGCATTTCTAGAGCATATACAGTTCACAATAGCCAAAAATAAAATTTACCAAATATACTTGATGACTGTGATATCTTGGATCTACACTGTTTGATTCATTCTGGCAAAAAATAACCTTTACTTCTTTACAACACAGCCTAAAGTTTTAACATCCCTGGGGAGGAGAGGTTTTGAAAACATTGTGAAATAATGCTGGTAACCAGCATTTTCTCCTTTTCCAACAACGTTTTCTAGTCTTATAATAACAGATCCCATCATTTTAGCCACATTCTATTTCATCTTTTGCAAATGCCCACAATTTACCAATCAAAATTGTGGGCATTTGCAAAGGATAAAATAGAATGTGGCAGACAGTGTAGATCAAAGATCAGACTGCACATTTGTGCAGTCTGATCTTGATTTACACTGGCTGCAGAATCAACTATAGTATAGAAAGACACTTTCAGGGGTAATTTACTTTTTATGAAGAATTTACATTTTGTGAAGAATGGTAAGTTATAAATGGTTTATGAAAGGGAGGAGTTATGGTATAAGAATGCATAGGGGGTGCATCAAATGAATGCAATCACTGTAAGCATGAAATGTACACTGAAGATTTACAATATTATTATATAGACAAACAAATATCACTGTTATTAGAATTTTTTGTGTCATTTCTTTTTTTAACTTTATAAAAAGCGAAATAAAAAGTATATGTAACACATAATAAAATCACAGCTTCTTTTCTGATTTCTGTCATACATTTGTAGCTGGAGTGTGCTTTGGATTTGTTGCTATGGCAACCAGAGCAGCCACTGTTGTAGCAACACGATTAAGTCCCTTTTCTTCTAAAATATCACTGGCCCCACATATCTGGCTCTGAAAAAGATAGTAAAAATCAGATTGTTAGTTTTATCTCACCTTTTTCCAACTGAGTGTCTTTTTCAACTGATTTACCTGATGTTCAATGTCATTTTCAACATTACTTTTCAGTCACATAAAGGCGGCAAGTGCACATATCCATGTACTCCTAAAATTTCATTTCAATTCAGCTTTGCATAAAATTTAATTCTTTTTAAGCCACTGGCTGCTTTCCCTACATACACATTGTGAAAACAATGATCGGGGGTGGAAGAATCTTGTCCAAATGACTTTCATCAGTCATACAATATAGCTCGGCAAAGACAGGAACTGACCTCAGAAAAACCTGCACTACTTGGCCAGCACAATACCCACTGAGATACAGGATTGAGCTCTTAACAAATTACTCCCTGTGGACAACGTAACCTTTTAATAATTCTGAATGAGAAAGCTTTTGAAAACAATGTCAGAATAGGAGAGAATGCAAAATCAGTATTTTCCACCCTACAAAACCAATCACCTGAGGAACATTTTATTTGTTGTTTGTAAATACTTTCAATATGTAACAGTCTATCATCATGTTGCATTGGAGAAGTTAAGAAGAATGACCAAAACTGTCTTGACTTCAGATAATTTGGATGATTTTCATTTATTTGCTGCAAACAACTTAGTAATACTTGTTCCAAAAAACATAAAAGCTTTACTCAAAATGTGCAATTTTTTTCTATTTGCTGTAACATCTTATCACTTTCTCTCTTTCTCTGTAAAAGGTTTTGGGACCCAACAGCTTACTTTTGCAGATTTCTTTTTTTTAGCCATTTATTTCATTTAGTGTCTAATGCACTTTTCAATAGTATTTCAGTTATTCAATAGTGGCAAGTGAGCCTATCCATGTATTCCTGTTTCTTCATAGGTACTGGGTTCAAAGCTAAAGATAAATAGGATTAATCTTTGGAACTAACCCCCCCCCCCCCTCTTGCCAATTATTCTGGCTAGGTTTCCAGGAAGCAATCATTATCAGTGATTAGATAGAGGATAATCAACTGGTTGTGTTTGATATTAAAAATCTGTCACTAGAATGGGGTGTGATGTGGTTGAAAAAACGAGTCCAAAGGACAAATTTTTTAACTGCAACAAACCCCATTCGAGTGACAGATTTTTAATATCACACACAATCAGTTGATTAAACTATTTGTTATATTCCTAATTCATCCTTTTCTATTCTAATAATTATCAAGAATGGTACAATATGAGCAATATAGGAAAAAAGTAGTTTTGGCAATCATTCTAAAACTATATCGTCACCAGTGATGATAACATAATTATCATCACTAGTGGTGTTATTCACTATGAAATCCCAATAATTCACTGACATGAATATAATGATATAAATTATAGAACTTGTTTCACAATACACGTAAAATAAATGAGCCAAGCTTTGGCAAAATGAGGTTTAATGCATCTCAAGGATGCACTATACCAAGCAAGTCATCACATAATTATGTATCCATAAAATTGTTTTTTCTTGCAGAGAGGAACAATACAAATACGGTAAAACCTGTAATCAGAGACCAGACAAGTTTAATTCAGTTTACTGGTATATATGACGAAGAATAGAAAAACAAAAGCACTGCATGTAGATGCTAATACTGGGCGGCAGTTGCTTTTAGAAATAGATTGATTTTTAGTAAAAATTTAAGTCGAAAAAGGTGCAAAACTGTGTTCAAAATATATTGACAGTTACCTGCTCCTGTTGTAAGGACTCCCTTTTGATAGTTAAGAACTAGTCTGGGATTCAAGTAAATATCTTAAATAATGACAGATATTATAAAATGTCAAGGTTTTTACACCACGATGACTCAGATGACAACAGGACCATTACAATATATTGACATTTTCTTTGAAAACAGCAAAGCTAAAATTGGTCTCTTAACTCTATACCACAAAATCCTGAGTTTTAAGGACATTAACAAGGAAGGCTTTTGATAACATAGTGGGAAAAGAAGAAAATGCTGGTAACCAGCATTTTCTCCTTTTTGCACTATGTTTTCAACCCCTTAAAACAAATTCCATCATTTGAACACATTTAAATTTCCGTCTGCAAATGCTTTGAATTTAAAATTTTGTCGTTTGAGAAAGGGTTAAAGCAGTGGGTTAGTTAATACAGGTGGTCTCCAAGACAGCTTCAACTGTAAGTCAGTTCTTAGTCTGTCTGTTGGTTGTATGCAATCGTATGCAAAACAATTCAATATAATTGTGAAACCAATTATAATTTAACACTGTAACATAAATAGCATTTAATACATTATTTTATAGCACTCTTCTAAATATTAATAATGTAACAAAAACTATAACAAAAAGGACACAAAAAATCAAATATTAATACATACTCTTATAGCACTCTTCGTAATATCAATAATGTAACAAAAAATGTAACAAAAAGGACAAAAAAGTCAAATAATCTCATACAATAATTGAGAAAATGACAAAAACAACCATAATTCCAATTAACAAACATAAATCTATAACATCATCACATTTACCTCATAAAGACAGTTTTTTTTAAATCTAGCAGCAAACCATTAATGAAAATATCGAGGTAAACAGAGCACAAGGAGCAATATTTCCTTTTTCCACATTGAACTTTTCTTTTTAGGTATTCAAATCCATTTCATGTTGAATATTCATTTTTTACTATGACATTTTAAAAATTGTCTGCCTCAGGCTCATTCCAAGAGGTAATGAATAAGGTACAATCCATAGACTCTGTATTCACAACCAGTTAACTGCATTCCTATTCCAATTGTCAAAAGTTAATATTTTCTAAATTTCAAGGTAAAACAATAGTGGTGGGTTTAACCAACCTGTTTAGCCAACCAGGAATTGTTTTATTTTATAACTTTACAATTAGAACTGGAATGGATGGCAAATGCAGATTCAGGCAACGGGACATAGGGAGTGTTTGCGAACAAATTAAGTATTGCTTATATGGTGAGGTGTGTCTTTCAGAGGTCAGAAAACACTACGGAAAACGGAGAAAATGCTGGTTACCAGCATTTTCTTCTTTTCCAACAAAATCTACAAGAGCCTTTTTTCTAAGGTCGTTAAAACCTGTTATAGTATGGTAAAGGATTAATTACTTGTTTTAACCTTAACCCCTTACCAAACAAGCCCTGGTTTTAACGACCCTGGGAAAGAAGCCTTTTCAAAACATTGATGGAAAAGGAGAAAATGCTGGTAACCAGCATTTTCTCCTTTTCCAACAATGTTTTCTACTCTATCAAGGACAATTTCCGCTATTTGAGCCACTTTTGAATTGTCATCTGCAAGTGTTTTTAATTTGGCCAAATCTAAAATTTTGTCATTTGGTAGAGGGTTAATTTAGATTTTTCTCACTTAAAAAACTCAAAGAAATCTTCTAGAGATTCTAATTACCTAAAAACTGAGATCACCACAACCTTCAATAGCCTGAGATCTATTCACACACACTGTCTCTTTGTGAGATTCTTTGGACCATACTAAACCATTTTAGACTTGTCATTATTGAAAGCATTGGAGGACCACAAATTAATTGTGGCTCAAAAGATGTGTTTCACAAAGGATAGAAGACACCGTGAGAAAGGCAGAAAATGCTGGTTATCAACATTTTCTCCATTTCCAATAGTATTTTCAAAGGTCTTATCCACAAAGGTTGTTAAAAATAGGTTTGTATGGTAAAAGGTTAATACAGTAACAAAAAGTTTGCAAGCATAAAAATACAGAAACAAATCTTTACACAACTTCATAGTTACTAGGTATTCTATTCAACAAATTGCCAAGAAACAACAAGAAATGTCACAAAAAAAGACTTCATAGCCCCACCAAATGCTTTCACCCTTTACCACGCAATCCCAATTTTTTACGACCCTGAGAAAGAGGCCGTTTTAAAACATTGTGGGAAAAGAAGAAAATGCTGGTAACCAGCATTTTCTTCTTTTCCTACAATACTTTCTACCCTATGAAGAACACATATCGTAATTTTGGCAACCTTCAATTTGTCATCTTCAAGTGTTATCAATTTGGACCAGTCTAAAATTTTATCATTTGGTACAAAGTTAACCCCCCTTTTTTCAAAGTGCTGCTCATCTCAGAGTTACATGCCCTGGTTGTATGGGTTCTCCTAATAATTAACAAGTAAACAACCCCACTCCACCCTCCAAAGATTCAAGTTTAAATAAATATCTTCAGTCTTGACAGAAATTTTAGCACATATAAAAGTTTTCTCATGATAAAGACAACAGGGCTATGATTATAATTCTGGTTTTCTGCAAGAAGAGCTAACAAGGAGTGTGCACCATAACTACACCTATTTGCTGGCTAAAATATAGACATATGGACACACAGACAGATTCCAGTCATTAACATTTTGTTTTCCAAGGATATACAAATGGAATGATAAAAATCACAACCCATAGACAACTTCAAATATATCAACCTCTCCTTAACCTAATTCTAATAAATGCAAACAAGTCTGCCTATAGAATAGAAAGGTTTTGAAAACCATGTGGAAAAAGAAGCAAGAGCATATTATAAGCAACTGCTTCTTTTTCGCAAATAAAGTTTTCAAGATTATTCAACAAGATACACAAACAGACTGCAATACACACATTCAGGAAAAAAATTGACTAGAATCAAAATTTTGGAATGTATAATATTTCCCCTACCTCTTTTCCCATTACTAGCATTGAAAACCATACACAACTTTTGCAAAGGGCATAGATCCAAACAAACATTTAATTAAATTGCCAAAATGTTTTCTGACCTACAAAATTAAAAAGCTAAGATTTTCATTCACCCCAATTTTAACTCTTTACCAGACAACAAAATTCTAGAACGTTCCATACTGAAATCATTAGCAGACGACAATATTAAAGTGACTCAAAAAATTGAAATTTGTTTTGGGAAGGGTAGAAAACATTGTGGAAAAAGTAGAAAATGTAGGTTACCAGCATTTTCTCTTTTTCCCCACAATGTTTTCAAAAGGCTTCTTTCACAGAGCCGTGAAAACCCTAGATTGTTTGGTAAAGAGTTAACACATTTCTGAAGAACTGCAGGTGACATTTTCTGTCTGGCAACACCTGTCAACGGATTAACCCTAAATCTTTTACCAAACGACAAATTCTTCGACTGGCTCAAACTGAAAGCATCTACAGATGACAGATTATATCTGACTCAAATGATTGGATTAGTCTGGAAAGGACGGAAAAGATTGTGGGAAAAGGAGAAAATGCTGGTTACCAGCATTTTCTCCTTTTCCCACAATCTTTTCAAAAACCTTCTTCCTTGGGGTCGTTAAAACTTGGGATTGTGTTGTAAAGCGTTGAGCGCTGAATAAACCCAACAGAAACTTATATACAAGACATACGACCAAAATAAAAGCAAATTCACAGGTGCTTTTGTCTGCAGTGTAACGGCAAAGCTGACAGTGTATATCAAAGATCGGGATCTTGATCTACACAGGCCACAAAGGCAATAATAATGAAAGGGGCTTTAAATAATGGCTTAAGCTCTCATTTTTTTGAAGTCAATGTTTCAATTAATTACGCTTAATTACATCTTATTAGTATTTTTGAGAAAATGCAAGAGTTGGTTTCCTAGCCTTAATTATGCAGTAATACACTTTAACCCTTTATCAGACGACCAAATTTTAGCCTTGTCCCAACTGAAAGCATTTGCAGATAGGGTAGAAAACATTGTGGGAAAAGGAGAAAATGCTGGTTACCAGCATTTCCTCCTTTTCCCACAATGTTTTCAAAAGGCTTCTTTTTCAGGGTCGTTAAAAGTCGGGATTGTGTGGTAATGGGTTGAACAACATGTGCATATTATTTCCAATCTTTTTTTCCTGTGGACAACATTTTCATCTTGCAGCATGTAAAAATATATTAACTCTTTCCCACATGTCAAAATCTAAGGATTGTCCAATTCCAAGGCATTTTTAACCCTTTACCACACAATACCGACTTTTAACGACCCTGAGGAAGAAGCCTTTTGAAAACATTGTGGGAAAAGGAGAAAATGCTGGTAACCAGCATTTTCTCCTTTTCCCACAATGTTTTCTACCCTTCCGTAAACAAATTTCAATTTTTCAGTCACGTTTATTTTATCGTCTGCAAATGCTTTCAATTTGGACTAGTCCAAAATTTTGTTGTTTGGTAATGAGTTAAACTACATGTGCAGTTTAAATGCCATTACAATGATTAAATGTCTTTGAAAGAATAGAAAGCATTATGAAAAAAGAAAATACTGGTAACCAGCATTTTCTCCTTTTCCTACAATGCTTTCAAAAGCCTTCTTCCTTAGGGTTGTAAAAACACGGGATGGTGTAGTAAAGGGTTAAATAATCCCCAGTTTTAACAACCCTGAGGAAGAAGGATTTTGAAAACAGTGTCGGAAAGTAAGGGAAAATGCATTTAACTAGCTTTTTCTCCTTTTGTAACGGAATTTTCTATCCTTCCACAGATAAATGTTATAATTCAAGTTTCACTGAATTTGCCACCCAGTCCTGCCAATGCTTTGTATTTGGAAAAATAAAAAATTATGTTGTTTAGTAAAAGTTAAATCAATCTTTGAAAGTTTCCTGTCAAAATCACAGAATACAGAGTAATTGCCATAAACTCTACTTTAAAACAAAAGCACTGCATGCAGGTGCCAACGCTTGGCTGAAAGTGCTTGATTTTCAATGAAAATTCTAAGGCAAAAAAGGGGCATAATTGTGTCAAAAATACTTCAATAGTTACCTGCTCTTGTTGTATAGGTTCCCTTTTTGATAGTTAACAACCTGTCCAAGTTTGAAATAAATATCTTTTACAACAGAGATATTGCAAAATGTCAACATTTTTCCACGATGACCGCGACCCAGATGACAAAGCCTGGGCTACGACAATAACTCGTCATTTTCTCCGAAAACAGCCGGGCTAAAAATTCCCTCTGATAATGAACCCTCATCATGCTGTTACACCATGCTTCATCCTTTACCACACAATCACAAGTTTTAACTACTCTGAAGAAGAGGGCTTTGGAAAATATTTTGGGAAAAGAAGAAAATGCTGGTAACCAGCATTTTCTCCTTCTCCCAAAATGTTTTCCTTCTCCCAAAGGTAAATTAAATCACTCGAGCCACATTTAAATCGTCATCTATAAATGCATTCAATTCAGATCTACCTAAAATTTTGTTATGTGGTAAAGGGTTAAATTTTTCATTTAACTCTTTACTGCAGGACAAAATTTTAGAACAGTCGAATTTGAAAGCACTTATAGACGACAAATAATATGTGCTTCAAATTATGGAACTTGTCTCTGAAAGAGTAGAAAACATTATGGGAACAAGGGAAAATGCTGGCTACCAGCATTTTCTCCTTTTCCCATGTTTTCAAAAGCTTTTTTTTTCAGGGTCGTTAAAACTAGGGATTGTGTGGTAAAGGATTAAAATACTTTCTAGCGGAGTATAGATTCTAACATATACCCCAACATTGGTTTCAATTAGCCTTTTTCCAGAAAATCTTGTGTTTTTACGATGATGACTTTAAAATACATTGTGAGCAAAGGAGACAAAAGGCTGGTGACCAGTATTTTCTAAATGCTGGTGATCAGCTTTATCGTCTTTCTCCACAGTATTTTCTAATCTTTTGAAGACAAAGTCCGTCATTTGAGCAACAATGAAATTGTCTTCTGCAAATGAATTCAATTTGGACAAGTCTAGAGATGTGTACTCTGGAAAAAGGTTTAACCTATAGCTATATTGTTAGCACCCACAAGAAAGCACATACAAACAGATCTTGTGTAGATAATAATAAATTGAAGATTAACAGCTTACAGATGCTATATTAAGATCCAAACAGGTAACAGTTTTTCATTCTTCACTACAAACCAATTTTGTAGGTCTCCATTAAAATTGCTTAATCCTTAGTGTGCTGAATAAACCCAATGCACACTTTCAATCTGGTAATAAGAACTAAATAATTACAGTTTAAAGGTTGCTATTATCCAGAATCTTTCAGCAAAGCGGACAGTGTAGATCAAAGGTCAGATTGCACTTTTTGTGCAATTTGATCTTGATCTACACTGGCCACAAAAACAACTATAGTTGTGAAAGGCCCTTTCAGGATTAGTTGCCATGATTCTAGTACAAAATCTGTTACCTTTAACCCATTGCTCGTACAGGTAAATTTTATACAAACCAAACTAAACATTAACTCTTTACCACAAAATCCCAAGTTTTAACGACCCTAAGGAATAAGATTTTTGAAAACATTGTGGGAAAATGAGAAAATGCTGGTAACCAGCATTTTCTCCTTTTCCCACAAAGTTTTCTACCCTATTAAAGACAGAATACATCATTTCAGCCAAATTTTGATTGTTGTCTGCAAATGCTTTCAATTTGGACTAGTCTAAAATTTTCTCGTTTGGTAAAGAGTTTAAGCATACAGCCATATGACCCTCTTTGAAATATATAGAAAACATAGCAGGACAAAGAACAATCACTTGTAACAAGCAATTACTCCTATTCCCTCAATGTTTCCAAAAGCTATCAACTTAAGGGGTGTCAGAAACTGCATTTGTATGATTATGGGCTAAAGGGAAATATTTCTCGGATTTTTCTTATGGCCCATGTAGCAGGTGCTCATAATAAATGTCTCCAAAACTAACTTAACAATTTCCATGCTGTTTTGACAATAAAAAATCCCATACAATGTACTTAAGTTGGACAAAACAGATCATTGATCAGACTTAATGTACCATGATTGTGATCTGCCTTGCCCACCAAAGTACTGTATGTTGTCAACAGCAGGCTACATGCTAATAAATTCTATTCTATGCTATAGAAGATATCCCCCATTCATCTGAACAACCACAAACAATCCAACACCCTCAATTTCCCGTCACCAAAAGTCATGCCAGATTATGTAGATAACGTAGACACAAGCAATCACAAATAAAGCAAGGCAGAAGTGAGTAACGTAGAGGTCTTTAGAGGAGGAGGGAGGGCTATGAAGACGTGTTAGTTCCAGCACCGTAAGCACTACTCTAGAAGGCTGACACCAGTCTAATATATCCTCGCATGCACACAGATTGGCCTGAAATGAGAGGACCAGGGGCCCTATTAACCAACCTTCCCAAATTGCAGAGGAACTCAATTTCTGATAGGCTGAACCAAATGGGCTAGATTTAATTTAGCCAATCAGAATTTGTGTTTCTTTCTATATTTATAATTAGACTGTGAATGTTATCTAGAATGGTTGGTCAATACAGGCCCAGAGCTACAGATTTAGGGTGCATTATGGGGTTTAAAAGACAACAATAATCTAACTTTATTAACCTTTTACCACACAATCCCGAGTTTTAACGACCATGAAAGAGAAGGCTTTTGAAAACATTTAGGGACAAGGAGAAAATGTTGGTAACCAGCATTTTCTCCTTTTCCCAAAATGTTTTCTACCCTTTCAAATGCAAATCTTACCATTTGAGCCACACTAAAGTTGTCGTCTGCAAACACTTTCATTTTGGACAAGTCTAAAATTTTGTCATTTGGTAAAGAGTTAATAGCATTCAATAATAATTCTTAATTATGCAAATAGAGGCTCTTGATTTGTAGTTAAGTTTTTAAAATATATAAATATATTAATAACAAGTAAAGAACCCATAATATAGATCTGGTTGATACAAGGAGTTTTGCCTTGATATCCATGAATACACCCTAAATCTATAGCCCTGATCCTCAAAACTTTCATATAAATCATTCATACACACTAGCCTCTTTTTCCAACTTAACCTTTCACAAAACGATCCCCTTTAAACCATCCTAATGCAGAAGGATTTTGAAACATTGTGGAAAAGGAGATTTGTTCATTTGTTTGTTTGTATTGGAGTTTTATGTTATTTTAACAGCTTAGGTCACCTACCAGTATGCATGTGTTTCCTGGTTTTCTCACACCAGTACTGATCCATTTTTCCAAGCCACCGACTACTTTTCTCACATGCATCAGATGTGAGTGGCAAAAATACTGTGAAGAAAGTTCGCAGCGACTGGGTATCAAAACCAGTAATGACCAGGTCATGAGTTGGATACGCTAGCCGCTAGGCTACCCAGCTGGGCAGGAAAAGTAGAAAATGCTGATAACCAGCATTATCTCCTTTTCGCATAATGTTTTCGAACAATAAAAGGGTTATTCTCACCATTCGAGCCACATTTAATTTTGTCATCCATTTCAATCTGGACCAGTCTAAAATTTTGTTGTTTGGTAAAGGGTTAATTTACCATCCATTTCATTTTGGACAAGTCCAAAATTTTGCTGTCTGGTATAGATTCCAGTGCATGCATTCTCCCATTACAGCAGCTTATAGACTTGTTCTTCTTTGAACAATAATACCAGTAATCACAAACTAAACTACATTCTTAATTCAACCATACTACATTCTTCATTCATTAACCCTTTACCAAACATGAAAATGTTAAGACTTGTCCAAATCTAAAGGACTTGCAAATGACAGATTAGATGTGACTTAATAAGTGAAAAATGTCTTTAAAGAAAGGGCACCCTAATGGGATTTGTGTAACATCGCCTTTCATCGTACAGATTCGGCTAAGACTCGGGTAATCTGTAATCCATTTGGGGAACCAGCATCTTTCGGCCAATCAATTACCGATTACTCGACTCTTAGCCAAATCCATACATTTTTTTGGCGATGTAAGGCAATGTTACAGGAATCCGCATTAGGGTGACCTATCCTTAAAAGGGTATTGTGGGAGATAGTAAACAAGAGGGCCATGATGGCCCTGTATCGCTCCACTGGCTATTAAGTAAAAACACTACAAGCCAAACATTACAATATTCAGCAAATTGATTTCAAACACGAGGACATGCAAACATTTTTCTATCTAATCCTACGAGAAAGTTGTGATCCATGGGCAAAGCCAATTTTGATCGCAAAGCTATAATTATTTGAATCCTGGTGGAGGTCCACAATATAAAGCTCCATACCAAATAATTCAGTTCTTGAATGTTATAAACAAGAAGATTTTCAAATTTTTCTCAATGAAAAGCCCTGTAAAACATTCACCAGAGCCACATTTTTTGACGGATCAAAATTTTATGAACAATTTTTGAAAAAGGTCACCCAAGCAACAATCCTGTGAAATTATTTCAAAATCTGACCTGCTGTTTCAGAGGAGAAGATTTTTAAAGAATTCCTTCATTTCTGTATAGTGCAAGAAACCCCATTCACCAGAGCCACGTTTTATGACGGATCAAAATTTTACGAACAGTTTTTGAAAAGGGTCACCCAAGGAACAATCCTGTGAAATTATTTCGAAATCTGACCAGCGGTTTCAGAGAAGAAGAATTTTGAAGAATTCCTTCATTTCTATATGGTGCAAGAAGCCCCCATTCACCAGAGCCACATTTTTTGACGGATCAAAATTTTACGAACAATTTTTAAAAAGGGTCACCCAAGGAGCATATCTGTGAAATTATTTCAAAATCTGACCCGTGGTTTCAGAGGAGAAGATTTTTAAAGAATTCCCTAAAAAATTCCATTTGGTTGCAATGGCAACCAAAGTTTTTGATGGAATCAAATTCTGTGAACAGTTTTTAAAGAGGACCTTCCAAGGAACATTCCAGCCAAGTTTGGTCCAAATCCGCCCAGTGGTTTAGGAGGAGTTGATGTTTAAAGAATTGTTGACGACACACGACGCACGACGGACACCAGGTGATCCTAAAAGCTCCCCTTGAGCACGTTGTGCTCAAGTGAGCTAAAAAGTTAACATACGGATGGACGCACAACGGACAACGGGCCATAACATAAGCCTGCTGGCCTTCGGCCAGTGGAGCTAAAAAACTTGTCTAGCACCAATCATGTATCACTGCAGCTTGATAATCAAGGGAGGTAAATAGTAACGAACTTTATCTTTCATAAAAAGAGTTATTTCCCTTGATTAATGTTTAAATTGAAGTGACAATATTTTGAAGCCCATGTTAAACTTGTGATCCCTGGAATGAAGGCAATTTTGACCCCAGACCTACAATATGAAACTAGAATGTGTGGTTATAAACAAAAAGATTTTTTAATCTTGCCCAATAAAAAGTCATGTAAAACAAGTTTGCTGAATAAAAGGCCCTGTAAAATATGTGATCCATGACACAGGTTTATCAAGTTTTCACTATAAAAGCCAATGTAAAACTTGTGACCCCTGGTGTGGAGTCAAACTTGACCCCCAAAGTTAAAATTTGGGCCCTCTTGGTAGAGGCCCATTATATAAAGTTACATGCAAAATTTGGTAGCCCTAGGCCTAAATATGGCTATGTACAAGTAGATTATTAAAGTTTCCTTATATAAGACCATGTAGAACTTGTGACCCCCTGGGGTGGGGCTACATTTGACCCCCTGGGCTATAATTTGGGCACCCTTGATAGAGACCCCCTAGATAAAGCTAAATGCAAAATTTGATAGCCCTAGCCCTTATAGCTAGATGCGAAAGATTTTCCTATATAAGCCCGCCCATGTAAAACATGTTACCCCCCGGGGCGAAGTCAAATTTGACCCTCGGCTATAATTTGGACACCCTTGGTACACGTCCACTAGATAAAGCTACATGCCAAATTTGGTCGCCCTAGGCCCCATGGCTAGGTCAAAGAAGAATTTTAAAGTTCTCCCTATATAAGCCCATGTAAAACTTGTTATATAAGCCCATGTAAAACTTGTTACCCCCGGGCAGGGCCTAATTTGACCCCAGGGCTATAATTTGAACAATCTTGGCAGAGGTCCACTAGATAAAGCTACATGCCAAATTTGGTAGCTCTAGGCCCTATGGCTAGGTAGAAGAGGAATTTTAAAGTTCTCCCTAAATAAGCCCATGTAAAACTTGTGACCCCCGGGGCGGGGGCAATTTTGACCTCAGGGCTATAAATTGAAGAAACTTGGTAGAGGTCCACTAGATAAAGCTACATGCCAAATTTGGTAGCCCTTGGCCTTACGGTTTCAGACAAGAAGATTTTCAAAGATTTTCAAAATTTTTCAGTTTTGTTGCCATGGCAACCAGAGTTTTTGAAGGAATTAAATTCTTTCAGGAAATTCTGAAGAGGACCATGGCAGGATCATTTCTGTGAAGTTTCATCAAAATTGGATGGGTAGTTTCAGAGAAGAAGACGTTTTAAAAAAAAGTTAACGCACGGACGGACGCATGGACGCACGACGGACAACAGGCCATGACATAAGCCCGCTGGCCTTCGGCCAGTGGAGCTAAAAATGGTGGTCATCAGCATTTTCTACTTTTCCCACAATGTTTTCTAAAGCCTTCTTCATCAAGGTCGTTAATACTTGGGATTCTGTGGTAAAAAGTTCAGTGCATCCATTCTCCCATTACAGCAGCTTATAGACTTGCTATTTTTGCGATGTTCTTTGAACAACAGTTACCATTAATTACAAACTAATCTACACTCTTAACTCAAAACATCATGGTACATCCTTAACTCTTTACCAAACGACAAAATTATAGACTGGTCTAAACTGAAAGCATTTGCAGATGACAAAATAAATGGGACTGAAAAAATTGAAATTTAGTTTGAGAAGGGTAGAAAACATTGTGGAAAAAAGGAGAAAATGCTGGTTACCAGCATTTTCTCCTTTTCCCACAATGTTTTCAAAAGGCTTCTTTCTCAAGGTCGTTAAAAGTCGGTATTGTGCGGTAAAGGGTTAACTTATTTACTCAATGGGACAAATTTACATATTTATAGCAAAATTTGGAAATGAAGTATTTCAGTTTAGTTCTATTCTTTTTACATAGTTCACATAACATTGCCCTACTGTGCACTCTGTTTTTTCTTTACCAAATAACAAATATTTAGACCTATCCAAGTTGAAAACATCTGCAGACAACAAGTTAAATGTGGCTGAAAGTCCAGAATATATGAAAAGGGTAGAAAACATTGTGTGAAAAGGAGAAATGCAAGTCACAAGCATTTTCTCCTTTTCCTACAGAGTTTTCAAAAGCCTTCTTCCCCAGGGTTGTAGAAAGTTGGAATTGTGTGTTGAAGTGTTTTTGTTATATGCATTAAGATATGTATGGAATGCATAAGGAACCTCAACTCTTTACCAAACAATCCCGAGTTTTAATCACCCTGTAAGAAAGGGCTTTTGAAAACATTGTGGGAAAAGGAGAAAATGTTACAAGCATTTTCTCCTTTTCCCACAACGTTTTCTACTCTTCCCAAAACAATTTTCATTTTTACAGTTGCATTTACTTTATCGTCTGCAAATGCTTTCAATTTAGACCAGTCTAAAATTTTGTCGTTTGGTAAAGAGTTTAATAAAGTGATATGTGTCCTATTCATGCTCTTTCTACAAAAATCAACAGGTGTATAGGATCTGACATGATTTGGTGTTTGAGATAAAATTTTATTAAACCAGTTTACAAAAAATGTCATTAAGCGAGCCTTTGGCTCGCTTGATAACAATTTTTGTGGACGAGTTTAATAAATTTTTACCCCAAAAGCCAATGAATGTCAGATTCTTTTTATCATATAACATAATAACAAGAATTATGTCCATAATGTGTTAAAACATAGGCCTACATGTATAGTGAGTAATAAAATTTACATGAAGCCCATTCGCTTCTTTGACAGGTACATTACTAACGAAAAATAGTTCCAAAGAAACTTGCATAATTATATTGATTTTGTTTTGAAATCTTAAAGTGATTGAATAAACAACTTTATCATGATTACGAATTTCAACTGCTAATTTCACGCAGGAACCTAGGTCAGCAATGTTTTAGAAATGAGGTGTATGATTACAGAGTTTTAACCAAGTACAGCACTATTTTCTTATCTCACACATGTGAGACAAGAAAATTTGTAATGGCTGTATTACAATGAAAACACGGGGAGTAATGCGATAAAAAAATATGTGCATTCACATTTTGACTTTAACTCCTTACCACACAATTGTGAGTTTTCATGACCCTTAAAAAGAAGGCTTTTGAGAACATAGCCAGCAGTTTTTTTCTAGTCCCAGAATTCTTTCAAAAGCCTTCATGCTAAGGAGTTGTTAAAACACAGAATTGTTTTGTAAAGGATTGATTCTTTACCACACAATCCTGAGTTTTAATGTCCATGAGAAAGAAGGCTCTATAAAACACCATTGGAAAAGAAAAGATTACTGGTAACCAGCATTATCTTTTTTTCCCCTACAATGTTTTCTACCCTTTCTGATATAATCCCATCATTTGAGTCACATTTAATTTGTTGTCTGGAAATGTTTTGAAATGGGGCCAGCCTGAAATTTTGTCATTTGGTAAAGATTAAATGCAAGAATACATATGAAAACATGGACGCAAAATGAGAAATGGTTTGACCTTTTCCCACATTTTTTTCTCAAAGCGGTTGGCTGCAGGAATCAATGCTAACTCTTTGCCAAATGACAAAATTTTGGACCTGTCCAAATTGAAAGCATTTGCAGATGACAATTTCAATGTGTCTCAAATGACGCGATTTTTCTTTGATAGGGTGGAAAACATTGTGGGAAAAGGAGAAAATGCTGGTAACCAGCATTTTCTTCTTTTCCCACAATATTTTCAAAAGGCTTCTTGCACTGGGTCGTTAAAACTCGGGACTGTGTGGTAAAGAGTTACAGGAAACTTTATCTGTTCAGAGAACAACCTGAAACTCAAAATACTACTTTAACCCCTATAGCGCTGTACCAAAATATAGTTGCTCACGCAGACAAGGCAGATCAAGATAAGACTACAGAGAACATGCTGCAGTCTTGGGTCTACAATGCCCACTTCTTTGCCAGACATTCTAATGGTCTTCCAGTTGCATTATTTACATCTCTGGTACAGACAGACTGTCTGTTTCAGTCATTAGCACTGCAAGGCTTACAACAAAACTCAAAATAATCTAATTTACAGTTTAACTCTTTACCACACAATCTCTACCTGTGGCAAAAAAAGCTGTTGAAAACATTGTGAGAAAACGAGAAAATGCTGGTAACCAGCATTTTCTTTTTTCCCACTATGTTTTCTGCCCTTCCCAAAACAAATTTTAAGTTTTTAGTCACATTTAATTTGTCGTCTGCCAATACTATCGATTTGGACTAGTGCAAGACATTGTCGTTTGGTAAAGAGTTAAATCTACTAGTCTCTCTCTGATACTGAATTAAGTTCTGTAATGTATAATCACAAAGGCCATGGTTGCTTCCCTGAAACCAACCATTACACACCACATTGTCTGCTTTTCCAAGGGCTCCCTAAGCCCGTAATTCAAACCTGAAACAATTTGTATTACACACTTGGGCTTAACCCCATCACTACTGTCTCCAAACAAATCTTATACTTCATACCTACCAGACAATCTCATTATGCTATTCCATAACCGTTTCTACGTAAAATTTAGCAAAAAGCTAAAAAAAAAATCTTCAAAACATCTTAACTATATACTAAATGACAAAATTTAAAAATTTGTCAAATTCCAAAGCCATAGTTGACAACAAATCAAATGTGGCTAAAATACTGGAATTGTCTTTGAAAGGGTAGAAAACATTGTGGGAAAAGGAAGAAAATGCTGGTTATCAGCATTTTCTCCCTTTCCCACAATGTTTTCAACAGTCTTCTTCCTCAGGCTCATCAAAACTCCGTATTGTGTGGGAAAAAGCTGAGTCATTCTCTCATTGACACAAAGTTGCCGCAGTTTGTACTACAAACACATGAGAAAACAAGACATTTGCTCATAATGAGTAATTTTTCCTAAAATACTTTGACAAAAAATATGACTCTTTTTCACCCTTTTCTTCAATTGACACTCTGAATTCAATTCTCCTACAGTTTTGATCAAAACAAGGTTTGACATAAGAGGAAGGGTCTATCTAAACCAAGCTGCTGTACGTAATTAATGAGTCTTACCTCAGATACACCTATTTTCCGACAAGCTTCGAGAAAATTTTCTACATTCCGTCGACACTTGGCGGGAGTAAGTTTTGGCTGGAAAACAAAAAGATTTCATATGATAAAAAAAAGATACTGGGTTTGTATTTTTGAATACTGTTTTACCCCTTAACAAACAATTCTCTGTTCAAGTGAACTTACGGCAGAGGGCATTGTGGGAAAACAAGAAAATGCTCGTGAGCAGCATTTTCTCCTTTTTCCATTGTCTTTTACCTTCTGTAAACAAATTCAATCAGTTGCCTGAAAGTTAGTCATCTGCAGATTACTTTCATTAATAATGTGTTTTCAACTCTGGTTCAGTTATAGTATCACAGCAACTCTTCATTTATTCATGTGTTTCCCAGGGTTTCAACAGCGCATGGCTCTGAAGTGTCTTGACCAAGTGGTACTGATACCAAATACTATTATTATACTGCAAAGAAATTTCTAGTGATTTGATTGGATAATATGCCCCAAACATATATATCATGTACACTGGCAAAACCAACGTAAAAGCAGTTTCCCCATCAGGAGCCGTATACATGACTACACTTTCAACACAACATCCAAAATGGCGGCGTCGATCAAGATTAACATCAAGATTATGCGCCAAGCTGCACGTTTTAGCACGTATTACCAAGGTTTCAGTGACGTAAGTTCCCAGTGACGTCAGTTTTCATTGAATTGGGGCACTCAGAAGGGAAATTCTACTTCATCAGCGTACTCAATTTTCTAAACCAAGAAACAGGTAAAATTCGCTTAACAAACGTTGGAATGGTAAAACTTTGCAGTATAATAAATTCGTTGTAAGGTCAGGTGGCAGGGGACTTGGAAACTTGTTCACGGCTGTGGTGAATCATGTTGCCCCAAGCCGAGAGCTCAAGGCGACATGATTCACCACAGCCGAATAAGTTTCAGCCCCGAGCCGTACAACTAATACTGTCATCATACAATTCCGAGGAAGATACTTTTTGAAAGAATATTACAAGAAAATGTTAGCAACCAGCAGTTTATGCTCTTTTCCCACATCTCTTTTTAACTATTCAAAAACTATTTCCATCACAATAGCCATATTATTTTGTCATATGCACATGCATATGGACCATGCCCTGTCAATAGAGGGTTTAATGCATCTGCGAAAAGTATTCACCAAGACCCATTGTCCATGCAGGCTGACCTGGGCTGAAACTTTTTGCTATTAGTCAATTTTTTGCATCTACAAGGTTAATTCTACCCCAGGATTTAGCCCCTTGGTAGACAAAATGGGTTTTACGGATCCCAAATTATGGGATGTCTTGCTTGGTATAATGCATCACAGAGATGCATTAACTCTTTACCACACAATCCCGACTTTTAACGACCCTGAGAAAGAAGCCTATAGAAAACATTGTGGGAAAAGGAGAAAATGCTGGTAACCAGCATTTTCTCCTTTTCCCACAATATTATCTTACCTATCAAAGTCAAAAATCATCATATTAACAAGATTTAATTTGTTGTCTGCAGATGCTTTGAATTTGGTCCAGTCCAAAAATTTGTCGTTTGGTAAAGAGTTAAGCTCCTTTCAAAGTATATGGGTCATATAATATGGACAAATGGAAACCTCAGTGTCTGGAAGGTGTTCATTCTTTACCAAATAACACAATTTCCAATTGGTCAACACTGAAACCTTTGGAAGAAGACAAATTAAAAGTGGCTTAGATTATTTAACCCTTTACCAAACAATCCCTGGTTTTTACGACTCTGAGATAGAAGCCTTTTGAAAACATTGTGGGAAAGGGAGAAAATGCTGGTAACCAGCATTTTCTCCTTTTCCCACTATGTTTTCTACCCTGCTGGAAACTAATTTCAATTTTTGAGTTACGTTCATTCTGTCGTCTGCAAGTGCTTTCAATTTGGACCAGTCTAAAATTTTTCTGTTTGGTAAAGAGTTAAAAGACATTGTCAGAAATGGACAAAATACTGGCTACCAGCATTTTCTCCTTTTCCCATAATGTTTTCAAACGTCTTCTTCCTCAGAATCATTAAAACACTGGATTGTTTGTTTAATGTTTGTTTAGTGTGTAAACCTGTTTTCAATATTATTGCAGTTATATTGCACTTGCCAGTGCACCTATCCATGCTTTTCCCGAAATTCCTTTTACCAGTACTCCGCACAATATCCTTTCCAAGCCACTGGCTGCTTCCCCGCATAATCATTGTCGAAACAATGGTCAGCAGAGAGAGGAGTAAAACCTGTCGCAATGACTGTCATCAATCATCTGAAAGAAATATTGGCTGGGATTGGGATAGAACCAGCGACCCCCCCCTATTCTCAAGTCCTGCAAGCTACTGACTGGCCTACCGGGGATCAGCTGTTTGTTTAGGGTTAAAACAGTTTTTGCTACATACCACAGCAGGTGAAGGGACGTGAACACTTGCTACAGATCGGGGACGAATTTGATTGGCTAAGTGACATAGCAACACTCCGTCACTCAATGCTTCGGATAAACTATCAGGTAATGATCGCTTTAACCGGGTTGATATAGTCTGAAACAGAATAAAAAAAACATTGTCGCAATAAATATTACCAATACAGGGCACACCCTTCTTCAGTATTTCAGCCAATAGCCTTTATCAATAATAAAATATCCCAAGTACTTAAACCTTACCTTTAAAGTGCCTTTCACAACTATGGTTGCTTTTGCAGCCAGTGTAAATCAAGATCAGACTGCACAAAACGTGCAGTCTGATCTGTGATCTACACTGTCTGCTTAGCTTAGACACTGTAGACAAAAGCAAACATCAAATAGCAAATATTTGTGTCTTATTTCTAGACTGAATATGTTCCTTGGGTTTATTCAGCACTCTATGGGTTAACTCTTTACCAAAAGACACAATATTAGACTTGTCCAAAATGAAAGCATTTACAGACGACAAAATAAAGGTGTCTCAAAAATTGAATCTTGTGTTTGGACGGGAAGAAAACATTATGGGAAAAGGAGAAAATGCTGGTAACCAGCATTTTCTCCTTTTCCCACAATGTTCTTAAAAGCCTACTTTTTCAAGGTAGTTACAAGTCAAGAGTTAATATCCTATGCACAAAAAATACCATATCACTAGACTTTTCAATTTTAATAAATAATGCTTTTCAAGTTGTATTTTTCAGATACTATGAGGGTCGTTCATTTAATTGTGTCACTGGGTGTCTATGTGACGCAGACAGCAATACATTTTTCAAGTCTGGAAATCCAGTCTGTGAAAGCTGCAAAATAGGCTTTTCTGGGAATACCCAGCAGACACTGAAAAATGGCACTTCCCAAGGCACTTTTAGAGCCATATCGACGTCCAGAGAATGTTTTCTTCAATAAAGGAAAGAGAAAAGAAAAAAGTCAAATGGGCTGAGGTCGGGAGAATAGGGTGGATGGGGAAGCTAAACCACCTTTTCCGTTTCCATGAAATTCTAAACAATTGCAGAATTGTGAGCAGCATTGCCATGAATAAGGCACAGGCCCCTTAAACCGGTTCTAGGTCTCCGTTTTTCATAGTGATTCTTCACTTTTGAAAGAACATTGTTCTTGTAAAACTTGCCTGTAGCCATTTGGCTGTTTGGTACAGGAATTTGAGCAATAGAACCGTCTGAATTAAAAAACTTATAAAACATTTCCTGCGCTTTATATTCTTTTTGCTATGATCGGCCTAACTTGGTCTTTGCCCAGCCACTGTTTATTATTGACGCATCTCTGGGGCTCAAAATAATAAATCCAGGTTTCAACACCTATGAACAGTTCTGATATTCTGTGTATGTCACAATTTTTGTACTTTTTAAAAAGAATTTTGTCCGTTTTTACCAAGTCACCTTTGGTTCATCTGCCAAGAGGCAGTAATATAACCAGTGTATACGACTGCACCAACTTTAACTTTCAATAACTTTTGAAAGAATGAACCTATCAAAACAAAATTTTGTGCCAGTATTCAAAACAACTTGCTAGTGAAAATACTGATATTTCCGTGTGATACATATGGTCAAGTGGTATAGAGGCCTATTAGTGAAATAATTAAATGAACGACCCTCGCAGTACATGTACTAGCCAAAGTGACATCATACCATTTACCAGGTCCAAACATGTGCAATAATTGCCAACTTTGGGCTTCAATACAACCCAGCAAGAAAATGAATCCACCACATCCATATCTCATGGCAAGCAAAGATCTGAATTTATAAACAGTGTTTTGTACCTTTCCTCAGAATAGCATAACCAACAACTTTGAATTGTGTTCTGATACTAAATGCAATGTCCTACCATCTGGTTTGTAGTGTTGTTCTGTTTTAGGCTATTAGATGGATTGTCTCCAAATTTAATATCAGAACTGTAGTGTAAATTGTTTGCAATACTTCCAATGATTTTTTCCTTTTTATCTTTTCAAGCCAGTGTTCTTTACGGACAGGGCATTGCTGACCACAGGTAGTGTTATATGTAGATAGCCTTTGCTTAATCCTTTGCTAAACAACCCAGAGTTTTAACCACCCTAAGGGAAGAGACTTTTGAAAACATTGTGGGAAAATGAGAAAATGCTGGTAACCAGCATTTTCTCATTTTCCTACAATTTTTTCTACCCTTTCAGAGAAAAATTCCATCATTTCAGATATCTTTAATATGTCAGATGCAAATGCTTTAAATTTAGGCAAGTTCAACAGTTCATTGTCAGGTAAAGCTTCCTTCTCATTTTTTCTCAAACAATTTTTCTTTTCCCCCAGACAGAAGTTTTTCTTACCTTTCTAAGAATATCCATCTGTTCACTGTGATCTCTGTAGGAATCATGGTGCCTTCTCATTGTGAAGTTTGGGTTGGAATCTTTGTTATAATCTTCCAGCATCTTCACCTGGGCGTTTGTCATTACTGTAACAGAAGTATCGTAATGCATATTTAATCATGGCAGTATGATAGACTGCTGACAAGTTTATTAGCGACCTTTCAGAAAACGTATCATTTGATAACATTTGATACATTGCAGATTTTGTTGCTCAGGCGATAATAAGTGGCAGGTGGCCTCTGTGTTCAGGTTCATTTAGTAAAACTGAGACTTTAGACTTAACTGTTTCACTGGAGTGGTCTATCAACCCTTTGCCACACAATTCACAGTTTTAACAACCCTGAGGAAGAAGCCTTCTAAAAACATTGTGGGAGAGGGAGAAAATACTGGTAACCAGCACTGTCTCCTTTTCCAACAATGTTTTCTACCCTTTAAGAGTCAGGTTTCATCAAGTGAGCCACATTTAACTCTTTACCGCATGAGAAAAATGTATATTTGCCCAAAATGAAAGCATTTGCAGATGACAGTTTAAATGAGACTCAAATGATGAAATTCATCTTTGATCCAGTAGAAAATATTTTGGAAAAAGACAAAAATGCTGGTTACCAGCATTCTCTTCTTTTCCCGGGGTCGGTAAAACAGGGAATTGTTTCGTAAAGGGTAAATCTGTCATCTGCAATGGCTTTGAATTTAGAACAGTGTTAAAATTTGTCGTTCGGTAAAGAATTAAGCAAATTTAACTGGATAATAAGTCTCAAATCCTAACTGATCATATAAAATTTAAGTTTATTTAGTATTTCTGATGAACTATAAAATAAATGAAGTACATGACATTATATAAAAAAAAAAAAAAAATTCCCAAAATTAAAAATATGCTCATTTTGTATGAAAAGTTTGAAGAATTGTTCCAACAGTGCCTTCTCTGGTATTTTCTTTCATATACTGAATTTTTAATTATTACCTATATATTCCAGATTGAAATCATTTAAATTTCATTTCTGAATGCAGCAAGTATAATTCATGGAAAACATAATCTCATTCCCTCCATAGACAAATTAGCAGCTGACATCTTTTAAAAGATTCTGTGTGTGACTCAAGGACCTTTTGTGGACAGTGCAGATCAAGATCAGACTGCACAGAATGTGCAGTCTGATCTTGGATCTACACTGTCCATTATGGAGATATATTTCTGGGATTTCTCAGCCAAAATTTTACAATAGCATTAGACTAAGTCAGCGACAAAATGATATGACCAAACTCACTTATTCCAATAGAATATCAACACAACCCTATATTTTAGTAGATTACAATACAAAAGTAAACAAGAGGGCCATGATGGCCCTGAAGTCGCTCAATTGAGTCTTTTGACCAAACATGACCCATTTTCAATCTCTTTTGAGATATCATGACGAACATTCTACTAAGCTTTCATAATTATTGGACTGAAAATTTGGCCTCTAGCATGTTCACAAGCTTTTTCTAGAATTTATCTTAGTGACCTACTTTTTAGCCAACCATAGCCCATTTTCCCATTGATATTATCAAAACAAAGATCCTGACCACCTTTCATAAGTATTCGACAGAAAATGTGGCCTATAGAGCATACACAGGGTTTTTCTATGATTTGACCTACTGACCTAGTTTTTGACTCAACATGACCGGTTTTCAAAATCGTCTGAGATGTCATCAAGACAAACAATCTGACCAAGTTTCATGAGTTTTGGACTGAAAATGTGGCCTCTAGAGCATACACAAGGTTTTTCTAAGATTTGACCTAGTGACATAGTTTTAGACCCAACATGAACCATTTTTGAACTCTTGCGAGATATAATCAAGTCAAACATTCTGACCAACTTTCAAGAAATTTGGACTAAAAATGTGACCTCTAGAGGTACACAAGGTTTTTCTAAGATTTGACCTAGTGACCTAGTTTTTTGCCCGACATGACCCATTTTCAAACTTGTCTGAGATATCATCAAAACAAACATTCTGACCAAATTCCAAGAGTTTTGCACCAAAAATGTGGCCTCTAGAGCATACACAAGTTTTTTCTAAGATATGACCTAGTGACCTATTTTTTCACCAGACATGACCCAATTTCGAACTCATTCAAGATATCATAAAGACAAACATTCTGACCAAATTTCAAGAGTATCGGACAGAAAATGTGGCCTCTAGAGTGTGCACAAGGTTTTTCTAAGACTTGACCTAGTTTTTGGCCCAGCATGACCCATTTTCCAACTCGTCTTTGATATCATCACGACAAACATTCTGACCAAGTTTCATGAGTATCTGACTGAAAATGTGGCCTCTAGAGCGTACACAAGGTTTTTCTAAGATTAAACCTAGTGGCCTACTTTTTGACCTAACATGACCTATTTTCAAACTCATCTGAGATACCATCAAGACAAACATTCTGACCAACTTTCAAGAGTTTTGGACTGAAAAAGTGGCCTCTAGAGCATACACAAGGTTTTTCTAAGATTTGACCTAGTGACCTAGTTTTTGACCCGACATGACCCATTATCGAACTTGTCCGAGATCATCAAGACAAACATTTTGACCAAGTTTTATTGGTATCTGAATGAAAATGTGGCCTCTAGAGCTTACACAAAGTTTTTCTAAGATTTGACCTAGTGACCTTTTTTTTTTTTGACTCGACATGACCCATTTTCGAACCTGTCTGAGATATCATCAAGACAAACATTCTGACCAAGTTTCATGGGTATCTGACTGAAAATGTGGCCTCTAGAACGTACATAACGTTTTTCTAAGATTTGACCTAGTAACCTAGTTTTTGACCCCACATGACCCATTTTTGGACTCGTCCAAGATATTATCAAGACAAAAATTCTGACCAACTTTCAAGAGTTTTGGACTAAAAATGTGGCCTCTAGAGCGTACACAAGGTTTTTCTAAGATCTGACCTAGTGACCTATTTTTTGACCCAACATGACCCATTTTCGGACTCGTCCGAGATATCATCAAGACAAACACTCTGACAAACTTTCATGAGTATCTGACTGATAATGTGGCCTCTAGAGCGTACACAAGGTTTTTCTAAGATTTGACCCAGTGACCTATTTTTTGACTCGACATGACCCATTTTCGAACTCGTCCGAGGTATTTTCAAGGCAAACATTCTGACCAACTTTCATGAGTATTGGACAGAAAATGTGGCCTCTAGAGCATACGCAAGGTTTTTCTAAGATTTGACCTAGTGACCTAATTTTTTACCCAACATGACCCAATTTCAAATTTGTCCGAGATATTATCAAGTCAAACATTCTGACCAACTTTCAGGAGTTCTGGACTGAAAATGTGGCCTCTAGAGTGCACACAAGGTTTTTCTAAGATTTGACCTAGTGACCTAGTTTTAGACCCAACATGACCCATTATTGAACTCTTCCGAGATATTATCGAAACAAACGTTCTGACCAAGTTTCATTAATATCAGATTGAAAATGTGGCCCACAGAGCGTACACAAGGTTTTTCTAAGATTTGACCTAGTGACCTAGTTTTTGACCCAACATGACCCATTATCGAACTCGTCCGAGATATCATTGAGACAAAGTTTCTGACCAAGTTTCATGAATATCGGACTGAAAATGTGGCCTCTAGGGCGTACACAAGGTAAAAGTTGACGCCGGACGCAGCACGATCACAAAAGCTCACAATCAGCACTTCGTGCTCAGGTGAGCTAAAAACATGTAAAATTTTTAAACAAGTGCAGAAAGTGAGTGGAAAAGAAAATAGGAAAGATGCTCTGTTTATTTAAAGATGAAATAAAAAGAAACAAGAGGGCCATTTGCCCTACAGTGCTTACCTAGGTAAAGTCATCTAGGACTAATAAAGCTAAAGATTTCCTGGTTGTGATGACACACACGAGTGCCAGTGGCCTACATTTTGACCAACATGACCTATTTTTAAACTTGCCAGAGATACTGATTGATTGATTGATTGATTGAGTTAAATGCCGCTTTAACTGCCAGAGATAACATCACGACAAAATATTCTGACCATGTTTCATGAGTATCAGCCTGAAAATGTGACCTCTAGAAAGCACACAAGGTTTCAGTAAGATTTGTCCCAGTTACCTACTTTTTGACCCAATGTGACCCACTTTCAAACTTGTCCAAGATACCATGTATAAGACAAACATTCTCACCAAGTTTTGTGAGTATCAGCCTGGAAATGTACACAAATTGAAACTTCTGTGCACATGAGATTTTACTAAGATATGTCCCTGTGAACTACTTTTTGACCCAACTTGACCAAATTTCGAATCTGTACGAGATATCATCAAGACAAACATTCTGTCAAAGTTTTTTGAGTATCAGTCTTAAAATGTGGCCTGTAGAGTGCACACAAGTTTTTCTAAGATTTATCCCAGTTACCTACTTTTTGACCATTAGGTACCCAATTTTAAACTTGTCAGAGATAATATCAAGACAGACATTCCGACCATGTTTTATGAGTATCAGCCTGAAAATGTGGCCTTTAGAAAGTACACAAGGTTTTACTAAGAACTGTCCCAATTACTTACATTTTGGCCCGGACATGATCCAATTTTACATTTGTCCGAGGTACTATCAACACAAACATTCTGACCAACTTTCATGAGTATGAGAATGAAAATGTGGCCTCCAGTGCAAACAAAGTAACTGCTGATGACTGCACAACTGACACAGCACATTAAAAACAAGAGGGCCATGATGGCCCTGAAGTCGCTCACCTGAGCCTTTTGATCAAACATGACCCATTTCCAATCTCTTCAGAAATATTAAGACAAACACTCTGACAAACACTCATTAGTATTGGCTAACAAATATGGACTCTAGAGTGCACACAAACTTTTTCTTGAATTTGTCTCAGCGGCCTACCTGACATGTAGAATTATCCAGACATACAGTCTGACAAACTTTCATGAGTATTTGAGAGAAAATGTGGCCTATAGGGTGTATAAAAGGTTTTTCCGAGATTTGACCTAGTGACCTAGTTTTTTATCCAACATGACCCATATTCATACTAGTCTAAGATATTATCAAGACAAACATTCAAAGCAAATTTCAAGATAACTGGACTAAAAATGTGGCCTCTAGAGCGTACACACGGTTTTTCAAGGATGAAACTTGGTGACCCAGTTTTTATTCCACGTGACCCATTTTCAAACTCATGCAAGATATCATCAAGACAAACATTCTAACAAAAGTTTAAAGAATATTGGACTGTAATTATAGTACAAAAGGTTTTTCTAAGATTTGACCTGGTGACCTAGTTTTTGACCTGACATGACCCATTTTCGAACTCATCCAAGCTATCATCATGACAAACATTCTGACCAAATTTCAAGATTATTGGACTGAAAATGTGGCCTCTAGAGCTTACATAGGGTTTTTCTAAGATTTGACCTGGTGACCTAGTTTTTGACCTGACATGACCCATTTTCGAACTCATCCAAGCTATCATCATGACAAACATTCTGACCAACTTTGAAGAGCATTGGACTGAAAAAGTGGCTTCTGGAGCGTACACAAGGTTTTTCAAAGATTTGACCTAGTTACCTAGTTTTTGACCCCACATGGCCCACTTTTGAACTCGTCTGCGATATTTTCTAGACAAACATTCTGACCAACTTTCAAGAGTATTGGACTGAAAATGTGGCTTCTGGAGCATACACAAGGTTTTTTTTAAAATTTGACCTAGTGTCCTAGTTTTTGACCCAACATGGCCCGTTTTCAAATTTGTCAGAGATATAATCGAGACAAACATTCTGACCAACTTTCAAGAGTTTTGGACTGAAAATGTGGCCTCTAGAGCATACACAAGGTTTTTCTAAGATTTGACCTGGTGACCTAGTTTTTGACCCGACATGGCCCATTTTCAAACTCATCCGAGATATAATCAAGACAAACATTCTGACCAACTTTCAGGAGTATTGGACTGAAAATATGGCCTCTAGAGCGTACACAAGGTTTTTCTAAGATTTGACCCAGTGACCTAGTTTTTGACCCGACATGACCTATTTTCGAACTCGTCCGAGATGTTATCAAGGCAAACATTCTGACCAAGTTTCATGAGTATCGGACTGAAAATGTGGCCTCTAGAGCATACACAAGGTTTTTCTAAGATTTGACCTAGTGACCTAGTTTTTGACCCGACATGACCCATTTTCAAACTTGTCCGAGATATCTCAAGACAAACATTCTGACTAAGTTTCACAAGAATCAGACTGAAAATGTGGCCTCTAGTGTGTACACAAGGTGAAAGTTGATGACACACGATGCACGACGCACACCAGACACAGCACTATCACAATAGCTCACCATGAGCACTTCGTGCTCAGGTGAGCTAAAAACTCATTTTAACCACTTCATGCCTAGGTGAGCTAGGAACATTTCATTTCACTTTTTCCAAGATTTTTTCTTGTTTGTTTTAAATGAAAGGTTAGGTTTGAAACAGTTTTTCAATAATGTTATGGCAGCCAGTCCATCTATCTAGCCTTTGCGGTATCTGCTGTATTACCCAACATACTCTTGTTAAGCCATTGGCTCCTTTTCGACCATCAATCTTTTTTGAATGAGTACCAGTGCTTTCAAGATTATCTTAGTTAAATTGCAGCTGTTAGTCAACATTCCTCCCAAGCTACTTCATTCTCTCCCACATAAACAGTGTCAACAAAATGTCCGGCTTTGACAGACAAAATAGAATCCTGTTGCTTTGATAAATATAAACACTTAAATAAGTCTGCAGTGACTTGTCCAAGGAAATTCCCATATGACTCAAGTACTGAAAATCAAACCAGGATTTCACGATGACAAATCCAACATCTTACGTATTTACCATAAGACAATATTCCTTACTCATTCATAATTAACTCTTTACCAAACGACAAAATTTTAGACATGTCCCACTTGAAAGCATTTGCAGAAGACAAAATAAACATGACTAAAAAACTGAAACTTGATTTTGGAAGGGTAGAAAACATTGTGGGAAAAGGAGAAAATGCTGGTTACCAGCATTTTCTCCTTTTCCCAGAATGTTTTCAGAAGGCTTCTTCCTCAGGGTCATTAAAACCAGGGATTGTTTGGTAAAGGGTTGAGCATTTGCAGATGACGAAATATATGTGGCTAAAATAGAGGTATTTAAAAGAATAGAAAGCATTATAGGAAAAGGAGAAAATGCTGTTTAAAAGCATTTCCTGCTTTTTCAACAATGTTTTCAAAAGCCTTCTTCCTCACAGTTGTAAACACACAATTGTTGGGTAAAGAGTTAAAGACAGATTGAAATTCCTCCAAATCCAAACCGTCAGCCGACATTTATTCATCCTTGCTCAATGACCTTGACCTTTGATCAAGTTGATCCACATTTCACGAATATCACTTTTATTTAACATCTTGTTGTCTAGTAATAACACTGGTTTATCTACTCTGAAAAATTTTCTAGAATTTGACTGGATCAAAATGGCCACAATATATCAATGAAGTACACAGTGGAGATCCAAGATCATTTTTATTCTTTTTGCACAATGTTTTCTACCCTTTCTAGGACAATTTACTTCTGAGCCACAATTCATGATATGATTCTTCTGCAAATGCTTTCTTTATTGACAAATTGAATTTTTTCAACTATATTAGGAGTTGGATTCTCAAGCAGAAATGTAGCCTAACCTTGACTACATTCTGCTTACAGTTTCTAAACAACCTAAAAGCTGAATAACAACCTCAGCAAAGAATATATTTATGCAAGCACCAATGAATGTATTTATAATTTTCTATTTTCAGTGAGGTATTTTTTGCCTAGTTCAGTTTTTGTCGTTAATGGTTAGGGTAAGTGAATTTAACATCTGTCTCTTTATAAGATGTTTAATGCCATTTTTAATATAACATAAACATTGTGGTGGTCAGTGCATCTAACCATGCTTCCTGAGTTCCTTTTACCAGTACTTTGCTCTACCTACTTTCCAAGCTAATGGCTCCTTTACAACATAAACATTGCCAAAACAATAAATTCAACATTACAGTACACTGTACACCTATGATCTGGTTACACACCCCTTTTTACTCGCACCATCTATATGAGCAGTAACTGTTGGCATGAATGGGTTTGACCAGAATGTTATGGTGATTTTTGTTATCATTTCATTGGCATTTTATTCTATGGAAAATGGATATGCCATTCTATAATTAATCCATTATTTGGAAGCATTCATGTATTCAGACAATACATACAAGAAAAAACCTGGAAAGGTGTTTATATCTGCTGAAAATGTTTAGCGTACAATTGTTTACAAATATAATTCTGTTTACAGATTTATATTTAAGTACAACATCAATGGCTATACTATGTGCAACATCCATAACATATAGTTCAAATTGTTAATCTCAAGACGGCTAAGTATACAAATGGATATTTTTTTCAAAATCACAGCTGTTTTGACTGAACTTCTGACTGTGACAGTAACTTTATCATTTGTAAACCAAAAATCATACACCTCATTTTCTTAGCCCGATGGACACTGAATAAAATAGACACTTTCAGTAAGGAAACAAATTCTCACTAATGTGATATCAAGATAATAGCCTCTGAGTTTTCGGAGCCTTCAATGCTTAAATCTGATCCGAAATTACAGCCAAGTATAACGACTAAGTCACATATTTATCTGGTCATTTCTTTATCAAACACACAAGAAAAAGGTAACAGATACAATTTGTATGCATAAAATTTTTAATAATCAGAACAGCTGCTACTCTCGTTTCCATGGTGCACATGTCCCTGGCAATAGTAAGAAATTAATAGCACACTAATACTGATACATGTTTATGTATTTACCGACTCTAAAATGTCAATTACAGCTTTATAACCATTACATATTTCACTCTTACAACACTGAAAGCTTAGAACTGCTTTACTTGCCATCTATGATTAACATACAGATATATATCTTTGTGTACATTGCATTTGGAACACCTCTGTTGTCTTGATTCGAAGCATAACAACATTGGTTTGGAAGCTACATTATTAGTTGTACGGTCAGGTAGCAGGGGACTTGGAAACTTGTTCACGGCTGTGGTGAATCATGTCGCCCCGAGCCGAAGGCGAGGTAGGGACATGATTCACCACAGCCGTGAACAAGTTTCCAAGTCCCCTGCCACCTGACCGTAGAACAAATTTATTATACTGCAAAGTTTTACCATTCCAATGTTTGTTAAGCGAATTTTACCTGTTTTTTGGTTTAAAAAATTGAGTACGCTGACGAAGTAGAATTTCCCTTCTGAGTGCCCCAATTCAATGAAAACTGACGTCACTGGGGACTGACATGACTGAAACCTTGGTAATACGTGCTAAAACGTGCAGCTTGGCGCATAATCTTGATGTTAATCTTGATCGACGCCGCCATTTTGGATGTTGTGTTGATAGTGTAGTAATGTATACGGGGCTCCCGAAAGGGAAACAGCTTTTACGTTGGTTTTGCCAGTGTACATGATATATATGTTCGGGGCATATTATCCGATCAGATCACCAGAAATTTCTTTGCAGTATAATAATGTAATATTGTTTTGTGAATGAACAGACAAGAAAGACCAATCAAACCTCATGACACTCTCACACAGAGGACTTTGAAAACATCCCTATGAAAACAATTACTCAAACATCCCTGTGACATAAATATTCTCAGAATGAGTGAAAATTTGGTACATGAAACCCTGGTAAAAAAATTGTGCTTGTAAGGAAAACACTCATCTCAAGCAATTTCACGTAAATTGTGATAGAAGCTCTTTCACTTCATATCTCTAGATAATTGATTCCTGGATAACTAATCCAGTACTAGTCCAAAGGGTTTTAGTATTTTAAAAGATTGCAACCCCCCCCCCCCCTTAAATCACAGGATACAAACCTTTTAAGACTTATGGTATCCTAATACCAGATACACATTTTCATGTTTTACAAATAGACTAGAGTAATGGTTTATAATTGTTTTTTTTTTTTTTCAATGCAACACAGAAATTGACAACAAAACTAGGGGCAAACATGGCATCAAATTGCTTTGAGGTAATAAAACCATTGTAAATTATATCTACTAATGTTCCTTTATAATTCAGACAAAGGCGTTCCTTGTGCATGAACACAATATCTAACTTTAGCTGGCCAACACTGACAAAAATAATAAATACAAGAACTGTTTAATATCTATGAAATGATGAATGAACTCTGAAATGAGACCGAAGTGTGATATGGGGTTGTATTCAACTTTCCAATTTTCATTTTTAACCTCTAGAAAGCAGAATAAACAGGACAGACTAGAAATAAGACCCATCAAAGGTAGTATCAAAGTTGCTTTTGTTTCAGACATCCCAGCAAAGTGCACAGTATTGATCAAAGATCAAGGTCCGTGTTTCACCAACCATTCTTAAAACGTTAAATCTTATTCTCAAGTATTGTTTTCTAGTTATGGAAGTAATACAACTTCTGATTGGCTAAACCATTTGGTTTAGCTAAGCAGATTTTGTGTTACTTTCAAATTAAGAAAATCTTGGAGAACAAGACCAAGAATGTTCTTAAGAATGGTTAGTGAATATGGACCCAGGCTGCACATCTTGATCTAGACTGGGCACAATGGAACAAAAGGTTGTGAGAGCCAGAAAAAGGGTGAATCAAACTTCCAAGGCTACAGATCTTTTCAAAGAAGCCTGCCACACCTTTGTAGATATAATTTTATCATTACTTAGAAGATCTGGCCATCAAACACAGTGGTTTAAAAGTTTGGGAGATTCTATTTCAACTTATCCATCCAGCAGTCTACTGTTATTTTGGTTTGGTTTTTAAACATATTACCTCCAACAAGCAATGATCTTGGTCTTGTTACAGACCACTTTTGACTATATTTCTGATAGTGGGGGTTGGGGTGTGGGGGGTTTATGCTTGGCTCAATTGTGAAGGTTGGGTATGGTGTATGGGGTTTTATTAACACTGTTTTCAACATAAATTGGCTATCACAATGGCCAATGCACCTATCCATGCTTTCCTAAGTTTTTTTTTTAACAATACATGTACTTTGCACAATATTCTTCCCAAGCTACTGGCTGCTTCCCCACAAAACCATTATCAAAACAATGATCAGTGGTATAAAGGATAGGATTTTTAACCTGAAGACCCAGGGTTTCAATCCATAGTTTTTTTTTTTTTTGTAGGAGGGGGGCCAGCCTTTTAATTTCAACTTAGGACACACATATAATTCAGCTGTCCCAATGATATGAATGAATGATGCTGAAAGGGGCATCAAACACCATTTATTGACTATTTGGGGTGATTTTTTTCCCCCTTATCGACTAGGCCCAAAAACAACATCAGTTCAAACTGATACTGATGGTAACAGCTCACACTCTAATTTTCAAAGACTATTTCTGAACCAGTACTATTTCAGACAAATAACTATAGCTCTTCGCCAAAATTCCAGACCAGTCCAAATTCAAAGCATTTGAAAGATGACAAATCTGGCTCACATAATCGCCTTTGTCCATTGAAGGGTAGAAACACACTGTGAGAAAAGAAGAATATACTGGTCATCAGCATTTTCTAACATTGTTTTCAAAGGTTTTCCTCCTCAGAGTTTTTACAACACAGGATTGCGTGGTAAAGTGTTAAGTTAATTGATTGATTGTATACTTTGGTGTTTAACCCTTTACCACACAATCCCGACTTTTAACGACCCTGAGAAAGAAGCCTTTTGAAAACATTGTGGGAAAAGGAGAAAATGCTGGAAACCAGCATTTTCTCCTTTTCCCACAATGTTTTCTATGCTTCCCAAAACAAATTTCAGTATTTAAGTCACATTTATTTTGTCGTCTGCAAATGCTTTCAATTTGGAACAGTCCAAAATTTTGTCATTTGGTAAAGAGTTAATGTTGTTTTCAACTTTATTTCAATTAAATCGCAGCTACCAGTGCACTTATCCATGCTTTCCTGGAGTTTCTTTTACCAGTACTCTGCACAATATTCTTTCCAAGCCACTGGCTGCTTTCCAACATAACCATCGTCAAAACAATGGTCAGCAGTGAGAGAGGAATGAATCCTGTCACAATATCTAGGAAAGATATTGCCCAAGCCGGCGATCAAACCAGCAACCTCCTGTTCTCAAGTCCTGTATGCTACCTACTGAGCTATTGGGGCTCAGCTAGTACAGTGTTCAGTCTTCATCAAGCAATCCCTTGTTTTAGACACTTAAAAAAAAAATTTTGTTGAAAATTTCATTGGAAAAGGAGAAAATGCTGCTAACAAGCATTTTCTCCTTTTCCTACAATGTTTTCTACCATTGCACAGTCAATTTCCTCATATGGGCCACATTAAAATGTCATCTGCAGATACTTTTGATATGTGAAAGTCTAAATTTTATCACCTGGTGAAGAGTTTATTCTGATTACTGAGAGGCTTTGTTTGTTTGGTGTTTTTCAGGCTATTGACAACAGTATTTTATTTCTCTCACAACAGCTACTGAACCTATCCATGCTTTCTCAGTTTTTATTCACCAGTTTTTACAACAAAACATTTTTTTTTTACACCACTGGCTATTTCCCCATACAGACAGCTATTTCCCCATACAGACAGTGTCTACACAAGAGCACTGCATGCAGGTACCAATGCCCACCTTAGGTTACTTTTAGAAATAGATTGATTTTTGGTGAAAATTTTAGGTTGAAAAGGGGTAATAACAGTGCCCAAAAAAGAAATACGAATGACAGACACATCATGATCACAAAAGCTCACCTGGAGCACTTTGTGCTTACTTTGTGCTCAGGTGAGCTAAAAATTACTGGTATACACTTGCTTTCAAATTCTTGGCCTTATTGTCGATTTTAAAGAATGTGTATTCTTCTAGGTCTTACACAAGCCTGTACAGTGACGGGTTTACATGTTACCGAAGTTTTTTAACAATCCCGAGTTTTAGCATTCCTAAAGAAGACCTTTGAAATCATTGTGGGAAAAGGAGAAAATGCTGGTAATCAGCATTTTCTCCTTTGCCAACACGGTTTTCTACCATACCAAAGACAAATTTAAATTTCTAAGTCACATTCATATTATTGTCTGCAAAAGCTTTCAAATTGAACATCTCAAAAATTTTGTTGTTTGGTAAAGAGATAAAGCAACCATGCACTAGAACTGTATACATCCCCACATCCCCCCAATGCATGTCATGTAATCCATCTTTACACTATGACCTGTTGACCTAAATAATTGACACACACGACCCATACAGTGTCTTATAAAGTCATACACAATCAAAAGTTTTCAATTTTTTTCATTATCCTGTTTCTAAAAGTTAGCGGAGAAAACACTTTGTCTGCAGACGGGTGAACAGACAAAAGACCGACATGGTTAAGTAAATGTACTGTCCCAAAATATTTCGACAGTCGGATTACAAAAGGAAAACCATAAACCCAGCCTAGCCTATACAACGAGTATACGATATATAGTGACATGCTAAAGACCGTATTTGAAAATACTGTAAGACAACCTTAAATCTGAAAATGCTAAGGAAAAAGGATATATTCCTCAATGCAGCAATTTTCTGATTGAAACCATCACATTCTAAAGCTTTTTCAAAACTTTCAGATGTTTATTTGTCTAATCATCTAAAGCATTTTTTCATAATAGCACTATCTCCACCTTACATAATAAATTATTTGCATAATTTGCCTTTTGTCTTTCTGATTCTTTAGATGTTTTCCAAACCATATAGTATATAAGTTTTGAACAAGATTTTAGAGAGTTTGTCAGTCTATTCACTCTGTTTATCTAAATATACTACTCACACTTTAATAGGGATCATTTTGATATTTCAATACAGATAGATCTACATGTTACAAAAAACATATTTACTTAGAAAATATTCATTTTCTAAGATGGTTTATTTCATCAATGTGGCAATGTTCCATATTGAAAAACCATACCTGATGCATGCCACAAATACATATCGACTGAATCTAAGATGGTGATCCCTTGTAAATTTTGAGTAGTATACTGAAATACCACTGCAGTAGACATTTAACACTGGGAGTGCCAAATAAGCCTAACAGATTTTCAGCCTTGAAATAAGGCCCACATCAATGCATTTTCGTGAATTTTTATGTCTTTGGGGTTTCAGCAAAGCAGACAGTGTAGATCAAAGATCAGACTGTACATTTTGTACAATCTGATCTTGATCTCCACTGGCCACAAAGGCAACTATAGTTGTGAAAGGCCCTTTGGGGGTTAACAAAGTCTTTAATAACAAGCAATTGCTTTTTTGGCAGAATGTAATTATTTTCCTTCCTTACACCGATTTAACATGTTTAATTCATGCTTAATATTCAAAATATGGAACTGAGGCATGGCACCAGTCAAAAAGATTTAAAGAAATTGAGAGCAAAGATCAGTCTGCAAAATGTACGACTTTCGCTTCTTCAATCCTTTACCACACAATCATGAGTTTTAAGACCCCAAAAGAAGAAAGTGCTTGAAAACGTTGTAGGAAAAGGAGAAAATGCTGAAAACCAAAATTTCCTCCATTTCCCACAATGTTTTCTACCCTATCAGAGAGGGAAGTAATCATTTGTGACATTTAACTCTTTACCACACAATCCCGACTTTTAACGCCCCTAAAGAAGAAACGTTTGGACAACATTGTAGGAAAAGGAGAAAATGCTGGTGACCAGCATTTTCTCCTTTTCCCACAATATTTTCTGTCCTACCAGACAGAGAAATCATAATTTTAGCAACATTTAATATGCCATCTGCAAATGCTTTGAATTTGGTAGAGCCCAAAATTTCGTTGTTTGGTAAAGAATTAATCTCACATCTGCAAATGCTCCTAATTTGGTCGAGTCCAAAACTTCTTTTTTTTTTTTTTGGTAAAGAGTTAACAGACAGAGTAGGACAATATCATACTGCACAAAAAACTAAATCCGATCTTGGATTTGCACAGCATAGTAAATGATAGTGTCAGCTTCTGATAGCGTTCCCAAAACAACCTTAAAATCCTTATTTCTGGGTCTTCCTGGTTGATTTCATCTTTTAAGTGCTCCACTGCTTAACTTTTTTCAAAACAACAAAATTTTAGACTGCCATTGGTCTAAAATCGCTAGCACTTGCTGAATATACATCAGACTAATGATCCTCAAATGATGAGATTTTTTTTGTTGAAAGAGTATTAAATACTGTAGGAATAGGAAACAAAGCTCCTTTTCTGACAATCATCCTTCCCATAACAACATGGGACCGTTTGGCAAAGAGTTAATAAATTGGTTGCTTAGTTGAATATCTCCAGCCAGCAAAAATCATGTTTTCCCAGTTTTTGCAAATGAAAGATGCTTTTGATCAGGATATTCTCCAAAATATCCGAAGATGTAAATCAAAAATCTAGGTCCATATTCCGCAACCATTTTGAAGAATATTCTTACTTGTGCTAGGGAATTTTCTTGACTTGAAAGTAACACAACTTCTGATTGGCTTTTGTTTGGGCAATCAGGAGTTATGTTACTCTCAAATGTAGAAAATTCTTTAGAATTAGACAAAAGGTATTATGAAGAATGGTTAGTGCATATGGACCAAGACTTCACATTCTATACAGTCTAATCTTTATATTCATTGTCAGAAAAATCAACTTTTGTCAGTTTTGGCATGCTGTGAGTTAAGTTTATTGAGTCAATATCAACTTCTAATGGTTTCTGTCTGTAATATGACCAAATAAACTCCATCCAATATATATTCCCCCTGCATTATAACTGTTGTAATATAACTCTTTCCACATTTACAAAAGGGAGTGAATGGTAAAAACAGTACATCTCAAACTGGTGACAGGAATAAATGAGCCCCCACACCCATGCAAAAGATCTGTAGAGTAAGGGGTAAAAATGGTGTCTTGTGTATAGAACTAGGCAGAAATACAAATGGAAGAATGACAAACTGTGTGGTGGATGAACAATGTGGATAAGAAGAATACAGAGATCCAAAATTCCAAAAGACAAAAAATAACAAGGAAGCAAAGCAAATATGCAGCCCCAATGCAAACTAAACTGCAGTTTGCCGAGCTAGCCTTACGTAGCATGTTCATCCCCCTACCTGTACCAGCTCGTTTACTTTTATCTACTACGCTAGATTTACTCGCAGTGGTCGAAACTGAGGTTGTAGAGGATGCAGGATTTTGCCGGGTCCTGCGTGGTTGTGTTGACGTGGCGGGGGTTCCTGTAGATGCCCCAGCCTTTGCAGTGTTGGGCCGAGATGTTGTGGTTGGTGTGCGTGTAGATGACATACCTGTCCCCGCCCGTTTTGAAGTGGTGGTCGATGACGGCAGGCCTGTCCGAGTTGGTGTGGATCTTTTTCTGTCATCTTCACTGCTGGTGCTTCCAGAAGAGCGCTTCAATACAAAACAATGTTCAGCAAGTAAACAACAATAGAACATGCAAAACTAATGGCCGCAGTCTCTTAGAACGTGAAAAAGGGGTTTAATGCATTTCTCCGAGGCATTATACCACGCAAGTCATCACATAATTATGGATCCATAAAATCCATTTTGTCTTGTGACTGACTCTTTCATGAGGTAGAACGGTTCTTGGAAATGAAGAAAATTTACAAATAGCAAGTAGCAGGCTAACATGGACATTGTGTGCAGATGCATTAACTCTTTACCACACAATCCCAACTTTTAACGACCCTGAGAAAGAAGTCTTTTGAAAACATTGTGGGAAAAGGAGAAAATGCTGGTAACCAGCATTTTCTCCTTTTATCACAATGTTTTCTACCCTTCCCAAAGCAAATTTCAATTTTTCAGTCACATTTATTTTGTCGTCTGCAAATGCTTTCAATTTGGACCAGTCTATCATTTTGTCGTTTGGTAAAGAGTTAATCCCCTTGTCCACAAAGCTTAGCTCAAATATTTTCTGTTGCTACACTATTACCCATATGGTACTCACAAATGAATTTCATAATTGAATTAATTGGCCACATACTAAATATTCGAATATCTGCACTTTTGGTCCAATCTCTCCTAGATCAAGCCTGAGGAAAAAATGCAGCAAATGAATAGTAACAAGCGTACTTTGAAGTGAAAACTACTTACTCTGTTCATATAATTGTTGACAGCCTCTTTCTGGATGGTACGTAATCTCTGTTCGCCTCGAGTTTTTGTTGTCCCGTCTACGCTCTTTAAACTTTGTGTCGACTTCCGTAATTCCTCATCCTACAAAACAAGCCATTTTATCTGCTGTTAAAGCCCAGAAGCTGCTAAAAAGTGTTCAAATGAATTGAAATTTAAATCATACTATTTAAAAGTATGGAAATTATTGTGAAGATACAAATCTGTTATTGGTTCAAGTGCTAGTCACTGGCAGAAAATGGCTTGGTTACTAGATTACCAGCATTTTCTCCTTTTACCCACCATGATTTTTTTACCCTTTCTAAGACATATTTTGTCATGTGAGCCTCATTTCATTTTTAGTCTGCTAACACTTTCAATATTGACAAGTTTAAAATTTTGTAGTCTTGCAAAGACTTAACCAGAACTCCACAAAAGACTCTTTCCAAGCAACTGGCTGTTTTCTGAGATGAAAACAGAAATAAACTCTATTCAGAAGAATTACTGGAATTATTCATGTCAAAGCAACTTTTATCAAGTTGCCAACTGTGCTAACGGCCTGGGTGCATTGCAATAAGCTACCAAGGGTCACCTGTACCTGATTCAAGTTGGACTTTCTGGCAGTTGGTACTCCTGTTTTAGTTGATGTTGCTGTAGTCGCTCGACCATGTTTATCAGTTGGTTTTGCCACCCGGGACATTGTTGCTGGGGCCACCTTGTCTGTTGTTTTGGGCTTGCGTGACACTGTGCTTGGTGCCGACTGGGCCCGATCCCCAGAGGGACCATTGGTTACTGGATCAGATCTGGGTGCAGGGTTGGATTGTGACGAAAATGAAGTTTTTGGACTAGCAGACACTGGAGTGGTTGGTCCTGAGCCATTTACACTGGGCTGTTCCATAATTGGACCACTAATACAATAAATAAAATAGAAGTTAACCCTTTAGCCCTTTCCCGAAGGACAAATTTCAGACTCTCTCATATTCAAATTTGTTTGTTTGTATTGAAGTTTTGTGCCATTTTAACAGCTTAGGTCATATCATGGCGGTCAGTAATACACCCATGTGTTTCCTCATACCAGCACTGACACAACTTTCTTTCCAAAGCCACTGACTACTTTTCTCACATGCATCAGAGGTGAGAGAAGAAAAATCGCCAGAAAGAAAGTTCCCCACAACCGGGTAATGAACCCACAACCTCCAGCTCAGATATGCTAACCACTGTGCCACCCGGCCGGGCTCATATTCAAAGCATTTGCATATTAAAAATATAAATTAAAACGAATGAGCATAAGTTCATTTGATACAATAGAAAACATTGTGGGAAAAAGGAGAAAATGAATTTTCTCCTTTTCCTACAATGTTTTCAAAGAGCTTCCTATTTAGGGTCGTTAAAGCTTGGGATTTTATGGTAAAGGGATAACAAACAACCTGCTATTCTAATGACCCTTAAGAAAAAGACTTCTGAAAACAAATGGTAACCAGCATTTTCTCTTTCTCTCACAGTGTTTTCTTCCCTTCAGAACAAGTATCCCATCAAACCAGTCTCATTCAATTTGCCGTCTGCCCTAAGCTTTCAAATAACTCAAGATCGATTGTATGGTGTTTATCGCCGTTTTCAACATTATTTCATTTACATCACGGCAGCCAGTGCACCTATCCATACTTTCCTGGAGTCTCTTTTACCAGTACTCCACACAATCAATCTTCTTTCCAAGCCACTGGCTGCTTTCCCACATAACCATCGTTGAGATGATGGTCAGCGGTGGGAGAGGAATGAATCCTGTCCCAATGAATATCATCAATCCGCGGAAAGAAATTGGCCGAGCCAGGGATTGAACCTTCAACCTCCTGTTCTCAAGTCCTGTATTCTACCTACAGAGCTACAGCGGCTCTGCTCAAATAAACAAGGCTAAAACTTTGTCATAAGAGAAAGAGTAAATACAGTGAAATCTTGAACCCTTTTAACCCTTTCCCAAACAATCCGTGGTTTTCATGACCCTAAAAAAGATGCCTTTTGAAAACATTGTGGGAAAAAGAGAAAATGCTGGTAACCAGAACAAATTTCAATTATTGAGTCACGTTAATTTTGGCGTCTGCAAATGCTTTCAGTTTGGACCAGTCTAAAATTTTGTCGTTTGGTAAGGAGTTAAAGATAAATCTCATTATTTCATGCTTTCCAGCAGGTTATTGAGAAATAATGGTGAAATATTTTTCGATATTTCATGGTTACGACCAGTGAATAGTACCAATTTTTGTACTTTAACTCTTCAATTGGAGGCGGAAACAGTTGTTCCCGCGCACTAGTTACCTAGGTAAAATGTGCTTGCCTCTCAACCAGATCGAAATACGACTTAATTTACCCTACATTTCTCACGCTTGACAAAATATTGTAATGCGTTGCTATGCGGAGGGGGTACGCCACGGGGAATAACCTAAAAGAACTGTACTGGATTTTGATGTAAGTTCCCCCAAAAAGGGTTAAAAGCATGAAATAAATAGAATTTTTGTTTTTTTTTGGTGAAAGATCAAAATCTATTTCATCAAGTGAACATCATCAGTAATATTTTCACAAGTGGCACAGCCACGAGTGAAAATATTACTGATGATGTTCACGAGATGAAATAAATTTCGATCTTTCACCGTAAAAAAAAATATCCTCTATTTATTTGAGTCACATTTAATCAATGTCTGCAAACCCTTTCAATTTGGACTGGACTAAATTCTAAAATAGTATTTTTTAGTAGAGTTAACGTAAAGATGATTTCATAGCTCTCTATCTCAGGTGAACATGGCAATAGTGTTGAAATTGCTACAAGTGGATTCCTGTCTTAGGACAAAGAATACTTGTTTCATTTACAAAGCAGTCTGCAGTCCTGTGTGGCTCAGTGGTGAAAGTATAAAATTCACAATCCTGACACCCCAGATTAAATACTCACTCAAGGCTCTGGGTTTTTTGGGGTAGTGTGTTTGAGCAAGACACTTCAGATCCCCTTTCTAGTACTAGCAAGACCCAGGATATACATGAATAATTAAACTCAACTTAACTAAACTACAACAGATCCCTGTCCTAGTACTGGTAAGACACAGGATATACATAAATAAGTGAGCTGTCAACCTGATAATGATTTGACTGAATCATTATCAGGGTGACAGCAGTTTCCCTTTGGGAGCCCCGTATACATGACTACACTTTCAACACAACATCCAAATTGGCAGCGTCAATCGATCGATACGAGCCGCCCACAAGACAAACATACTTAGTAGCCTGTACCATATTATTACTAGTTTCGCTTGATGGTTGTCATTAAAACAGAAAGAATGGGTTATTTTTGAAAATAATTGAATATAGAACTTCATATGTATTATCGCTTGATGTCTTTCTAAAACAAATACACGGGGGGTAAAAATGAGCCATCCCTTTGTCAGGTAAGCAAACTGTGAAGTGTCAAAACTCATACATTGTGCATAACATTAAAAGGATAAGTTAATGGTTGTTTGAAGCAACTAATGGTTGTTTACTTTTGCCAAGAAATCATTAAAATTCATAGTTACTTACCTTGAAGTTGTTTAAATTCATGTTTAAATAAAAATACGAGGAGTGTCTATCGCAGTGACATCATCAAGATTATGCACGAAACTGCATGTTTTACCAAGGTTTCAGTGACATCAGTTCCCAGTGACATCAGTTTTCATTGAATTGGGGCACTCAGAAGGGAAATTCTAATTCGTCAGGGAAATTTCGCTTAACACAAGTTGGAATGGGTAAAACTTTGCAGTATAATCCTTGTATGGCTGTGGCGAATGATGTCGCCACCTTGCCAAGCCAAAGGCGAGGTGGCGACATTATTTGCCATAGCCGTGAACAAGTTTTCAAGTCCCCTGCCACCTGACCTTACAACTAATAAAGTGTTACTATATGTGTACATACTTTGTTATGAAGGTACTTGTTGGTGGCTGGGAACCTGACTGCTGGACATGGGCTGGTAATCTCTGGTTAGAGTCTGAGGTTGTCCTTCTGTACTGGGTACCAGACCCTGGTCGCCTCTCTTCTTTAAAGCTATTTGAAGCACTAAGTGCTGGTTTCCTGCTCGTAAAAAGACAGACATATCAAATTATTTATTTGCATGATAAACAAATGAACTGGACACTTTAAGGAAGAAAAAGACTAAAATTTTGTATTTTTGATGATTTTCTGGAGAAAATTATCTCAAATATTTCGGACATTGAACACCAAAATCAGACTGTAATTAGTCTAAAATGGCCTACAATTGGTCTAAAATGGCCTTAATTGGCCTAAAGTCTCAAAAACGAACACATATTACTCTTTACCAAACAATATCCTTGTTCAAACAACCCTGAAGAAAAAAGCTTTAAAAACATAGTGAAAAAGGAAAAATTGATAGTTACCAGCATTTTCTCCTTTTTTCCATGTTTTCTACCTTTTCATAGACAAATTCTATAATATGAACCACATTAAAAGTCATGCAAATTTGGATGCATCTAAAATTTTGATGCTTGGTATAGAGTTTATGACAGAGTACTGTTCAGTACACATCTACAAACAAAAACTTTTAACCCTTTACCACACAATCCCGAGTTTTAACGACTCTGAAAAAAAAGGCTTTTAAAATCATTGTGGGAAAAGGAGAAAATGCTGGTAACCAGTATTTTCTCCTTTTCCCACGATGTTTTTACTTATTCAAACACAAATACTATCATTTGAAAAACATTTGAATAGTTGTCTGTAAATTCCCACAATACGGTCAAGCCTAAAATTTTGCTGTGTGGTAAAGGGTTATGGGAAACATTACACCAAAACAAGCAGCCTACTAGTATTCTTGATTTTGCTATAGACACACCCTTGATTTAGTTACTCGTGTTTCTTATATCAGCCAAGTTCAAACATTCATTAAGTTAAAAAATTCACAGCTCTCAGTGATATGTGTTACCCATCCAAAATATACGAGTATATTCTGGCATTTTTAAAAAGTCGTTCAAAATAATGATGGCATCACATTTATTGTGCTCCATAACCAATGAAAATATATATATTAAGTCTTCTTTTGGACTTCATAATAAATAACCTTATGCAAGCTCCCAGTACTTCTGTTATTCGAAGTCTGGCACACTTATTAGCTACCCGAAAATACGAAGACCATTAACACATCTTTTACAAGTAGATGTATGCACTTGATTTCTGACACATCGAAGAATTATAGATACTCACCAAACCCAAAGCCAAGCCAAGGTTTTGAACTTAAAACTTTTGTAGTACAGGCCTTACAGAGAGTGAAAACGAATATCAAATATAGAAAGCAGTTTCTTATAGTATGCCTGCCAATGGCTTTGACATACAGAGAAAAAAAAATACCCATATCTATTTCTTGATGCAGTCTGTCAGCCAACTTATGAAAAAAAGAGCTTGGATTTAAGTCTGATAATTACATTTACATGTACCATAAATTTCCTACAGATTTTCATTGACACATAATGGGGAAAAAGTGTTTGTTTTTTTTGTAAGTACATTAAATTTTCATGAATTACAGTAGATAAAACCTTATGAACTTTCATCTTCTTAGTTAATAAAATTTTGTTATTCATGCAGGGCTTTAGGACAGTTATAGAAAACATGCACAAAGGAGAACAGTAGCTTTCAAAGCATGTCCAGGCAAAGTTGCATACCAACTCACGATGCTGTAAAACATTACTTTCTAAAGTTTTATATTATCAAGTAAGCATAATGTTACTATATTCAAGATTTTTTTCTAATCACAATACACATGTTTAACAAGATGGATATTGGTCCTAAAGCCTTTACCTGACAAACTTGATCTGGGATTCATAGAACTGTGGACTGAAGATGTGGCCTCTAGAATTAACACAAGGTTTATCAAATATTTGTCCTAGTGACCTACTTTTTGACCCAATACAATTCATTTCAGAACCTGTCTAAGATATTACCACAACAAAATATTCTAAACAACTTTAATGAGAATCAGACTAAGAATATGGCCTCTAGAGTGAATACAGGGGTTTTTTTTAGATTCTTCCCAGTGACCTACTATTTGCCTTGAAATGACCAAGTTTCAAACTTGTCTGAGATATTATGAAAACAAACATTTTGACCACCTTTAATAATTATTTGACTGAAAATGTGGCCTCTAGAAAGCCCAAAAGGTTTTTCCAAGAATTGTTCAAGTTACCTACTTTTTGTCCATGATATTATCAAGAAAGTATTCTGACCAACTTTTATGAGATTGAAAATATGGCCTCTAGAGTGCAAACAAGGTAATTGTTGATGCTCCATGATGGACTATGCTCGACAGATTCAATACGAGGCATGATCACAAAAGCTCATCTTGATTACTTTGTGCTCAGGTGAGCTCTATCAGTATATTTATCTTTGCAAATATGTATGAACAAAACATTTTTGAAAGATTTCAAACTTTTTACCTTTAACAACATTGTATTGATAACATTGATGTCTAGATGTCATCAAATCATATATTCTCATTTTCACTCATTTTAACTGAGATAGGACAAAAAAGTAGTCTTAGAATGAACACTAGCTTTTTCATAAACTTTGACCATGTGACTTAGTTTTGGACAATTAAGACTTCTGTAACACCAAGATTCAAATTCACACTCAAGAAAAATGTCTAGACAGACTTTCCGGCAAATCTTGGAAAAACATGACCTCAATCGTGAGCACAATGTAGATGTCGAAAACAGAAATTAATGGCAGACATTACTTAGGTGTATCACATAAGCTTAACTTCAAGCCACTTGCACACAGATGAGCTAAAAGGTATTAGTAATGTTACTTAGTAAATTTCATTAACTTTTCTCAATTTCACATGCATTCACTTTAACTCCAGAAAAAAATATTAAAAGAAGACTACTATTCCACACATTACTCCAAAATTAATAGTGAAAAGCAAAAACAATCAATATGGACAAAAGGTTAGGATATGTTTAGTAACATGAATGTGAGTGATCAATACATTTAACTGTTTACCGAATGAGGAAATTTTAGACAAGTCCAAATCGAAAGCATTTGCAGACAACAAAATGAATACGACTTAGAAATTGAAGGTTGTACTGGAAAGGATAGTAAACATAGTGGGAAAAGGAGAAAATGCTGGTTATCAGCATTTTCTCCTTTTCCCACAATGTTTTCAAAAGGCTTCTTTCTCAGGGTCGTTAAGAGTCGGGATTGTGCGGTAAAGGGTTAACCTTTTACCAAACAACCCTAACTTGAAAGACTCTGAAGATGACAGCTTTTGAAAAGTTTGTGGGACAAGGAGAATATGCTGGTAACCAGGAATTTTTCCTTTTCCCACAATGTTTTCTACTCTTTCAAAGACAAATCCCATCATTCGAGACATATCAAATTTATTATTTGCCATTGCTCTCAAGATCAGATTACACAAAATGTGCAGTCTGATACACTGACGGCTTTGCTTTACTCTTTACCACTTGACAAAACTTTGGACTTGACCACACTGAAAGCAAGTGCAGACAAAAAAATAAATGGAGCTCAAATGATGATTTACCGGTATGTTTTTTATATGGCAGAAAACATTGCAGGAAAAGGAGAAAATGGTGGTTACCAGCAATTTCTCCTTTACCCACAATGTTTTCAAAAGCCTTCTTTCTTCAGGGTCGTTAAAACTTAGTACTGTGTTAATTAATTGATTGAGTGATTGTATGATGTTTAATGCTGTTTTCAACATTATTTCAGTTATACCTTGGCAGCCAGTGCACCTATCCATGCTTTCCTGGAGTCTCTTTTACCAGTACTCTGCACAATCTTCTTTCCAAGCCACTGGCTGCTTTCCCACAGAACCATCGTCGAGGCAATGGCCAGTGGTTGGAGAGGAATGAATCCTGTTTAAATGACTAACGTCAATCCTCAAAGAGATTGGCTGAGCCAGGGATCGAACCCACGACCGCCTGTTCTCAAATCCTGCATGCTACCAACTGAGCTACTGGAGCTCGGCTCTTGGTACTGTGTGTGTGGTTAAGGGTTAAACATTCTGGACAAAGACTAACATGAAAAAGGTTTTGGGTTTATTATCTAGACTGGAAACTGTCTGTTAGGTTAATGTGGTGCTCTTAGGGTTAGCTACAATATACATACCTATAGCCTGAATATGGATCAAGCCCCATGCTGTTAGACTGACCAAACTGATGTCCATGCTGGTGGTCAGTCCGGCCATAATCAGGACTATCCTGGACACTCCTTCTATCCCCCTGATTCTTATCATCCATGTGACCATGTGGATTTAGCCGTGACTGAAGGTCATTACTCGGATGACCCCTTGGTGAAGAAATAGGGCTCCTTGATTCCCCAAACTGACCATGATTGTGGTGACCAATGCCATGGCCAGTGAAGTGATCAAACTGACCACTAGTGTGTAAATTACCATGGCGACTGGTGCTATATAATGGACTGTTTAGAGACATAGCTGAAGTTGACTGACCATAGCCCTGGCCCCTGTAATGATGGTGACCAGGACTTGGTATTGCAGACTGACCATAGTGGCCCTGACTGACTGGACTTTGTGCCATACTGGGCTGTGTAGGTGATCTCTGGCCATACAGTTCATGTGTATGGATCAGGCTTGGGGAGGGCGGAGGGGGCCATGCAGGGGAAGAAGGGGAACTGTGTTGTCTATAGCCATATTGGTTATTTAAAACATAGCTGCAAAGAAAACAGAAAAAACCAAAACATAGCAAATAAGAGCACTCAGACCAGGGGGTTAGTTTAACCTTTTTTCCCTACTAAGTTCTAACACCCATGCTATGGCATACAGCTTGTAAAAACCATTTTCTCCTTTTCCAACAACATTTTCTTCCTAGGCAGGGAATTTAGCTTATTTGTATCAATTATGAATCTTTCATCTGAAAATATTTCCATTCGCATGGAGCCTAACTTTTGTTAGTTTGAAAAAAGGTTAGAGCAAATCTCTCCTACCCCCTCATCTCAATCTCTAGCATACAGTCAAAAATGCACCAGGCAAATGCATAACAAAAAGTCAACAGTTAGTCATTAGAAAAGAAATCAAATGAGCAAACAGCTGCCTCCTGAAAATTTCATTATAACAAGTTTGCAAGAGCAATGCTAGCTAAAAGTCATGAGAAAATGTGAAGTAAAATCCTTAAACTGATGACTGAGCAAGGTATTTCAGGCTTACAAAGAATTATCATAAACCTGGGTCCATTTTCATCAACCATTCTTAAGAATATTTTTAGTCCTGTGCTGAGGAATTTTCTAGACTTGAAAGTAACACAACTTTTGATTGGCCAAACCAAATGGTTTAGCCAATCAAAAGTTGTGTTACTTTCAAATCTAGATGATTCTTGAGAATTAGACAAAGAACATTCTTAAAATGGTTGGTGAATACGGACCCAGATGCTTGGCTTTGATGAAAACATGTTTCTCCCTCCCTGTGACCTTTGAACCCAGGCTCTGACCTTGACATTAGAGATTGGCATGTGAAACCTCCACTATGCAAGCCTTCTCATCAAGGTGTACACATGTGTAAAATATCTTCAAAATTAACTTCAGGAGCCATGGAGCCAACATGACATACAGACCGGCAGGCAGACAGATAGATGAGTAGCAGACAACTCTACAGAAAACTTGAAGTCTCTCCCGAAATCCATTTAGGCAGTAGATAAACTTATATAAAGGACAAGAACTTGTATTTGAAAGAAAGAAAATATCACTTTTCAACCCTTTCCCACACAATTCCCTGTTTTAAAGACCTTGAGGAAGAAGGTTTTTTGGAAACGTGGGACAAGGAGAAAATGCTAGTAATTGGCATTTTCTCCTTTTCCTTCAATGTTATCTACCCTTCAAAAAACATATTTCAATTTTTGAGTCATGTTACTTTGTCAACTGCAAATGCTTCAAGTAGGAACAGAGTAAAATTCTGTCATTTGCTAAAGAGCCAAAAGAAGGAAAAAGGACAGAGTGTTAACAGGCAATTGCTCTCTTTATGACAATGATTTCCATGGCTGGAGAGTACAAATTTGCAATCTTAAAAGAGAGGAGAACTAACCCATTACCTAGCAACCTGTTCACTGAAAACTACTCTGAACTTGTTCAAAGGTCACAAAGGAGGAAAGATGTAAGAAATAGATAAAACCTTTCTCAAATGACAAAGAAAACATTTTTTGAAAAGGAACACCTGCTTGTTACAAGCAATCACTTCTTCCCCAATGTTTTCAATCACATTTACTGCAGGAACATGGGAAGTTAGAGTTATGATATTTAGTTAAATCGTCGCCACAAGCAGGCCTTTTTTTTTTTCCTATTTTGCAGCAAACCTCTTTTAAAAATAGTGCAGCAAAAGAAGTAACTGATCATAAAGAGAGACATAGCGTACCATGTTCAAGATTCCATTATAATCATGAAAGATCTCATGGAGCTCCAGATAAGAGGGAGTGATAGTATTCTAAAGTCATTATTTCTCTTCGAAACCCTATGCTATGGGTACTCATTAGAATCGTCTCAATGAGACGATTCTAATGAGTACCCACCCATAGGGTTTAGTGGAGAATAATTAAGATTTTCTATTTTGAAATCAAAATCACTCCCTCTATCTGGAGCTCTGATATTCTCAGATGCTTAAGATCTGCTTTAACTCTTTACCATACAATAAAATTTTAGATATGTCTAAGTTGAAAGCATTTGCAGATGATAAATTATAGTTTTTTGAAATAATGGAAGTTATCTCTGAAAAGTAAGAAAACACTGCAGTAACAGGCTAAAATGCTGGTTACCAGCACTTTCTCCTTTTCCCCACAAAACCAGAAATTGCATGGTAAAGGTTTAAGAGAAAAGATCAGAAAAGATTAAAATGACAAATATAACTTATGTTTTATCAAACATGGCGGCCAATTTGCTGACTTTGGGCTTTGGATAATCACTGAAAATCACACAAAGATTATAATAACTGATTGCAACTACACCCTTTTTAAGCTTTTAACCCTTTACCAGACATAAAGATTTTAGAATTGTCTAACTTACAAAAATTTGTGGATAACAATTCAAATGTGCCGCAAATGATGAGATTATTGTCTTTACAAGGGTTGAAAACATTATGGGAAACGGAGAAAATGCTGGCTACCAGCATTTTCTCCTTTTCCCATGATGTTTTCAAAAGCACTTTTTTGAAGGGCCATCAAAACACAGGATTTGATTGCTATACAGTTATCTCCATTTCAACCATTCTTTCAGCAGTTTAACTTTTGATGTAAAAAGAATTTGCTAGAAAAAGTCTGACAAGGACTGCATCTTGTTTGGCTGATAAGCCTTAATCAACTTGGCCAAATACGAAAAACTAGGGACTGCATCTTGTTTGGCTGATAAGCTTTCATCAACTTGGCAAAATCCGAAAAACTAGGGAGGGAAGCGATTTCTGTTCCCAGTTTTGGTCTCTAGTATGAGACCAGGCTAGGAATTCAAGCAAATACTTCCCATAATAAAGATATACATTTAACCCCCTAGCAAGAAGAGGGCATCTAATTGTACATGACATAATTATACACATTTCTGTAACATGCTTAGCAAAAATATTAATAATAAATAAATATAACAACATTGACCAAAAACATGCTATCAAAATAATGTATTGTTCTACATTATTAGTCAGTTAGTTTAATATTCAAGAAAAGAATCAATGCACCAAAAGGATAAAACATGGCCAAAATTTATTATTAAAGTTAAAAAAAAAAATTTAAGTAAATATGCTCAAAGAGTTTCCTAGATTACAGCTCAAGTCAGGAATTAATCCTAAATAAACATAACCTGTTACAATACTATTAAAATCTTAACATATCAATACAGAGAACAGATTTCAAGAGCAGCATGGGAAACACAGCAGTTGCTTGTTATTCCTCCTTATTTCTCAGAATGCTTAGAAAAGATATTTTCCTTCCCCTTCAAACATGTCTCCTTTTGTAAAAGGACTAATGCAAGGTATGGCTTTAGTACTTGCTAATAGTAGATCTAGAAATGTATAATACCTGAGACTCGTCTATTAACTATGGTTGTTCACTAAAATTAATTACATAACACTTCATCCGTGTACCCTGTGATATTGGAGTAAGAAAATCGTGTTCTATGATTTAAGTGATTTAATACTCAATTTGTTCCATGAAAAACCTATGCCAAATCTTTCGACCAATGAATCTAGATGTTACAAATCACATGTATGAATGAGTTTTCATGGTTAAAGTTTCCTACCAATATCAACTAGTGTTTAATAGGCACAATCCTTTTCTTTAACATACAATTGTTCTTTTGATTAATGAATAATGATGGCAACAAGACTTCTGCAACATTTCTCAGGGCAAGAAATAAAGCATAAATGAAGGGGACTACCATGGGGACCAACAATACATTGATTGGACTGACAATACCTCATCATAAACCCAGAGAAAACTTACTTGTTTTCTACTCTATGTTGCTTGGCTTCTAATTGTGCTCTTTCTTCCTCCAATCTTCTGTTTTCCTCTGCTTTTTTCAATTCCTCTGCCTTTCTTGCTTCTTCTGCCAGGCGTAACTCCTCTTGTCTTTTAGCCTCCTCAGCCTGAAATATTCATACAAACAAGCCTGTGTTGACCATTGGTTGTGGTTAGCATCTACCTGGTTTATCTCTTTACTTAACGATCTCATGTTTTAACATTCTTAAAGAAAATGGCTTTTCAAAACTTTTTGGGAAAAGGGGAAAATGCTGGTAACCAGCATTTTCTCCTATTCCCACAATATTTTCTACCCTTTCATACACAAGCCCATCATTTGAGTAACATTTAACTTCTCAGTTGCAAGCGACGTGTTGGACAATTCTAAAATTTTGTCACCTGGTAAAATGTTCAGAGACTAATAACCCAAAATCAAAGTTTCAATTCAGTCTGAGTTAAACAGCTACTTGTCAAATGTGGCAATTATTTTTTCTTCTCTATCTATAGCTACTGAGTCAGGATTTACTTTGGTGTAATCTTGATCAGCCTTTACATCACTGAACAAATACAACTTTCTATACTCCTGCAGTTGATAGCTTTGAGAAGCATAACGGTAAAAAAATTATTCTAACATGACACGTGAATTGGGCTCTACAAACACAGTGCAACGGAAGTGTGGCAAAATCTATGTTATTCTGTGTAGAGTGAAGTCATTCTATATAGAGTGACGTCATTCTGTATAAAGTAAGCAAGTTATTCAATGGAATATAATCTGCATCCATGTTTTTACTCTAAGTATGAACTTGTTTTCCTTTGATTAAGAGTTGGTCATGTTAGAATCGAAATAATCTTCTTTCTATCGTGGTTTATTGTTCAATAAACAACAGTTGTGAGTTATGAGGCACAATGAATAAACCACTCGGGCTATCGCCCTTGTGGGTTATTTATTGTGCCTCATAACTCACAACTGTGGTTTATTGAACGATAAACCATGATAGAAAGAAGATTATTTCTTAAGTAAACACCCTTTTTAACATTATTTCAGCCATAACATGACTGCCTGTGAACATGTGCTGAGTCTCTCTACCTGCACTTTACACAAAACTCATGTCCAAGCTACTATATGCTCTCCCATATCAGCATGATCCAATAAATGTTCCGCTGTGCAATAAAAATAAACCATTTGGATACCACCACCATCAAACTTTGAAAGAGTTTGGTTGATCTCTGGCATGAACTTCTTACCCTTGAGTCCTTGACCTTGAGCCATAAACTTTACCAAATCTATCAGGCTCAGGCACCTAGCAGTGACTCCTTTTTGAACATGCTTGCTATATCACAATGTAAAATCAAAGTACATTTACCTCTCTTTGCCTGGCTTCTTCTTGAGCTCGCTTCTCTTCCAGAAGCCGAGTTTCTTCTCGTTGACGTTCCAACATTGCACGCTGTTCATCCTGTATACGCTGGGCTGCCCGCCTCCGTTGCTCACGCTCTTCCTCCTCTTCCTGCTGTATTCTGATCTGTTCTGCAGCTTTCTTCTTATTCTCGTAGTCTGCTTTCTGTCTCTGAAGTTCCTGTGGATGAAATGAAATTTTTATTGTGCTGGCTGTTAAAACACACAACATAATGTTAGACTCCTCCTGATTGGAAGCATTTGCAGACAACAAATTAAATGTGGTTTACGGAAAACAATTGTCTAAGAAAATGTAAAAACATTGTGGGAACAGGATAAAATACTAATTACCAATATTTTCTCCTTTTCTCAACAATGTTTACAAAACTTTCTTCCTTCAGGGTCGTTATGTGTGATAAAGCGTCACGACCAATGCAAAATCATTCTATAGATACCCTTTGCCAAAAAATTTAATGATCCCAAGAGAGGCTTTTGTAAAAACTGTAGGGAAAGGAAATCAGCATTTTCTCCTTCATTTTTTCTACCCATCAAAAATACAGTCATCATTTGTGTCACTTTCTCTATGTTGTAAGCTTATACTTCCAATTTGGACAAGTCTACAATTTTCCCATCCGGTAAAGGTAGAAACTGTTCAACTCTAATTGTTTTTCAAAAACGGTGTGCTGCATGACAAAAGAATTTGTCTTTAGGTGTTATGAAAAGTTGTTCAGGTTGGCATAAGCCATCCATGTTGTTGTCAGCAAATGCTTTCACACTGGGCTGGTCCACAATCCTCAGTTTTAACAACTGAAAGAGAAAGCTTTTGAAGACATGTTTTCTACCTATTAACTCTTTACCAAACGACAAAATTTTAGACTAGTTCAAATTCAAAGCATTTGCAGACGACAAAATAAACGTTACCCAAAAATTACAATTTGTTTTGGGACAGGTAGAAAATATTACGGGAAAAGGAGAAAATGCTGGTTACCAGCATTTTCTCCTTTTCACATAACATTTTCAAAGGGTTTTTTCCTCAGGGTCGTAAAAACTCGGGATTGTGTGGTAAAGAGTTAAAGACAGAAATTATCATTTGAGCTCCATTCAATTTGTCATCTGAAAATACTTTCAGTTTGGTTGAGTCCAAAATTTTGTCGTTTGGTAAAGAGTTTTTTCGTTTGGTAAGCAGTTATGAAGAAATTTTATGACATAAGTGTAGGGAAAGAGTGCCTCCAAATGGCCTTTGGCAATTTCAATTTTTTCCATAGATACAAGTTTCAACAAATTTTACCTCAAAGCTAACAAAGATTCTAGTTATCACATAACTGTATCTCAGGAGAGCATGTATATCATATAGGCAAAAACATACATGTTGTTGAATTTTACACATGCAAGACAGACTCATTTCTCTTACAGGTGTGTTTGTCCAAGATAAAATATAATACTAAAGAAACCCATATTTAAATCCTTGTGACAAAAGCTTAAGATAAATCAAAACTTGGTTTTGTTACGAAAATCAATTTTGAAAATTGAATTGCCAGGGAAACGAAGGTAAGCTGTATTCTGGAAATAACATGTAGCAATGCAGTGCTTTTACCTCTGGCATCATATGCTGATCCAAAACATGTGAGAGATCCATAGTGGTTATAGTACACAGAAAATAGGGAAGTTATGTGATACTACTATTCATACAGCTGCCAAATAACAAAAAGAATACAACATCTTGAAGCAGAATTGTCTACATGTAGATAACAGTGATAGACGTATGCAGATATAGAAGCTTAGACTGAAAATGTACCATCTTGTAACATTACTGTGAGTTGGAGGTTTAGCTTATATGCCCCATTCCACTTGGCGGTGATCCCACTGCACTCAGGGCGATCATGGTGCTTCTCCAAAATCTTCTGAATTGCCAAAGAAGTGTCGACACGTGCAACATAAAGGGACTCATGCTTTTCCAGTTTGATTATCAAACACTTCAATTATGATCTCGCTGCCCTGGTCACGATCCTGTCACGCCGTTGTTCCACTTCTACAGTGCTTCCAAGACGCTTCTACTATGCTCCCACTATGGCGTTTCGACAAAAATTCTGACCTAATGGAATCTTTGGTCAGTGGAATGGGGGTTTATAGTGGCGATCATGAAGCTTCCGATACACTTCTACTACGATCAAGGCGTTTCTACTGCGCTGTTGCCATTTCTTCTACGATTCACGGCGATTTGACCGAAACTTTGAAGCATAGCAGAATCGCCACCAGTGGAATGGGGGTATTAATTAATTCATATCCAGAATCTAAATCACATTTACATGTAAAGTGCCATTTCAAACACTCGAATTTGTTTGGGTTTTTTGGGTGTTTTATTGGGTTTTCAATAATATAGATTAAACAGCTGCACTGGCTGCTATCATATAACTTAAATTTCAGTTGTATCAAAATCAACTATTCATGTGTTCCTGGCATTTCCATTCACCAGTACAATACAAAACACTTCTTCCAAGCCACTGGCTGCTTTTACAAACATCAGTGAAATAAAAACAATTTTAGACTAAGTAAAAGAACTGAATCCTGTTGACAACTTTCCACTAATCCCTCTACTACATACTTTTTAACCGAGTCAGAGATTTGAGCTTAATGGCCTTTGGTGTTATCATATATTGGCTCTCTTGCCAGGCATATTTATCATCAGATTAAAGTTTGTAAGTGGAAAAAAAAAAAAATCCTCTTCATAAACACTGCCTGTAAAAGACAAACAAGAGGACCATGATGGTCCTATATCGCTCACCTGAGTACTAAGCAGTAAAGGTCTACAATGAAGATAAATACCAAATATCAAGGTTCAAGGCCAAATGATAATGAAACAAGAGAGGCAAATTGTCGCAAGATATGCCAGTCCCACCATCAGTTGTCAAGGAGGTATAATAATCGCAAAGGGCAGGTAATGCAACAAACATGTTTACCAAGTCTCAAGTCAATTTGACTCGAGAATTCAAAGTTCCGTTCCGGACAAGCAACAAATACTGTAAAAATGAAGATCAACGTGGAATTACTCAAAATCCGCGTTAGGTAGAGTTACTGTTCTTGTGCACTGTACTCGGTAATATTGCAACAAACATGCATACCAAGTTTAAAGTTGTTCTGACTTGAAATGACAAGTTATATTCCAGACAAGCACTTAATGCTGTAAAAATGACGATCAAAGGGAAATAACTCAAAGACAGCACGAGGTAGAGTTATAATTCTTGTGCACTGCACTTCCAAATATTGCAACAAATAAGCATGCCATATTTCAAGTCATTCCTACTTCAGATGACAAAGTTTTTGCTCCGGACAAGCACGAAATGCTATAAAAATGAAGGTCAAAGGGGGAATAACTCAAAATTCGTGCTAGGAAGAGATATGGTTCTTTTGCACTGCACTACGTAATTTTTCAACAATCATGCATACCAAATTTGAAGATGTTCACCAAATTTGAAGATATTCAGACTAGAGATGACAGTTATATTCCGGACAAGCAGAAAATGGTGTAAAAATGACGATTAAAGGGAAATAACTCATAGACAGTACAAGGTAGAGTTATGGTTCTTTCACACTGCACTCCATATTATTGCAACAAACACAAGTGCCAAGTTTCAAGTCAATCGGACTGGAGATGATTAAGTTATGCTCCGGACAAAGAACTATTGTAAAGAACTTCCTAATTCACGGCCAAATAAGTCCAGTTGTTCTGGTCCGATTAGACCCATAATTGTACTCATCCGGGATCTTATGGTCATAAGTATTTTGACCAAGTTTGGTGCTGATTGGTTAAAAATTCTAGATGCTAGAGTGTAAACAAAGTCAAATATAGCAATTTTTCTAATTCAAGGGTAAATAACTCCAGTTGTTCTGGTCCGATTAGACCCATAATCAAACTCATCCAAGATCTTATGGTCATACATATTTTGACCACGTTTGGTGCTGATTGGTTAAAAATTCTAGATGCTAGAGTGTAAACAAAGTCAAATATAGCAATTTTTCTAATTCAAGGGCAAATAACTCCAGTTGTTCTGGTCCGATTAGACCCATAATCGAACTCATCCAAGATCTTATAGTCATATATATTTTGACCAAAATTGGTGCTGATTGGTTAAAAATTGTAGATGTTAGAGTGTAAACAAAGTCAAATAGAGCAATTTTTCTAATTCAAGGGCAAATAACTTCAGTTGTTCAGGTCCGATTAGACCCATAATCAAACTCATCCGAGATCTTATGGTCATATATATTTTGACTGAGTTTGGTGCTGATTGGTTACAAATTCTAGATGCTAGAGTGTAAACGAAGTCAAATTTAGCAATTTTTCTAATTCAAGGGCAAATAACTCCAGTTGTTCTGGTCAGATTAGACCCATAATCGAACTCATCCAAGATCTTATGGTCATATATTTTGACCAAGTTTGGTGCTGATTAGTCAATATTTGTAGATGCTAGAGTGAGCTAAAAAGCCTGAATTGTGTAATAAAATAGAGTTTGGCTGAAATATATGTGGTAGAAACTTTTGTTGAGTCTAGATGATTTTCATGACAGATCTACAACATAATACACAGACCACATTCCCTCTAACAAACAAGAGCACACTTGCCAGTAACAAGCTCATTCTCCACCATAATGTAAGTCTAAATGTGCTAAGAACTAGAAACTTTAGCTCGATAAATTAATCCCTTAGAATCCAAAAAACACTGCAGTTCTGCACAAGCTAAATTTCTGTGTCTGAAACTAAGTAACGGTGTGAACTAACTCTTTACTACATAATTCCAAGTTTTAACGACCCTGAGAAAGAAACCTACTGAAAAGACCATGTGAAAAGGGCAGTCTGCTGGTAAACAGCATTTTCTTTTCCCACACTGTTTTCTACCCTCTCACAGACAAATTCCATCATTGGAGCCACATTTAACCCTTTACCACACAATGACGCCTTTTGACGCCCCTAAAACAGAGGCCTTTTGAAAACATTGTGGGAAAAGGAGAAAATGCTGGTAACCAGCATTTTCTCCTTTTCCCACAAAGTTTTCTACCCTATCAAAGAAAAGTTGCGTCATTTGAGCCACTATGAAATTGTCGTCTGCAAATGCTTTCAATTTGGATAGGTCTTAAATTTTGCCGTGTGGTAAAGGGTTAAATTGTCCCCCGCAAATGCTTTCAATTCTGATAAGTCTGCATTTTCTTTTTCCACAATGTTTTCTACCCTATCAAAGACAAATTCCATCATTGGAGCCACACTTAAATTGTCCCCAGCAAATGCTTTCAATTCTGATAAGTCTACATTTTTGTTGTGTAGTAAAGAGTTAACCCTTTACCAAACAATCCCTTGTTTTCACAGCCCTGGGAAAGAAGGCTTTTGAAAACATTGTGGGAAGAGGAGAAAATGCTGGTAACCAGCATTTTCTCCTTTTCCCACAATGTTTTTCACCCTGTCACAGAGCTCAAGTTCATTTGCATAATTATGAATATATTGTCGGCAGATGTTTTGAAAAAGAAAGAGTCCAAAATTCGACGTTTCGGAAAGGGTTAAGTTATGATGGTTGACCCTTTAAAATGAAGTTTCATAAATCTAACAAAAGAGGTCTAAAGATCTCTACGTACACTACTCCATGCTTTTACACATAAAAAGAAAAAAAAAATCACTCATTTCATATAATTTCAAGGAAAATGCTGCCCTTATCAGTCCTGTGTAAAGCCCATTTTCCTTTGCTGACCCAGTTGTCGTCGTATTTGAGGGCTGTGATAATGTTCAAAACTTATATAAACAAAACGCTAATTACTGATCAAACAGTAAGAGTCCCAAATATGCTATGGTCAATGGTTGAAAAAATTTGCTGAGCAATCCTGTGTTTTTAACAACCCTGAGGAGGAAGGCTTTTAAAAACATTCAGGAAAATGGAGAAAATGCTGATTACAGGCATTTTCTCCTATTTCCTCAATTTTTTCTACCATTTTTGAGATCTTCATCTAATTTGCACCAATTTTAAAATTGATTTCGGCAGATGCTCTCATTTCAAAAAGATAACAATTTTTCTCACTGGGCTAAGAAGAACCCAATAGTTTATTAATATAGAGTTCTGCAACTTCTTCATTTTTCCAAGACAGGAATGTGAGCATGTACATAAGACTGTTACAGACTACACTGAGAGAAATCAAATCGAATAGTGGCAGCATTACATGTGTTGCAGTGCATTTCTATGCCCAAAATTTTTGCCAGAAAGAAGCTCTTACTTTTCAAAGCAAGAACTTCTATTCCAACAATGTTACGTAAAGCTGAAGCAAGCAGGGGATGAGTAAGGTCAGTGGGTGGGATAGGGTTCAAAACACTAACCCTGGTAAACTCATCCTCCAAGCTGGTCCCAAGCATTGGTCCAGGGCTCTGACCGGTTCCCAGTCCGGGTCCAGGACCTTGTGGTGTGGGCGGAGTCAAGGGTGTCTGTGGACTATTGGGATACAAAGTGGGTGGGGTAGGAATACTTCGAAGCTGGGCAGGATTGGCTGGCAAAGCAACAGGCGGTGCAAATTTTTCTGGAGACAGGCGACTATTTACTCTTTGTGGAGGTGGAGGAGGTTCACGCTTGCCGTCTCTGTCAGGTAACATCCGTGGGTCTATGACCGCTGCACTAGTTACTGTATGGCTGGAGGGAGGTTGACTGGTGACAAGATGCTGGGAGTCACTGTTAGTCTGTAAGGGTGTTTAACAAGAGAGAAAACAAATGCATGCAATATACATGTATCTAGTTATAAAGGTACAAAAAAACGATGAATGCACAATCATTACTTCTAACTATTTTTATGTTTTTACGCTAATTTTAGAATAAAGTTTCTGATTTTCTGAAATTTAATCTAGATTATCAAGTTAAAAAAAAAAAAAATTGCAATTAAGCCGTTAGATGTAGAAAATGCAAAAAAGTTTCAAATTCAATGTTGTTTCAACTAAAACTGCCCATAAAAATATTGCACTCTGTAGATCCAAGATAACACATTTTAGCTTTCTTTCTGTATGACCTTGTTCTACAAGGCAAGAGACCAATTTTTACAGCATGTATTACAAAGTAACTACAATTTCTGAGGTCCCTTCCTAAATTCCTATTTCCTTAGAATTCAAGGACACTGTCAGTTTCAACCTCAAATCCACACTGTCCTGTAACAGAGCTTAAAATTTCCTCAGCTTTGCTAGGCTTACCAGCATAATTGAAGAGTATTTATCAGAATTTTCCTTCACAATTTCCCCTCTGGGGCTTGTATAAAGTAATAATTATATGGCTCAGATAATTTCAGATAAGAAGACAAAATTTACTAACTAAAAGTAAATTATTGATGTAGTGTAGGAGAATTTTTCACAGAGAGCAAAAAAAAGAGTCTGATGTTTACACGGTATTTTTTCTACAAGTTCTACAAACAGACTGATAGTTACAAACAGACAACTAACATCAACACAAAAGATCAAAATCATGCAGCAGTCAACAGTCTTGAACTATTTAATATGCATGTTTAAGCCTTTACCATCCAATCTTGTGTTTTCACAAGAAGGCTTTGGAAAACATTGCATGTGACCAGAATTCTCTCCATTTCCCACAATGTTTTTTAACCTTTCAGAGACACAGGAAATCATTGGAGAGCAATTTTTGAGTTCTTGTCTGCAAAGGCTTTCAATATAGTCAAGTCCAAGCTTTTGTTGTCTGGTAAAGATTTAACTCTTTACCACACAATCCCGCGTTTTAACGACCCTGAGGAAGAAAGCCTTATGAAAACATTGTGGGAAAAGGAGAAAATGCTGGTAACCAGCATTTTCTCCTTTTCCCATAATGTTTTCTACCCTTTCTGATACAATTTTCTATATTAGAGTGACATTAAAATTGTTGTCTGAAACTGCTTTCAATTTGGATCAGTCTGGTAAAGAGTTAAACAGAAGATGCAAAAGTGCCAACTATCTTTTGTAAATGAAGACCTGGCTTCATATTCACGAACCAGTCTTTATTACATTATAATTCTGATTCTAGATTTAGAAAGTAATGCAAATACTGTTTAGAAGAAAATGGCTGAGCTCTTTACCACACTATGACCAGAATTAACGACCCAAAGAAAGAAGCCTTTTGAAAACATTGTGGGAAAAGAACAAAATGCTGGTAACCAGCATTTTCTCCTTTTCCGACAATGTTTTCTACCCTATCAAAGATAAATTTCATCATTTGAGCCAAATTTAAAATTGACGTCTGCAAATGCTTTTAATTTAGACAAGTCTAAATTTTTCTCATGTAGTTAAGAGTTAACAAACCAGAGGTTGTGTTACTTTCAAATCTAGAAAATTCTTGAAAATAAGACTGAGAATGTTCTTATAAATGGTTGGTGAATATGTGCCAAAGCAGAAACATTATATCACTGAAAGTATTTATGTTTGGTGTTTCATTCCCTTTCAACAGTTTTTTTCAATTATACTGCTGCAGCCAGTAAACTTATCTATGTATTTCTAGAGTTTCTCTTAGCAGTACCACACACAACACTTTGCAAAGAACTCGTGGCAACACACAACAGTTTGCAAGCCAGTGGCCACCATAAAAACATAAACTATTCCATAATGGCAATCAGCTCTCCGAGTGACTTGTGCCACTAGAAAAAATCAAATAAGGTAGATTTTTCGCAGTCATATAGGATAAATTTACATGAAGGTGCAACCTGTTACCCAGATAAACACAGTGCCCTAACACTTCATCAAACGATCCCTATTTCTGAGTTAAAAAACTTTTGAAAACATCATGGTAAGAGGAGAAAATGCTGGTAACCAAGATTTTCTCCTTTTCCCACAATGTTTCCTACCCTTTCAAAATTGCCACTGAGCCACATTTAATTATTGTCTGCAAATGCTTTCAAATTGGAAAAGTCTAAAATTTTGTCGTCTGGTAAAGAGTTAAACCACCATTTTATAAAGTTCTCTGCCAGAAATATGTTTCATGTAGATAATGAATTATATGCAATAACCTGTCCGTGATTGACCATCAAGTTTCCAAGCTACATGCAGATAAGTAATGGGTGCTTATTTAGAGCAAGTTTTTTCATATATGAGCCGCACTCTGGTAAAACGGGGCTTAATGCGTCTCCGTGATGCATGATACCAAGCAAGTCATCACACAATTACGGATCGATGAAGTCCATTTTGTCTAACAACCAGCTCAATCATGAGGTACACTGTCCTTCAATTGCAGAAAATTAACCTATAGCAAATGTTTGGCCTAGGTCAGCCTGCGCGGACCAAGAAAGGCTGACCTGGGTCAATACTTTTTGCAGATGCATTAAGCCCCTCCCCCCCCTTTTCAAAAAGCATGGCTCATGGTGTTGTTGTATGGTGTTTAACGCCGTTTTCAACATTATTTCAGTTATATCGCGGCGGCCAGTGCACCTATCCATGCTTTCCTGGAGTCTCTTTTACCAGTACTCCGCACAATTTTCTTTCCAAGCCACTGGCTGCTTTCCCACATAATCATCGTCGAAACAATGGTCAGCGGTGGGAGAGGAATGAATCCTGTCGCAGTGACTATCATCAATCCTCGGAAAGAAATTGGCCGAGCCAGGGGTCGTAGCCAGGGATCGAACCCTGGACCCCGTGTTCTCAAGTCCTGCACGCTACCGACTGAGCTACCGGGGCTCGGCGCATGGCTCATACATTTAAAGCTTTTTCCAGAATTTTTTCTGCTTTTTCAACAGCAAATTCTAATGTTTGAGCTTAATTTAATTTGTCGTCTGCAAATGCTTTCAACTTGGACAAGTCCATTTTGTTGCAGTTTGGTACAGAGTTAACCCTTTACCACACAACAAATTTTAGACCTGTCCGAATTGAAAGCATTTGCAGATGACAGTTTCAATGTGGCTCATATGAAATGATTTTTCTTTGATAGGGTAGAAAACATTGTGGGAAAAAGAGAAAATGCTGGTAACCAGCATTTTCTCCTTTTCCCACAATGTTTTCAAAAGCCTTCTCTATCAGGGGTGTTAAAAGTCGTCATTGTGTGTTAAAGAGTTAAGCACTGGGCTGTAAAGAAACCAGTTTTTGTGTAGCAGACAGGTACCAGTTATCATACTATCATAATTACATTGCAACCATTATCCATGATAAATGAACCCAGGAAATATATGAATAAGAAAACTGTTGCCATGGTATGGTAGTAATAATATTAAATGCATCATAAAACACTATTTAACTCTTTATCACACAATCCCGACTTTAAACGACCCTGAGAAAGAAGCCTTTAGAAAACGTTGTGGGGAAAGGAGAAAATGCTGGTAACCAGCATTTTCTCCTTTTCCCACAATGTTTTCTGCCCTTCCCAAACCCAATTTCCATTTTTCAGTCACATTTATTTTGTCGTCTGCGAGTGCTTTCAATTTGGACCAGTCTGAAACTTTCTCATGTGGTAAAGAGTTAACTCTTTACCAAACGACAAAACTTTAGACTTCTCTAAACTGAAAGCATTTGCAGATGACAATTTAGATGTAACTAAAACGAATGGATTTATCTTTGAAAGGGTGGAAAACATTATGGGAAAAGGAGAAAATGCTGGTTATCAGCATTTTCTCCTTTACCCAGAATTTTTTCAAAAGGCTTTTTTTTCCCAGGGCTGTTAAAACTCGGGATTGTTTGGTACTGGGTTAAACAGTCTATCAACCACACTGAAAAAACAAGATGGGAAGGGGAGCCGTGAGAGTTGGGTATCGGACCTACCTCCTGTGGAGACCAGCTGATCTTGTCAATACTGTCTGTTGTGCTGTAGCCCGAATCACTGCTCAACACCGTGTGTCTCTTCCATTTGTCTGGTGACTCCATGAGGTTACGAAATTCTTCTGAAGACCTGTTTCAAGTGCATAAAATGCCTGCTTGAAGAGCGTTTCAGTGTTTCGTTCACATCATGGTGAAAACTCACTGATACTTTTCAGAGGTTTCCAGAGTGCTAGGCTGGGGTACTGGTTTTCTTTCTTTTTGTCCTTTTTTTAACTCTTTACCAGATGACATAATAAATATGACCCTAAACTTGAAATTTGTTTTTTGTTGGGGCAGAAAAAATTGTAAAAAAAAAAAGAGAAAAATACTGCTGGTTACCAGCATTTTCTCTTTTTTTTTTTTCCACAAAGCTTTCAAAAGCTTTGTTTCTCAGGGTCAGTTAAGGTTGATTTTGTGCGGTGAAAGGTTCACGACTAATTATCTGAAATTCTTCCCTTTTTTTCTTATTATCTTTCATTCTTTTTCTTTTTTCCTATCATGGAAGTAGCTGTTAATTTAAACATACTTTTTTTTACATTGATTGAGAAACAAGTTCTTACAACTTATACTAATCTCTCTCGATTTTGCTTCCTGGGAACTACACCACTACTCGCGCCAAATGTGTAGGCCAATGAAAAATCCCGAAGTTGACACCTGCAACTGGGTATCGAACTTGGGACCTTTTGGTTATGAGGCCGACGCTCTACCTAACAAAAATGGACACCACACATAGCTGTTGCAAATCAGGACTGTTGAGAACTAAATTGCAGGCCAATTTTGAGAGCCTTGAATAACTCTTTACCAGACGACAAAATTTTAGACTGTTCCAAATTGAAAGCATTAGCAGACGACAAATTTAAAGTGACCCAAAAATTGGAATTTGTTTTGGGATGGGTAGAAAACATTGTGGGAAAAGGAGAAAATGCTGGTTACCAGCATTTTCTCCTTTTCCCACAATGTTTTCAAATGGCTTCTTTTACAGAGTCGTGAAAACCCGTGATTGTTTGGTAAAGAGTTAAAGATACTTTCCTGTATTTACAGATCCTGAATATTGAGAGGTTAAGAGTGTGTGTAAGGGGTGGGGATTGTCCTAATCTTAAAATCATTGTGTCATCACTAAAGCCTTTGTTATGGGCTATCCCTACAACAATTCCATTGAAACATTTTGCATGAATACTAACAACATAGGTCTTAGTGGAGAACGAAAGTCAATAGTACTCTTCATACCTGTACCTAAAACCCCTACAGGCCTTGTCACATGTTACATTGCCAACAGTGTGTATTAAGATTAGGCTGCACACAATGTGCAGTGTGATCTTGGATCTAAATTATCTGCTCTTTGCACCATTTTAAGCCAAACCAATATAGAAGTACATTATTTGGGCTGTTCTTCCAAACTAATTAATTTGTTTCAACAACTCAGCACTCTGAGGATTAAAATTATATGGCCTGCAACATGCGAAAAGGGGCATTCGGATATTTTTCGTAAAGTGTCGTCTCGGATCAGCCTGCACAGTCTGCGCAGACTAATCCAAAACGACACTTTTCTGTTTTTATGTAATTTCCTGCTTGTGCAAGTCTACTGTAGGACAAAATCTAATGTAGTCGTAAAGTGCCATCTCGGATATGCCGGCGCTGACTGCACAGACTGATATGTGACGACACTTTACATGAATGTCCTAATTCCCTTTTTTACGTGTTGCAGGCCATATTTCATGGTAAAGTATTAAATATAAATTTGAAAATCTTACACAGACTGTTGAGGTGGAAGAGACTTTCGAAACCTTTTCATTTCCGCCTCATTCAACATCCCACGCTGTTTGTCCTCTCTGATTGCGATAATTTGTAAGTATTTCATGATATGTTGTTTCCCTTTCGTACATACCTGAAAAAGATATAACGATTCCTGCATATCATTAACTCTTCACCAAACAACAAAATTTCAGCCTTGTCCAATTTGCAAATACTGGCAAATGTCAATAAATCAAGATGTTGCACAATTGATTTGCCCTGAATGAACATGAAACATTGTGGGAAAAGGAGAAAATGCTTGTTCCCAGCGTTTTCTCTTTTTCCCACAATGTTTTCCATGGGGTTCTTCCTCAGGGTGGATTAAAACTTGGGATTGTGTGGTAAAATGTTTAACTCATAACCTCTTGTGCAAGATTTGCATCAAACCTCTGCGGAAAACATCCTTGTTCGACACACATGATCTACATAAATGAAAGTGGCACTTAGCCAGATTTCATTTTGCAAGTTTTTGAGTAAGTCTTTACAAAGACTGATAAATTCTATTTAACCCTTTACCAGACAATCCCTGGTTTTCACGACCCAGAGGAAGAAGCCTTTTGAAAACATTGTGGGAAAAGGAGAAAATGCTGGTAACCAGCATTTTCTCCTTTTCCCTCAATATTTTCTACCCTATCAAAAATAAACTTCAATTTTTGTGTCACATTAACTTTCTTGTCTTCAAATGCTTTCAATCTGGACCAGTCTAAACTTTTGTCGTTTGGTAAAGAATTAAGGGCAAATATGGCTTTAAAACTAATATAAAGACAGAAACACATGTAGCAAACACAAGGGATTACACAATTTTTTGTAAAATTAACTATTCTGCTTAATACGAAAAAGTGAATGTTGCGAATAAAAAGGATAAATACATTTTGAATGTACAAAATAAAAGTTGTAAGGATAGCTCACTTGATTGAGTTGCCGACTTATAGTTTTGAAGGTTGTGGGTTCAAATCCAAGTGCAGGCAAACATTATTTTTTTAGTAAATCTGTGGGTTTTACCCCATTACAAGTATAGAGTCAAGTTCCTACAATTTTCCCTTATAAAATATCAACTAATTCCTCCCCAAAATTGTTCAGGTCAACATCTAGTATAATACTGGTTTAAGGCATGAAAACATGAATATTATGTGCAGACATGTTCCAAAAAAAAAAAAAACATCACACAGGGTAGATAAAAGATCAGACTACATGTTCTGTGCAGCCTGATCTTAACCCTTAGAGTGAATAATAAACTCAACAGAATTTTTAAGTCTACAAAATAAGACCCAAATAATTGCAACATCATGGTTTCTTTTCTCTGTAGTGTTTCCGGAAAGCAGACAGTGTAGATCAAAGGTCAGACTGAACGTTTTGTGCAGTCTGATCTTGATCTACACTGGCTGCGTAGGCAACTTCAGTTGTGATAGGCCCTTTAATTGTTACACTACAGTTTGCAAACAGCAAAAGAAGTTGAGTGTAGTGTAGAAATACGAACATGAGCTGGAGGCATTGTCAATGGATTGTCATGCAGAATGATGTCTTCCAGCGTCTCAATTCTTCGAAACACAGTGGGTATCTTTGAGATTCTGTTGCCCGATATGTCGAGTTTGCGCAGATTCAATTTGCTGATTTCTGAAAGAAAAACATTGTGGTAATATGAGTAAGCAGTATTTTTTTTCTTTTTCTCACAATGTTTTCTATCATCTCAAACACATATCCTGTCCTTTGAGCCAAATTTGATGTGCCCACTAGAACTACTTTCAGTTTGGGCAAGTCTAAATTTTCATCAATTACTTTAACATATTCAATTCACTTTTTTGATCTTGAAATAAGACATATTCTGAAAACATAGAGAACAAAAGCTTCGCAGAGCCAGGTTTTTTGACCCTGAGGACGAAGTTCTTTGAAAACATTGTTGGAAAAGAAGAAAATGATTGTAACCAGCATTTTCTCCTTTTCCTAAAATGTTTTCTATCCTTCCACATTTTCCTTATTTTCAATTTTTGAGTCATATTTATTTTCTCGTTAGCAAAGCTTTTACACTGTGCAAGCCTAAAAACTTGTTGTTTGGTAAAGAGAGCACCCATTCAGCGCCAAATATATGAACTCCCTCTCTTTCAATTACTGAAAATGCAATCCATTGATATTGAGAGAAATATTCAAAACTTTGTTTTGCAGGCTTGATTAAATAAAATTTGTCTGTAAAAGATAAGAAAACATTGTGGGAAAAGAAGAAAATGCTGGTCACCAGCATTTTATTCCTTTTTCCACAATGTTTTCAAAAGCCTAAAACTCAGGAATGTATGGTAAAAGGTTACACAACCCAAGGAAGAAGCGTTATGAAAACTGATAAAAGGAGAAAATGCTGGTAACCAGCATTTTCTCCTTTTTCCACAATGTTTTCTACCCTTCTAGAGGTAAATCTCTATTTATGAGTCACAATTATTTTGTCATCTGCAAAACTTTTCAATTGGGCCAAGTCTAAAATGTTGCCGTTTGGTTGACGGATAAAGACAAAAACCATCATTTAAGCATCATTTAGTGTACCCTTTGCTTATGCTTGCCATACGGACTGGTCTTACATTTCACTGTCCGATAAAATTCAGTGGACTAAGGGATAAATCTAAATAAGGACCATTATCTACAGGGAAACAGGAACAAAATCAATAAATTCCTGGACAAGTTCTTGTCGATCAATATCATCATTTTACATCATTTCTCCCTCAGTTCTGTTGATTTTAATCTATACCATACAATACCAATTTTTTAACAACCCTAAAGAAGGCGGCTTTTGAAAAAGTTGTGGGAAAAAAGGAGAAAATACTGGTTACTAGCTTTTTCTCCTTTTCCCACAATATTTGTTCCCTTTCAGGGACAAATTCTTGCTTCCAAGCCAGAGTTATTTTGTCATCTGCATCTGCTTTCAATGAAGGAGGAGTCTAAAATTTTGTGGTTAGAATTTTAAACTTGTCCAAAGTTACTGCAGTATTTGCAGACAACAACTCAGATATGGCTAAAATGATGGGATTTGTCTTTGATAGGTAAGAAAACATCCTTGGAAAAGGAGAAAATAATAACTGCCTTAATTTTCTCCTTTTCCAACAATGTTTCTTAAAGCCCTCTTTTTCAGGCACTTGATTGACTGATTGGTTGGTTGGTTGGTTTGTTGATTGATTGATTGATTTTATGGTGTTTAACTTTATTCATGTTATATTCCCATCCATACTTTCCTGGAGTTTCTTTTTACCAGTACTTTGCAGAGTACTATTCCTAAGCCAATGGCTGCCTCCCCACATAACCATGATCAAAACAATATTCAATGGTGAGTGAGGAATACATCCTGCCCTAAGGATTATCATCAATTCTCAGAGATGAATTGGCTAAGCTTAGAATTGAACCAGTGATCCCGTGGTTTCAACTCCCGTATGAAACTGACTGAGCTCCTGGCCATGGCAATATAACATTGGATGGTTCAGTGAACAGTTAAAGAAATCACAGGACTTACCAACAGGTAGGATTTCTAGTAGATTTCTTCGAACATTTAATGATTTTAATGACTTGAGATCACCTATTTGTATCGGGAGGTGAGATATCTCATTACAGCTGACGTCCTGAAAGAGAACAGGATGACAAAAGATGAGCGATGCTCTGTGGAAAGGGGTTTAATGCATCTCAATGATTCATTTTACTAAGCAAGTCATCAAATATAATTATGGATCCATAAAATTCATTTTCTTTAACAACCAACTGATTCATGAGGTAGAATAATCCTTGAACATGCAGTAAATTTAAAAAAATTCTGGCCCATACTGTTCGGTCCATCTGAGACCATACTTTCTGCAGATGCATCGAACCCCAAGAGGACAACTCATTATATGGCCTGCAACACGCGAAAAGGGGCATTCGGACAATTGCGTAAAGTGTCGTTCTGGATCAGCCTGCGCAGTCCACGCAGACTAAACTGAAATGACGCTTTCCGTTTTTATGTAATTTTCTGTTTTGCGCAAGTCTACAGTGGGACAAAATCTAATAAAGTCGTAAAGTGTCGTCTCGGATTAGCCTGCGCTGATTGCGCAGGCTGATCCGAGACGACACTTTACGCAAATGTCCGAATGCCACTTTTCGCATGTTGCATGCCATATATAATAGATGAAATTGATTCTTTACCAAACAATCCCCTGTTTTAATAAGGCTATAAAGACCTTATAGAAGGCTTTTGAAAACACTGTGGGAAAAGGAGAAAATGCTGATAACCAGCATTTTCTCTTTTTCTCACAATGTTTTCGACGATATCAAAGACATGTCATCTTTGGAGTCACATTTACAATGTGGTTTGCAAATGCTTTCAATTTGGTCTCTTCCAAAATGCTGTCGTTTGGTGAAGAGTTAATACATCTATACATGTAAGTTCTCTTCCAAAATGCTGTCGTTTAGTAAAAAGTTAATACATCTAAAAGTTAAAACTGTTTCACAATGACAAATACCACAGCAAAATTGCCTTGTCTGTAGATCAGGAAAAAAGCCCAAAGGACCATAAATCCTGTGATAGTCAATAAATCACAATGAAACCAGGAGATGCACATGATCCCATGGTAGGAAGGCTTCCATCCAAATTTCTGCCAAAAGGACACAAACCTGGGTCTACTGATGAGACTGACAACCTGCAACCTGATCTCAGTATACACCATCACTTCTTTGTGTGGTAGTGTGTGTAAAGGGAAGGGGAGGATTTATACATGTAACTATCAAACAAGAGGCCTTTACCAAACAATGCATCACACATAGCACATACTGGTAGGTTTATTAGCGTGGTATTAGACACTGTTTTTACATTTCAGTTATATTGTGACAGCCAGTGCACCTATCCATGCTTTTGCTAGGGTTTCTTTTCCAAGTACTTCCCAAAGTATTCCTTCAAAGCAATTGGTTGCTTTCCAACAAACCAAGCAAGGAAATAATGATCAAAAGTGAGAGAAATGAATCTTGTCTCAATGACTACCACGTATAGCAACCCTTCAGAAGAAAAATTTATTTACAACTTTGTGGAAAAGGGAGAAAATGCTTGTATTCATTTTCTTTTCTTTCATTCTTTTTCCATTAAAGTTTCAAAAGGTTTCTTCCTAGGGTCTTTGAAAATAGGGATTCTGTGCTAAAATTGTAAAAAACATTCAGGTAATGTCACAACTACATACCAGTTCCATTAATTTATCGAGGACACCAATTTCCTCAGGAAGGGAGACAAGTCTGTTATGACTGGCAATGAGGACCTCAAGTGTCTGTAACTGACTGATGAAAGATGGGATGATTGACAGCTGGTTCCGACTGAAATACACAAAGTAACAATATTATAATACATTGTAATAGAAAATACATGTATTAATAATTTTTGAGTGGGGAGTAGTTGGAAAACTGCCAGCCAACACACTGACCACTGCTAGCTCAGTAAGAACTAGGCAATGAAAGTATTTTTCTTCAGTGCTTCACACATCTCGTTAAGAACCACAAGTTTTGGTACATGTATTGTTTACTAGATATGTAACACATGACAAAATTTAAGACTCATCCAAATCGAAAATATTTTGTAGATGACAAATCAATTTGTAACGTTGCTAAGATTGTTAAGATAGAATTTGTCTTTCAAAGAAAAGGAACCATTGCGAGAAAAGGAGAAAATGCTGGTTACAAACATTTTCTCCTTTACCCATAATCTTTGCAAAAGCTTTCTTTTTCTGGGTCTTTAAAACTCAAAACTGTGGGTAGAGGGTAAAACCACTGATTTTGTAAACTTTTTACCAAATAATACAATTCTAGACTCATCCAACAACAAAATAAATGTGACTAAAATATTGAAATGTATTTTAGGAAGGTTAGAAAACGTGCAAAAAGGAGAAAATGCTGGTAACCAGCACATTTTCAAAAGGCTTCTTTCTAAGTGTCATTAAAGTCAAAATTGCGAGGTAATAGGTTTATAAGCTCTTTTCTGGACAAACTTCTAAAGAGTACAAAACTTTTGATGGAAAAAGAAATCACTAACTTCAGTTAAATTGAAAACATTATAGAAATAAGGAGCTACAGCTTAGAACAAAGGAACATTCAAGTCATATTTGACAATGAGCTAAATGATCTTATTTCATGCTTTCCAGTAGGATATCGAGAAATAGCAGTGAAAATATTTTTCGATATTACACGGGTACGACCAGTGAAAATACCAATTTTCATGTTCTTGTTGCCTAGGTAAATTGCGCGTGCCTCACAACCAGATGGAAATATGACGTCATTTACCTTACATTTCTCGCACTTGACGTAATATTGTAATGCGTTGCTATGCAGGAGGGGTACGCCACGGGGAATAACGGAAAAGAACTGTACTGGATTTTGATAAAACTCCTCCAAGAAAAGGTTTAAAAGCATGAAATAAATAGAATATTTGTTTTTTTCAGTGAAAGATCGAAATTTATTTCATCGAGTGAACACCATCGGTAATATTTTCATATTTTACCGATGGTGTTCACTCAATGAAATAAATTTCGATCTTTCACCGAAAAAAACAAATATCCTCTATATCTCCTGAAAAAGAAAAAATACATATAAGCCATGATCTGTGAAAAGGGGGCTTAATACATCTGCAAAAAGTTTCGACCCAGGTCAGCCTGAGCGGTCTGCCCAGGTTGACCTGAGCCAAAACTTTTTGCTTCTGGTCAATTTTCTGCATGCAAAAGAACCAGTGTACCCCATGATTCAGTCTGTTGTTAGAGATATTGGATTTTATGGATCCATAACTATGTGATGAATTGCTTGATATCACGGATCACGGAGATGACTTAAACGCCCTTTTGCCAGAGCATGACTCATGTGCATAGAGATGAGTTGCAAACATTCTTGTTATAAATTGAAAATGACATTAAATTAACTCTTTCCCAAACGACAAAATTTTGGACTTGTTCAAATTGAAAGCATTTGCAGACGACAAAATAAATGTGACTCAAAAATTCACACGTGTTCTGGGAAGGTTAGAAAACATTGTGGGAAAAGGAGAAAATGCTGGTTACCAGCATTTTCTCCTTTTCCCACAATGTTTTCAAAAGCTTTCTTCTTCAGGGTCATTAAAAGGCGGGACTGTGTGGTAAGACTTAACCTATCATTAGACAATCCTGTTTTTACAAGCCTGTGTAAGAAGGCTTTTGAAAACACTGTGGGAAATGAATGGAACGGTGTTAACCAGCACTTTCTTTTTTTCCAACATTTTTTGCAGCCTACTGAAAAACTACATGGCTAACTTGTAACAATTTCAGTTTTGTTGTCTTCCATTACTATCTACGTAGAAGCATCAAGAATTTGTTCAAATGCATGAATATATTTAAGCCATGATCTGTGAAAAGGGGAATTAATGCATCTGAAAAAAAGTACTGACCTGGATCAGCCTGCGCAGACTCGCGCAGGCTGACCTGGGCGGAAATTTTTTGCTACTGTCAATTTTCTGCAACTCAAAGGACCAGTGTACCCAGGGATTCAGTGGGTTGTTTTACAAAATGGATTATATGGATCCATTATACTATATTGACTTGCTTTGTATAATGCATTAAGGAGATGCATTAAGCCCCCTTTTGCTTGAGCATGGCTTATTTGAAAATGCTGTGACGAAGGAAGAATTGCTCCTTATCTTTTCATAAGAGGTTCACCCCCAGACAGTAATAAGCCGCTTGCAGGAGGTAACTTGTGACTGTTATCAAAAGATGTATATCCCAGGGGCATAAAAAGTTATATAATGGGTACAGAATTATCTGGGTAAATTAGAAAATTCCAGGTAGGCTGAAATGCATGCTGGGATGCATGTCAAACATCTGCTGTGTGTAAAATTGAACACTTTTTCTGCATGTATCCATGATAAAGAAAATACAAGGTAGCTGGCAATCACAGGAATCATTGCCACATTATTATCCTCTCTTGACCCTTTACCACACAATCTGAGTTTTTAAATTAGAGACCCCGAGGAGAATGCTTATGAAAACTTTTTTGGGAAAAGGAGAAAATGCTGGTAACGAGCATTTTCTCCTTTTCCAAGATGTTTTCTTCCCTGTCAAAGGGAAAATTCAATTTGCACATCTATCATCTGCAAAATTAATGCTTTTACTAATTGACTGAATGGTGTTTGACTCCCCTTTTAATATTATTTCAGTCATATCACAGCGACAGTTCACATATTCATGTATTTCCTGGGTTTTACCAGTCCTAGGCTAGGGCTCTGAAGTGACTTGCCCAAGGACACTCCCATGAAAAACCCAGTGGATCCAGTGGGGCTCGAAACCAGGTCTCCAGGTTGCGAGTCCCACACTTTACCACTGAGCCACGCAGGACCCTTATTTAGGGTTAAGTCTAAAATTTTGTTATGTTGTGAAGGATTAACCCTTTACAAAACAAAAACAAAAAAACTAAAAAAAATTTGGGCTGGACCAAATTGAAAGCATTTGCAGACCACAAATCAAATGTGGCTAAATTGATTATTTCTGTGTTTTATAGGACAGAAGACATTGTAGAAAAAGAAGAAAATCCTGGTTACCAGGATTTTCTTTTTACACAATGTTTTCAAAAGCCTTGTTTTTCATGGTCGATAAAACTCTGGTTTGTTTGATAAAGAGTTAAACAACCCTGAAGAAAAAGCCTTTTGAAAATGTGGGGAAAGGACAAATCGCTGGTAACCAGCATTTGCCCCTTTTCCAACCATGTTTACTACCTTTCAAATTACAAATCCCATTATTAAGGCTCCAGTTAATTTGTCATGTGCAAATGCTTTTAGTTTAAACATATTTATTTTACATCGATTGAGAAACAAGTTCTTACAACTTATACTAATCTCTCTCGATTCTGCTTCCTGGGAACTACACCAGTACTTGCGCCCAATATGCCAGCCAATGAAAAATCCCAAAGTTGACACCCGCTCCCAGGTATTGAACTCGGGACCTTACGGTCACAAGGCCGATGCTCTACCTCATACCTTTTAATTTGTGTGTGTCAACAATTTTGTCGTTTTTAAATAGGTTAACTCTTCACAATTTACCGCCATAAAGAAAAACCCTTTTCAAAACACACTGAGAAATTCATGTAGGACTGACTAAATGTATGTCAAGGTAAATTAAAAATTCCGCAGAGCCTGAATTGCATAAATTTCAGGATGCATGTCTGTTTGTTTACATGGAGTTTAACTGTTTTCAACATTATATCAGTTAGGAAGCTGCTGCCAGACTGCACAGAGAAGACTTCTTCATTAGGATTCTAGTGTGTCCAATATCACATATGAGAAATTCTAAATCAAATCCATTTTCAGAGAGCTATTAACCCTTCCCACCCAACTCCCAAGCCAAACAGAGGCTTTTGAAAACATTGTGAAAAAGAAGAAATTGCTCGTACCTAAATTTTCTCCTTTTCAAACAATGTTTTCTATCCTATAGAAGACAAATTCCATTGACCCTTTACCACAAAACAGAAATACAGACTTGTTCAAATTAAAGGCATTCGCAGACTACTCATTAAATGTAACTCACAATATGCAATCTATCTATAATAGGGTAGAAAACATTGTGGGAAAAGGAGAAAATGCTGGTAACCAGCATTTTCTCCTTTTTCCACAATGTTTTCAAAAGTCTTTTTCTTCAGGGTCGTTAAAAGTCATGACTGTGTGGTACTGGGTCAACTGAGCCACCTCGAGTTGTTGTCTGCTAATGTCTTGAATATGGAGAAGTCTAGAATTTTGTTGTTTGGTAAAGAGATATAACGGAATCCTACTTCAAAATGTAGCTTGGGTGTAAATTCAAGATCAGACTACATGTATGATGTTCTTTGCCAGTTTAATCTCAATCTAAACAGTCTGCAAAAGCTACTTATGAATGGTTCAAGGCTATTAATTAAGAGCCCAAGTACAAAACCTAATCTAGTATGTGTAAAAACTCTTCACCGAACAACAAAGTCTTACACTTGTCCAGTATAAAGAAACAGGTACACACAATCATTGTTTTTTTTTTCTAGAAGACAAATGTAGCTCAAATGAATGGGCTTGACTTCAAAAGGGTAGAAAGCATTTTGGGAAATAGGTAACATGCTGGTAACCTGCACTTTCTCCTTTTTCTCACAATGTTTCAAAAAGCCATCAACACTTGGGATCTTATGACAAAGACTCCTGGGACTAAAGGTAAAGGAATGTGCATTATAATCATAATTCTCTCACTGTTTAATGAGGAAAGTCTGCAGTAAAAATTGTCTGTAATTGGCATGATCTGACGTCATAGCTCCTCAGAGCTGCAGATAAGGGAGGTTTTTACGGACAAAAGGGGAAGTATTTGGAAAGCCTTTTCCCAAAACCTTTGTTGTAGGTACTTATCAGAATAGTCTCTGAGAGACGATTCCCAATGAGTACTGAAAACAGATTTCAAGGACTGAATTATGTTTCTAGAAGAATTTGGCGTCTTACATTATCTAGATCCTGGCATCTGATGATATTTGAAGCCATAAAATCTGGAAAAAGCTTCATTTTCTTTTATAATTCATGCCCCTCCCCTTCCTTTATAGTTAAACTCCTCACCAAGCAACAAAATTGTAGGCTGGTCTAAATTCAAGACATTTGAAGACAAAAAATTAAATGTGGCAAAATTGATGGTAGCTGTGTCTGAATGAGTAGAAAACAGTGTGGAAAAAAGAGATAATGCTGGTAACCGGCATTTTCTCCTTTTCCCACTTTGTTGTTCAAAAGTTTATTCATTAGAGCTGTTAAAACATGACATTTTGTGGCAAACTGTTGAGCCTTTACCACACAGTCCTGAGTATCATCAACCCTGAGAAAGACGTCTTATAAAAACATAGTTGAACAAGCATTCTGATGCAATACTGAGTCTCCTACCGGCCGTATATATCGCTGGCACGTATAGTTTGTGAAACTCTGCGGAGGAGAAAGAACGTATTTGACCCCCTTTCAGAATTATAAGCATCGTGTCTGTCTTTGTATGCAATGTTTTAATGAAAGCCAGATATATAAGCATTTTCCGCGTTAAAGTAAGTTCATTGAAGAAGTTTTACTATGACAAGATGTGTTTGTGAAACACAAATGCCCCCGTAAAAGCAAATTTTCAGAAATATGACCTATACCTTGTGAGATGACCTTGACCTTATCATCAGCTGGTGTGTACCAATGAGAGGTACCAGCTTACCATAAGTGTTATAACTTAAGTACTTAAAAAATATACAGAGAAATGACTATGAAAAGTGTTGAGGATAAGTTTTCATGATAAGCGTTAAAATTTTTGACCTTGACCTTGAACATATAACCAATAGAAGATCGGTATCAATGACAGGTACCTACATACCAAACATGTGCATTGTAAGTAAAAAAGTCGGGAAAACTGTTTTTTCTGTGAAATTTTCTAAGTCCAAGGCCCGTAATTTCTTAAAAAATCAGTGGACCAGAACGAAACTCAAACTTGATCTGTAGCTCATGGTGGTTGACTTACACACCGAAAATCAGCTCAAAAAAAGTCAGGAAAACTGTTTTTTTGGATGAAAATTTCGTCAAAAATCAGTGGACCAGAACGAAACTCAAACTTGATAAGTAACTCACAGTGGTTGACTTACACTACAAAAATCAGCTCAATATCTGCCAGTGTTTAGAAAAAGTCTGGAAAACTGTTTTTTCTGTGAAAATTTCCAAGTCCAAGACCCATAATTTCGTCAAAAATCAGTGGACCACAACAAAACTCGAACTTGATCTGTAACTCATGGTTGTTGACTTGCACACCAAAAATGAGCTCAATATCTACCAGCGTTTAGAAAAAAAAGTCCGGAAAACTGTTTTTTCCTTGAAAATTTCTAAGTCCAAGGCCCGTAATTTCGACAAAAATCAGTGGACTGGAACAAAACTCGAACTTGATCTGTAACTCATGGTTGTTGACTTACACACAAAAAATCAGCTCAATATCTGCCAGGGTTTAGAAAAAAGGTGGGAAAACTGATTTGCCGGACTGACGGACAGACGGACGGACGGAGTGCAAACCTAAAGTCCCCTTCGGCTTCACCAGTAGGGGACTAAAAAGGAGAAAATGCTGGAAACCGCTGTATTCTTTCCTTTTCCCTTAATGTTTTCTAATGTATCAAAGATGAATTCCATCATTTGAGCCAGATTTAATTAGTTTCTCTGCAAATGCTTTCAATTTGGACAATTCTACATTTCTGTTGTTTGGTTAACTCTTCACCAAACAAATTAATTTTAGACTAGTCCAAATTCAAAGCATTTGCAGATGACACAATAAATGTGACTTGAAAATTGAAATTTGTTTAAGGAAGGGTAGGAAACACTGTTGGAAAAATAGAAAATGCTTGTTACCAGCATTTTCTCCTTTTCCCACAATGTTTTCAAAAGGCTTCTTTCTCAGAGTCTTAAAAAGTCGGGTTGTGTGGTAAAGGGTTAAAGAGTTAACTTATTTCAGTAAAACCTTCTATATTTCAGAGATGATTTGGTTGTTTGATTGATTGTATGGTGTTTAACGCTGTTTTCAACATTATTTCAGTTATATCATGGCAGCCAGTGCGCCCATCCATGCTTTCCTAGAGTTTTATTTCACCATTACCCCACACAACATTCTTTCCAAGCCACTGACTGCTTTCCCACATAAGCATCGTCGAAACAATGGTCAGCGGTGAAAGCCGAATGAATCCTGCCGCAATGACTATCATCAACCCTCGAAAAGAAAATGGATCAAACCAGCCACTTCCTGTTCTCAAGTCCTGTACGCTAACAACTGAGCTACCTGGGCTCGTCAGAGATCATTTAGGAATGCATAATTATAAAATTGTCAGATACAGAAAGTACTTTTACACATGTTAGAAATGTAATAAATTGTTTTCACTCAGACTCTTTTTCTCTGCTTGCAACAATACTGTAAGATCACAGTCATGTCCTCAAACTGGTCAACATAATATGCTTTGTTTAAATTACCACAAAGTATTGTTGTAGGTCACATCACGCTTATTAGACACCAAGCAGTCTACATAAAAACTATCTATGTTTTACAATGCCCACAGTGACAAATTTACTCCCTCTTTGGGTCCCTTTCTTTCAGATAAACAATGTGAAAAGGTCCCAAATAAAAACACAAACCTTGGTTGCCATAGTTTCTCTAATCAACACTTGGGGTGCCTACAACAATTAACTCTTTACCACACTAGCAAATAATGGACCTGTCCCAATTAAAAGCATCTGCAGACGACAATTTAAACATAGCTCAAAAGATGGGATTTCTCTTTGATAGAGTAGAAACATTGTGGGAAAAGGAGAAAATGCTGGTTACCAGCATTTTCTCCTTTTCCCACAATGTTTTCAATAGGCTTCTTTCATAGGGTCGTTAGAACTCGACATGATGTGATAAAAGGTTAAGAGATACATGTAAAGTGCTTTTTAAGCTGGCTTTTGGCCTACTTTTTGGTACTGATAACAAATGAATTACCGTAACAGAAATTTGCGATTGGTAAAAAATGTAGACATGTTTATTGTAAGGGCCCCTGCCTATTCGCTGGCAAATTTACGCCTTCTATCTTTTTTAAAGATATTTCTTGTTTTCCAACAGCAGAGACTAAGATCAGACTTCACAGAAGTTCAAAAGTGTTGTTTGACCTTGAATCTACTTAGTAGTCTCTGTCAAACTCTTTTTGACATTCTGTGGTCATAACAGACTATAATTTGCAGTTAAATCTGTACTAAACAACGCAATTTTACACTGGTCCATATTGAAAGCGTTTGCAGGCAACACAATACTTGCGGCTCAAAATATTGGACTTGTGTCTGAAAGGTTGGAAAACATTGTGGGGAAAGAAAGAAAATGCTGGTACCAGCATTTTCTCCTTTTCCCACAGCATTTTCAAAAGTCTTGTTTTCCTGGGTTGTTAAATGATTGATTAATTGTATGGTCAGGGTCCAAAAAATCCACTAGTCCGCTCGTATTTACGAGTAAGAAATGGATGAGGACGAGTGAAATATCACTCATACTCGTCTGGCAGGACGAGTGGTGAATAGGAGATAGTAAAACAAGTTTTTCAGATGAATATTTAACTTACACGAGACAAAACGGCCATTCAATTATTGAATAAGCGAATTAAGGGTATTCAGGAAATCAAATTTTGAAACAGAACATAAAACATGCTGGTCCCTGACCCAAATAAAGACCGGTTTCAAGTCAGCCTAATGATATAACCCAGGACCTTTCATTGCAAACAAAAATCTCATAATATGCTTCGGGTGTACCTAATTCAATCTGACCGACTTTGCTAATTATTAAAATGAACGATATTAACATTAACGCAAATACTTTCCCGAAACCAGTTCGAAAAACTGTGTTGTTTTGGCTTTATTAATTTCTGTAAATTGACCGGATAACTGGTACCGGTTTTTAAAACCCGGTATTTAAGGTTCGTTGTAACATTTCCGTTTCATCTGAAAAAAAAAAACAAACCGTCAGAGTCCAATATTAGAAGGGTTTTTCTCGGCGGACGAGTAAGGATCAAAGCAGGGGAAGTGTTTTTTCAAAGTCACTTGTCCTACAGGACGAGTGCCTTTTCTGGAATTTTTGGACCCTGATGGTGTTTAACGCCGTTTTCAACATTGTTTCAGTTATATCTCGGCAGCCAGTGCACCTATCCATGCTTCCTTGAGTCTCTTTTACCAGTACTCCGCACAATTTTCTTTTCAAGCAACTGGTTGCTTTCCCACATAATCATTGTCGAGACAATGGTCAGCGGTGGGAGAGGAATGAATCCTGTAGCAATGACTATCATAATTCCACAGAAAGAAATTGGCCGAGCAAGGGATCGAACCCACGACCCCGTTATAAAGTCCTGCACGCTACAGACTGAGCTACATGGGCTCAGCTCAGGGTTGTTAAAACTTGGGCTCGTGTTGTAAAGAGTTAAGAGTTGAGCTATAACTCTGCATGATGCACTGAACTTATCTAAATGAAGGTTTACAGTTTTGTAACTCTGAATAAATGTACCAGCTTGTGGATGACTTTTGTCAAGCAGACCTTTACTGAAAACATTGTGGCAAAGAGAAATCGCTTCTAACATGCTGGTTTATGAGAATAATCCCTCTTTTTGCCACATTGTTTTCACATCTTAAAGACTTTAACTCTTTACCAAATGACAAAATTTAAAACTACTCCAAACTGAAAGCATTTGCAGACGACAAAATAAATGCGACTCAAATTTCAAAGATTGTTTTGAGGAGGGTAGAAAACATTGTGGGAAAAGGAGAAAATGCTAGTTACCAGCATTTTCTCCTTTTTTCCCAAATTGTTTTCAAAAGGTTTCTTTTTCAGGGTCGTTAAAAGTAGGGATTGTGTGGTAAAGGGTTAAACATTTACCACAAGGAAAAATTTGAGACATGTCTATATCAAAGGAATTTACAAATCAGAATTCAGATTTTTTTCAAATGATAGGGCCAATCAAAAAAAATATCTGTACTTAGGGTTTCCCGACCCTACCTAGAAAATGCTGCCGTCCCTAAACTTTTTATGCCACAATTGAAAAAAAAATTTCTGTCGGGTGCGATTTTGATACATGGTCCATGTCAAAAGTTTCTGGAAAAAAAAAGAATCCCCTACCAACTCTACCTACAGCACCTTGGACCGAAACCCTAAACACAGGTATTTTTTTGTTAAGCCTACATGTAGTATTTGTCCTTCAGCAGATTGAATACATTGTGGGAAAAGCCAAAGGTTATAAGCATTTTCTCCTTTTCCCATATTTTCAAAAGACCTCTATCTCAGTGTTGTTAAAACTTGGGATTGGTTGGTTAACCCTTTACCACACAATTCCGAGTTTTAATGACCCTGAGGAGGAAGCCTCTAAAAGCATTGTGGGAAAAAGAGAACATGCTGGTAACCAGCATTTTCTCCATTTCCCACAATGTTTTCTATCCTATCAAAGACGAAGTTCATCATTTGAGCCATGTTTTTATTGTTGTCTGCAAATGCTTTAAATTTGGGTAAGTCTAAAATTTTGTTGTCCGGTACAGAGTTAAGGGTTCATAACAAGTACCGGACATGTTACATGTATCTATCACAAATTCCTGATTTTAAACTCCCCCACACAATGTTAACACTAAGCTATCCTTGGCCAAAATAGTTTGACAGTAATCATTGCTCAATGGATCTAAACCTCAGATATTAAAATCCATGAGGGACCTAACTGTTTACAAAACATCATCTTTTAACTGGACCAATTCTAGTAATTTTTTTTTAATTGTCCAGCCCACAATTACACAAAACTGATCTTCTGGTTGCTCAGAATTGTCAAGCTCAGAAACACACACCATGAACATTAAGAAAGATTTTACCAAATAGCAACCCGGATGAGACACTGACATTTGGGGCAGAACCACAAAATTTGAGACTTTAAGGCACCACATTTTCTCAGAGTTTTCCCTCGTCTTTAAAAATTGGGGGTCATTGTGACCCCCTACCTCTTTAGTTCAGGGTCATTTCTTTAACTTAGGGGGTAACAGCAAGAACAGACTTGGATTTATGACGATTTATTCAATTTCCTAGATAATTTAGATTTGGAAAGTTGCGTCACTGATGACGCACTGTTATTTTGCGTCATGGAAAACCCTGGTCTCAAATACTTAACTTTTTACCATCTTAGAAAAGAATGCTTTTGAAAACATTGTGGGAAAAGGAGAAAATGCTGGTGACCATATTTTCTTCTTTCACAATGTTTTCTACTGTCAAAGGCATATTCCTTCATTTGAGGCAAACTGAATTTGTTGTCTGCAAATGCTTCCAATTTGGACAAGGGTAAAAATATGTTATCTGGCAAAGAGTTTATCTAAGGTGTCCCTTCTAGAATACTAGTAACCTTGGGACTAGAGCTCCAGACAGAGGGAGTGATTTTGATATCAAAATTGAAAATATTAATTATTCTCCACTTAACCCTATGTTATGGGTACTCATTAAAATCATCTCATCGAAACAAGGGTTTGGAAGAGAAATAATGGATTTAGAATACCATCACTCCCTCTTATCTCAAGCTCTGCTTGGGACCATTGGACACTGTTAGTTTTGACCCCTAAACATTTATTTAAATCTTTACAAGACAACAAAATTGTAAACTTGCTTAACTTGAAAGCATTTTTACATGACATAATTTTATTAAACTTGGCTAAAATGGCTTGATTTGTATTTCAACAAGAAGAAAAAAAATTGTTGGAAAGAGAGAAAATGCTGGTTACCAGCATTTTCTCTTTTTCCAAATGTTTTTTAAAGCATTTTTGTCAAAATCTTTGAAACACAGGATCTTTGGTAAAGGATTAACTCTACCACACAATCCCGACTTTTAACGACCCTGAGAAAGAAGCTTATAGAAAACATTGTGGGAAAAGGAGAAAATGCTGGTAACCAGCATTTTCTCCTTTTCCCACAATATTTTCTACCCTATCAAAGTCAGAAATCATCATATTAACAAGATTTAATTTGTTGTCTGCAGATGCTTTAAATTTGGTCCAATCAAAAAATTTGTCGTTTGGTACAGGATTAAGTGTTTGTTGACTGATCAAATGTTTTATGGGTGTTTTATGTAGGTGTTTTATACTGCTTCCGATAATATTTCAGTCATATCATCACAGCAACAGCTTAGCTTAATTACTCATGTATGTTCTGAGTTTCACCCTTCTACGCTGGGGCTCTGAAGTGTCACCTTGTGAAGCTTGGGCCTCCATGTTAAGAATGCCGCTCTATACTACTCATTCAGCAATGCAGGATCCCCTACAGAGTTAAACACTGCCAATACCATTCTGACTGTTAGTAACATAGTAAAGGGTGCATTTAGATCTATCAGAAATCGATATTTAGTAGATTTCTAGATTCAGCATTATGGACGAATGACACAATTCTGTTTCCAACCTCCTGGAATGATTTATAGAGGATTGCATACTGTTTTATTGATAAGCTGTAACAATACATTTCTGTTCATAAATCACCAAGCTTGATTATGTGGAAGGAACCTCTTATCCTCAAATCCTGAGTTATTCACGAAAAACCTGATTTGTAGGTTCTCCATAAGATAATTCAAATGATAACCCACAGTACTGGTTTTGACATACAACATGAAAATTATTGTTTTTCAAATCATTACAACCAGCAGGGTAAAGGATTTTAATTTTGTTTAAAACCCATTGATGTCTTAACCCTTTACCAAACAATCCCAACTATTAACGACCTTCAGGATGAACCCTTTGGATAACAATGTATGAAAAGGAGAAAATGCTGGTAACCAGCATTTTCTCCTTTTCACACATTGTTTTCTACCCTATCAAAAGGTAATTTCATTATTTGAGTCACATTTAAAATGTCATGTGCAAATGCATTTAATTTAAACAAGTCTACATTTTTCTCATATGGTAAAGAGTTAACCCTTAGGCTGTTAAGAGCAAGTCAAGGACCTTTAGCGGACAGTGTCGATCAAGATTAGACTGTAAAGAACGTACAGTCTGATCTCAGATCTACACTGTCAGATAAGAAGGTATTTTCCCCAATAACATAACTTTCAAATAGCGATCATTGGGTTTTAACTATCAACTTGAAAGTTTTTGTTTTAGTCATTTATTCGATTCCTGGCTACGACCCCTGGCTCGGCTAATTTCTTTCCGAGGATTGATGATAGTCACTGCGACAGGATTCATTCCTCTCCCACCGACGATGATTATGTGGGAAAGCAGCCAGTGGCTTGGAAAGAAAATTGTGCCCAGTACTGGTAAAAGAGGCTCCAGGAAAGCATGGATAGGTGCACTGGCCGCCGCGATATAACTGAAATAATGTTGAAAACGGCGTTTAACACCATATAATCAATCAATCAATTTAGTTATTTTGCAGGTTAAGGTTACTGTAACTCTTAACCACATCATCGTGAGTTCTAACACCCTGTGGAAATCACCTTTTGAAAACCTCGTGGAAAAAGAAGAAAATGATGGTAACTAGTTTTCCATCCTTTTATAGACAGTTACATGTACCATTATTTCAGTTACACTTAACTCTTTACCAAACAACAAAATTATAGACTGGTCCAAATTGAAAGCATTTGCAGACGACAAAATGAGTGTGACTAAAAAATTGATAGTCCTTTTGGGAAGGGTAGAAAACATTGTGGGAAAAGGAGAAAATGCTCGTTACCAGCATTTTCTCCTTTTTCCACAATGTTTGCAAAAGGCTTCTTTCTCAGGGTTGTTAAAAGTCTGGATTGTGTGGTAAAGTGTTAATTTGTAAAGACTGACTGATTGATTGTATGGTGTTAAACGGCGTTTTCAACATTATTTCAGTTATATCGTGGTGGCAAGTGTACCCATCCATGCTTTCCTGGAGTCTCTTTTACCAGTACTCCACACGATTTTCTTTCCAAGCCACTGGCTGCTTTCCCACATAACCATCGTTGAGACAATGATCAGCAGTGGGAGAGGAATGAATCCTGTTGCAGTGACTATCATCAGTCCTCTGAAAGAAATCGGCTGCGACCCCCTGCTTTCAAGTCCTGCATGCTACCAACTGTGCTACCAGGGTTCTGCTAATTTGTAAATAGTTAATGTAACTTTTTCAGTCTCTTGAGTTGATAGCTTCGGAAAAAATTCTGAGAACAGGAGAAATTGCTTTTAAATTCATAAGCAGTTGCTACTTGTTCCATGATGCCTCCATTCTTTGAAAACCAGTTGCTTTTCATAAGAAATCACTCCTTTCCCCATAATGTTTTCTGCTCTGTTGAAACCCAAGATTCATGTGTATTTCCTTCAATCATGTTGCCTCTTAACCCTTTCCCACACAATCCCGAGTTTTCACAACCCTGTGGAAGAAGCCTTTTGAAAACATTGTGGGAAATGGAGAAAATGCTGGTAACCAGCATTATCTCCATTTCCCACATAGTTTTCTACCCTTTCAAAGTCAAATTTTAATTTTTGAGCCACCATTAATTTCTCGTCTGCAAATGCTTTCAATTTGGGCAAGTCTAAAATTTTGTCATTTGCTAAAGGGTTAGTGTAATTTGGAAAAGAATTTTGCTTGGTCCCTATTCCTGTTTAGTCCTTCACCAAAATAATCCCGTGTTACAATTACCCTAAAGACAATGTTCTGCCAAGGATTTTAAAAAGTAGAGACAGATGCCTAACTCATCCAGAAAAGTTTGAGACATTTTTAAAAATTCGGGGACAAAATTTAGTATGCATTGAAATGGTTCAAAAAATAAGAAATTGAAATTGGTTCCCCCATACCCATACTTGTCAATTGCTATGTTCTCTTTCACCAGCCAAAATGTGGATTTAAATGCAACTAACGTGGCTGATTATTTCTCATTGAGACTTTCCCTAACGTACAGTCTTCCTAAAATCCCCCTGAAAAGACTCGGCAATGACGGCTGATCTATGATAGACATTCTCTGCATGTCATAAGCATGAGTAGTAGTTCTGAAGTTAGATTTTTTTCAGTAAATGCATTCTTTTTGCTTTTTTTTATAACACATTTTACAACTCAAAAGTTGCAGTCGCGATCATATTCCAACGAAGAATATTCTTTTAACTACTAAGGACTGTCGTACAGGTATTTTTTACTATCTTCCGACGATGATGATTGAGTGGGAGGGGTACTGGGCATCAGAACATTATCAGACTGAGCTCTGATTGTTGGTATGCTTTGGCTGACCATAGAAGCTTAGGATAATACCTGGCTTTTTGGCCGTGGCGACAAAACCATTTTCTGACTGAGATTGCAGAAGATACTACATCATGACAGTAAAGTACACGATAAATACTTGATTGATGTTTTCGGTCTGTGTCCAATCAAATTTCATTTTGCATATACGCACCTTCAGCACCCACGAAAAATACTAAATTGTAGAAGTTATGCGGCTGATTCCACGATTTTTGCTATGCGACAGGAATTGCTTTTTACCGATTTTTTTCTGCAACATTTTGAATTTTTTAGTGAGAAAATCGCAAATACGCGGCCTTGGCAGAACACTGCTGGAGATGAATGCTTATATAAACATTGTGGTAAAAAGGAAAAAATGCTGGAAACACATTTATATAAGGACAATCAACATTAGTTGTGGTTTATTAATTGAATACTAGTTAAGAATTGCAGCATAGAGGGAACATGCTTAACTGTTTATCAAACGACAAAATTTTAGACTCGTCCAAATTGAAACTATTTGCAGACAACAACATAAACATGACTCAAAAATCTAGATTTGCTTTGGAAATGGTAGAAAACATTGTGGGAAAAGGAGAAAATGCTGGTTATCAGCATTTTCTCCTTTTCCCACAATGTTTTCAAAAGCTTTCAATCTCAGGGTCATTAAAAGTTGGGATAGTGTGGTAGAGGGTTTACATGAGCAATTTTCCCCTTTGCCACAATGGTTCCTAAAGTAGTTCGCTACAAAACCGAAAAATTTGTCAGCAGGTGGGGTTGAGGAGTTAAGACTTTACAAGACGACAAAATTTAAGAACTGTCCAATGTAAAAGCATTTGAAGGAGTCAAATAAATAGAGGATATTTGTTTTTTTCGGTGATTTTTTTTTCGGTGAAAGATCGAAATTTATTTCATCGAGTGAACACCATCGGTAATATTTTCACTCGTGGCTGCGCGAGAAATGTAAGGTAAATGACGTCATATTTCCATCTGGTTGTGAGTCACGCACGTTTTACCTAGGTAACTAGAATATAAAAATCGGTATTTTCACTGGTCGTACCCGTGGAATATCGAAAAATATTTTCACCGCTATTTCTCGATATCCCACCGGAAAGCATGAAATAAAGAATTGTATCTTTGGCAGGTTGAAAACATCATGGGAGGACAAGAAAATACTGGTTGAAGTAGAATTTTTGGACTTGTGGAAATTAACATCATTTGAAGATGACATATTTGACTCTAATACTAATAACGGAATTTGTCTTTGAAAGGTGGAAAATGTTGTGCAGAAAGGAGAAAATGCAGGGAACAATCATTTTCTTCTTTGCCAACAACCTTTTCAGAACCCTTTTACCTAACGAAGGGTTTACTCTTTACCAAATGGCATTATTTTAGACTGGTCCAATTTGGATCCATTTTCAGATCACAAATAAAGCATAGCACTTAATATGAAATTTGTTTCTGAAAGGATAGAAAACATTGCGGGAAAAGGAAAAAATGCTGGTTACCAGCATTTCCTCCTTTTCCCAAAACGTTTTCAAAAAGGCTTTTTCATCAGGGTCGTTAAAACTGGGGATTGCGTGGTAAAGATTAAAGAAACGGGATAGCTTAGTAAAGTGTTGACCCTTTACAAACCAACACATTTTCTGACTTGTCTGAATTAAAGGCATTTGCAGAAAACAAATCAAATGTGACTCAATGGAGTTAGTTTTTTGAAAAGGTGGGAAAAGGAGAAAATGCTGATAATCAGTATTTTTGCCTTTCCCCACAATGTTTTGGAAAGCTTCTTACCACAGGGTTATTAAAACACAGGACTGTTTGGTAAAGGGTTAAAGGTTTAAAAACCCTTTACAACACAATGACGCCTTTTAACGCCCCTGAAGAAGAGGCCTTTTGAAAACACTGTGGGAAAAGGAGAAAATGCTGGTAACCAGCATTTTCTCCTTTTCCCACAAAGTTTTCTACCCTATCAAAGAAAAGTTGTGTCATTTGAGCCACTATGAAATTGTCATCTGCAAATGCTTTCAATTTGGATAGGTCTAAAATTTCGGCGTGTGCTAAAGGGTTAACTCTTTACCAAACAACAAAATTATAGCCTGGTCCAAATTGAAAGCAGTTGCAGACTTCAAATTAACTGTTACTCAAAAAATGAAACTTGTCTTTCATAGGGTAAAAACATTGAGGGAAAAGGAGAAAATGCTGGTTACCAGCATTTTCTCCTTTTCCCACAATGTTTTGATAATCTCTTTTATCAGGGTCGTTAAAAGCCGGGATTATGTGTTAAAGAGTTAAAGTAGTTACCTGAGGTTTAGGTAGGTCAGAGCCTGTAACTGAACAATAGCCTCTGGAACTGATTTGATCACATTGTGGTAACACTGAATTTTCTCCAACGATAAGTAAGCACATATTTCTTTGGGTACCTCACTCAATCTATTTTTTGATAAATCTGAAAAAGAAGAATGTAAATAGTGTTCTTATAAAACAAACTCTGTATTCACAGGGCTCAGGGTAACTCTTTTCTGTAGCCAACAACACCATCTGCAATATAGTGGCATTTTTTTTACTATAATGTTGAATCACTTTAGATTGATTGATCTGTATTTTACACCACTTTCAACATAACTTCAGTCATATTACCGTCACAGTTCACATATTCATGAATGTCCTGGGGTACTAGGATAGGGCTCTGAAGTGTCTTGCCAAAGGGCACTCCAATGAAAAACCCAGAACTTAGGCTCTCACCTGGGGCTTCCAGGTTACAAGTCCTACAGTGCTTACACTTTACCAATAAGCCTAAAAGGAACCTTTAAGCAAGAATGTATGTAGTAGTAATTTCAGAAATTTGGAGTTACCCGGTAGGTGTGTTTATCAGATAGCATTTTAATCAATCAGCATTTTAATCAAAAAAAATGTAACACTATTTCTGATTGGCTAAACCACATTATCTAGCCAACAAGAATTTGTACTCTTTTCAAACAAAGAAAACTCTTGAGAATAAGAATGTAATATAGAATGGTTGGTGAGTACAGCCAAAATCAGAAAGAAAGTTTGCCTCAACCAGATATCCAACTCAACCACCAGGCCATGAGTTGGATACCAGCTACACAGCCCGGTCCCAGTTAGGAATGAGGCGAGTGTGTTCAAACTTGAAAACAACTGTTACATTTTCATTATTGAGACTATGGGAAAGAAGGTTTTTAAAAACATTGTGGGATAAGAAGAAACTGCTTGTTTCCAGCATTTTCTCCTTTTTCCACAAGGTTCAGGGTTCTCCCTAGGTCCAGAATCCCAAGAGTCATTGACTCTTGGGCCCAAATTTTCAAGAGTCAAAACGAAATTTCCAAGAGTCTAATAGAAATGTCCAAGGGTCAAAATTATCAGGGAGAGATAAGTGTGAAATAATGAAAACTTTCCATTTATGTTCTTTGTTTATGGATAGGAATTAGATAAGGAAATACTCTATCTTATGTAGAGACTTGTTGGAATGAAGTGGACAGAAGAATTTTAAATTGCAGCCCTAGCATGCAATTCATCTTGATGAATAAATGGACACAAACAACTTTTGAACTTTTTACCAAACATCAAAAACTTTTGACTAGATCATAATTATTTTAGACATTTGCAGAGGGCAATTCAAATGTGGCTGGAACGACTTCTCTTTCTTACCCCGGAACATTGTGGAAAAGGGAGAAAATAAAGGTCACATCCATTAAAGTGTTATTTCTTAAGATTTAAGTCTTCTTTTCTTGTCCAATTACTTTTCTTTCACACTTGTTCCGACCCCCCCCCCTTCCATCTAATCTATAGGTTGTTGTTTATTTTCATCTTAAGTTTTTCCTAATTTTTAAACAGAGATTTTAGCATTCACTTATTGTTTCATAAAGAAATAAGTATAAATTCACTGTTTACATTTGTCACCAAAGATGAAAAGATAGTTTGAAGTGCCTCTGATCGGATGATGTCGAAATGATTTCTGTTGTGTCATGGGTTTTCACGTTTTTTTCCCAGCGATCTTTTTTTCAAATCAGTTAATATTTTTACAAGTATTACTGCATGATTTGATACAAATTTGTTAATTAGGGTAGCAGTTAACTTGACAACCTGTCATTTTACACTAGATAATTGGACTAACACCTTTATCATGTTTTCAAAAATGACTCGCCACTCGCCAGCTTGATTACGTGTGATAAACAAGAGCTGCGTGCGTCTGTACACAGTTGACACTGATCGTGTTTATTATAGGCTACATTCCTGCCGGATGCATGCGACATAATTTATATGACCCTTTGGCTGGTAATCTCATGCGTCAAATTGACGCTTAGGCAGATATTTTTGAGCGTCAAAAACGGGTCATTTCGGATTTCCGTGCGTCAAAACCCGGAGTCCCGGGTCTAAGGAGAACCCTGAGGTTGTGACCTCTTTCAATGATATATCCTATCAACTGGGCCACTTTTAATTTGCTAAGTGCAAATGCTCTGGAATTCAACCAGTCTCAATTTTTTTATTATTTGGTAAAAGGCTAAAATACCTATACAATAGTTAACCCCTTACCACATAATCCCAACTTTTAACAACCTTGAAAAAGAAGCCTTTAGAAAACATTGTAGGAAAAGGAGAAAATGCTGGTAACCAGCATTTTCTCCTTTTCCCATATTGTTTTCTACCTTGTTAAAGACAAATCCCACCATTTAAGCAGCATTTCAATTGTTGTCTGCAAATGCTTTGAATTTGGACAAGTTCTTAAGAACAAAGTCCGTAACAAAGAAACAAATGAACAAATGCATGGCAGAAATACAAACCACATCTGGCCGGATTTGAACCCATGGCGGACAAATATCCTCGTTTTTCAAGGTTTAAAAGACCAATACCTTAACCACTGAGCTACAGAGATATCTCCCTAATGCAGCTGCTAGGCATTGTATTTAAATCGGGACGAAGCCATGCATGAAGGAGTGGTCACCCGTAACACACCCCCTCTTAAAGTCGTCATTTATTGATGACTCAAAGCCTTATTAGGCAGTAAGTCTATTATTTAGACAACAAATGTCCATTTTTGGACAACAAATGGGATTAATGGCTCAATGGCCAATCCCGGACGAGCCCCCATCTTACGAACAAAGTCCGTAACAAAGAAACAAATGCACTGCAGAAATACAAACCACATCTGGCCAGATTCGAACCCATGGCGGACAAATATCCTCGTTTTTTGAGGTTAAAAAGACCAATACCTTAACCACTGAGCTAAAGAGATATCTCCCTAATGCAGCTGCTAGGTATTGTATTTAAATCGGGACAAAGCCATGCATGAAGGAGTGGTCTCCCGTAACAAAGTCTACATTTTTGTCGCGTGGTAAAGAGTTAAGGCACAACAAAATTTTAGACTTATCCAGATAGAACACATTTGCAAACAACAAATGAACTTTTCTTAGAAAATGGGCTTTGTCTTGCAGAGAGAAGAAAATGTTGCAGAAAAAACAGAAAATGCCAGTGACCTTTATTTTCCTTCTTTCCTATCATGTTTTCAAAATCCCTCAAACTGTCAGTGAAAACTTTGGGATTATGTGGTAAAGTGATAATTTACTGAGTTTTATAATTATAAAACTTTTTTTTTAATTTTTGACATATTTTTTACCCATTTGTTCAGGTGAAATTCTAAAGATGCATTTTTTCTGATGCCCTCAAAATGAAATCTATTTTCCGAGTATCTTATTAACAAAAAAATTTGACAAATCTCTGAGTTAAATCAAACTGATTCCCTAATGTAATATCTTCTACGCTCCACTTCAAAAGCATGAAATTGTACAGGTATTGGATTCTAAATGTAAATGCTATTGAACAGGCAATAACTTGGAACTGATTTCAAACTCATTTCAAATGTCCAAGAAACCTTGACTATTCCTATGCACAAAATGTCCCGTCAAAGAAACCTTGACCGTTCCTCAGCATAAAATGTCCACACCATAGAAATAGCAACTTTTGACAGGGTTTTTAGTATCAGAAAGCAACCAAGCTGATATGGATTGTAAATCTAACAATCATGCCAGGTCAACATTCCCAAGTACTTAACCTGGACTTTTACATGGCATATGATATCCTCTACACAAAACAAACAACTTTTTTCTTACTTTTTTTTTAAGAGGACTGTCATTTTTCATGGCAAAGTTCATTGTTTGTATGTCTATATTTATTTATGATGGTGATGTCAATAAAACACGAACAAAAGAATATTGTAAATTTTTTTATTCATCATTAATCTGAAAATCACACAAATATTTTGACTCTTAGTTTTGACTTTAGACCTAATAATTTCTGAATAGTATTTTCAAAATTTTACACTTGGGAAAGACTTTTAATCTATTTTGATTTCAGGTACATTATATCTACTAATACAAATGCAGTACTATGTTCATATCGTTATTAAAATGGATTATTTCACAGCTTTAAAAGCAAAACAGCCCTTTAATAAAGCATCCAGTATTTCAATCCCAGTTTTTCAATGACCCTAAAGAAGGCTTTTGGTTAAATTGTTAGAGTTGAAGCAAATGCTGGTAAGCAGCATTTTCTTCATCACCCACAACGTTTTTTACTCTTTCAAAGATCAATACCAGTATCATTTCATGTACTGTCAGCAAATGCTTCAGCAATGACCAGCAAATATTTTTGTACCCTGTTGACTCAATCGTCAAATGAAACAGAAACGAACCTCAATTTTTATCACGCCGATATTAACACTAATTAACTGCCATCTCAGATGAGTTTATCAACAACAATAAAAAACTGTCATGATGTTCAAATTGACAATAAAAGGAAACTTAAGAAATGTTGTCTCATTACTGTGATGATTCATCCCGAGGCTGAAGATGTTGGGGAAAAAAACAAAAAAGTAGGATGCTTACCCGCTGATATGGTGTCAACCAAATCATATTTTCCAGCTAGTTTTGGATATTCCCTTAGTTTTCTACAATTAAGTTGAATTTCTCCCGTATGCTGGGCGTCTTCAAAAACTTTTTCGATTGGCTTTGACAGAGACGTGGGGCTTTGAGAACCCCCTCCGTGAAATGTATTCGCCATTTCTGTCTGGAACCATTTCGTCTAGTGCGCATGCGTGAGTGATATTCCGTATCCGCTGAACTCGATTCCAACAATCGTATTGATTACAACAGTCGATTGATCCACACCCAGAGATTCTTTAAAAAAAGAGAGTGAGAAAGAACGAGGCTTTTGCCACTATAATCACTATTTCCAGTCAGTTTCACGGCGACAATTCACTTGATGTCATTTATTAACCTATTAGCATTAGAGAACAGTTCAAAATGAGATCTTCTTTGTCCGATTGATTAATTGATAACATTGTTTCTGAATGCCAAGATGCAGTGCTTCTTACATGGCATTGACACTTCGCTAAAATACCGTCCGTTTCAACCCTTAACCGGCTGAATAAGTTAAACGAAACTCAGTTCAAGCCGATAGTACAAACCTGAATGTTGCTGTTTCAAAGATTTTTTCTTCTTTTTTTCAGTTTTGTGTAGTGTGATCTTGGTCTAAACTATCCGCAAAAAGTCTTTGAATAGCGCTTAGCAGCCTAAGGGTTAACAACCCTAAAGGAGAGCTGAATTAACGTAGTGGGAAATTTCCAACTTTTTTAATTCCTTTCCTCGACCATCGTTTTATCTCCATTTATAAACTTGTCGTTTGCAGATGCTTTCAGCACTGGCGGACCCAAAATTTTGCCACCTGGTAGAACTAAACTTTTACATGTAACCGTGCATGCTTTGGTTTATGCCGCTAATTCAAGAGTGACGCAAAAATAAATTACAGAGATCTCAGCTTGTAAACGCAGCTGTACCAGCAGTTTCTGCTTTCCACAATGCTTTCAAAAGCCTGGGGTTCTGCATGGCACAGTGGTAAGTTGCAGGTCGCGTAGCCTGGAGACCCTAGTTTCGAGCCTAACTGGAAGCACTTGGTTTCCGTTGACGTGTCTTTTGACAATCCACAAAGCCTAGTAATGGTGAAAACCAGGGATTATAAGAAGATGAGAGTTGTCGCCGTGATAAGCCTGAAATAACACTGAAAGCCTCCTAAATCTCAATTTATTTCAAAAGCCTACCCTCGCCGGGTCGATAAACACGAGATTTTTGTACAGGGTTTAAAAAATGGTGAGATTGGACTTATTGTGTCACAATGGCTCCCATAAACCCTCGGAAAGATTTTAGACCGCGCCAGGATTCGAACTCGATCAAACACCTGTGTTAATGGCGCTGCGCTTTTCATCTAACATACTATAGTTTCAGAACCTTTCTTGATTTCATTCAAATTCAATTTCGCAGTCAGGGAAGACACTAACGGAGGTTTAGGTCGAACTTTAAATTTCCTGACATGCCATTTTATTGGCCGAGGCGTTTTGTCTTGGCTAGTCTTGGAATTAAGAATTTTTGCCGAATATAGTTTTTTTTTTTTTGAGTTAAACCGAGACCATAAATCACAAAAGTCTCTCTTTTTGCCCTTAAACTTGAGAACGTAAAGAACATCGTACATAGTTATAAATAGGTCAAATAAACTACATGGTGTGGTAACAAACTGTACACGTAGTTTACTCTGCGGATACCTGTGGTATCTATATACAGACTATTTAGATCGACTGGAAAGCATTGGCTCTGCATTATTGTCCTTACATCAATCCTGCCCAATATTCTGAATAAGAGTCGTTCCACAGTGGCCAGCAAAATAGCAACAATCGGGTTTTGACTCAAGTTAAAATACACATTTTATGCGTAGGGTTAATTTAAACCACGTGATCAGTCATGTGATGAGGTAAATAGATTAACCTTTACCACAGAATGCCAACTTTTAACGACCATGAGGAAGAAGCCTTTAGAAAACATTGTGAGAAAAGGAGAAAATGCTGGTTACCAGCATTTTCTCCTTTTCCCACAGCATGTTCTACCCTATCAAAGAAAAAATAGCACCATTTGAGCTACATTGAAATTATCGTCTGCAAATGCTTTCGATGTCGAAGGGTTTAAAGTTTTGTCGTCTGGTAAGAGTTAATGTAGGGTAGACTGAAAAATTACTGATACTATGCGGAAATTGTTCACTCTTTCATAACATGGTGTAATTTGTATGGACGAGCATTGATTTCCTACGTCTAATTTAGTATCTGACGATTCCGGTGATTTGTGATAGTGTGATTAGGCTACTTTCAGTTTGATATAATGGCAGAACGCCTTGTAAAAAATATTACGTCAGATTATTTGACATGTTCGATATGCTGTGGAATATTCAATGAACCCAAGATGCTACAATGCGGACATAGTTTTTGTTCTCATTGCCTTGAGGATTTCGTCAGCAGCATTTTGAAGACGAGGGACAGTTTCGAATGCCCGATCTGCCGAAGTAAATACGATATTGAGCCAAATACTGAACCCAGGTCATGGATAAATAATCTAAGCACTGATGATATTTCATTGTCGATATTACGAGCTATCGGACTAAATCGAGTTACTCGGACTATGGATACCAAAGACGGTGAGAATCAAGTCAATACAGAGGTAGTCGATAAGACAGTGTTCAATATCAACAGTTTGTGTGGTCGCCATTTCGACAAAAAGCTGGACGTTTATTGTTCCAAACACGAAGTTGTTGTTTGTGCCGAGTGCGCCTGGAGAGAACACAGAAATCCAGATTGTGAATGTTTACCAGCGGCTAAAGTGATTGAGAAACGGTTCGGTGCTCTAAAGTGTCTTGTCGCCCAGCAGGTGGCTGATGCTACGCAGTTGTTGGATGCCAAAGGACAGGAACAGAATAACAAAACAGTAGAACAAATTCACGACGACTTTCAGAAATCGATTACAGAAGTCGAAGAAAGTTTCAAGGAAGTGTGTTCAGTATTTAACAAGAGGATTGAAAGTTTAAGAATTAAAGCAAAACAAACTGTTGCCCGTGATACGTCCATTGTATCGGTGAAAGATTTGCAATCAAAACTTGTTCTCCAGATCAAGTCATTCGATGATGTGACATCTAATTTAAACCCAAATGAAACTATGAGGAAGATTTCAGAAATGTGTTCAAAGTCTTCAGAGCTTCAAGGAAGCATTCACGACCTCTCAAACATGATTAATAATGGAACATTGATGAAGTTCGCTGACGCTGATCTGAATATTTTAGACGCTTTCGTGTCTTCGGCAAAGCAAACCATACCAGAGGAATTTCCCTCTTACGAGGAACTTGCGGATGAGAAAGATTCTGATGATTCAAAGGATTTCGTTATGGTAACGAAAAGTGGCCAATGTCTCGACAAAACTGATGACATTGGCCATCAAACTTTGGAGTGGACCAGAAAATATACATTCGGTACAAAACTTGAAGGTGAAGAAACCTGCATGTTGTCTGGGGTTGCTCTTATAGGCACTGTAGCAATTGTTGTGGTGGATCAGTCGAACAGATGTATCAAAAAGTTTAAAATTCCAGAAGGAAGGTTCTTAAACGACCTTGCTATCAAGTATGAACCACACCAGATTGCCAGCATCCAAGAGACAAGCACTGTAGCTGTGACTGTGTGGGATGTTCCTAAAGTTCTTGTAGTTGGCACAGATCCGGTTTTGGAGATCCTACGTGTTGTGAATACTGATAACGAGTACATTGGCGTAATCTCTCACAAAGCAGACTGTTTGGCAGTATCTAGTATCAATGCACGAAGAGTCGATATCCTAGATATCAGGCCCAGCAATATTCAGGAACCGAAACAAGCAACCATTTATCAGTCGTCAAGGAAACGTTCATTTCCGGATCGCCTGACATCAACACGGGGCGGAAATGTCGTGGTTAGGGTGCGCCACCGAAATGAAATCAGCTGTTTTGGAGTGTACCACAACCTTCTCTGGTCCCGCCGGCTGAAGACGCGGATTGCGGATATAGCATGTTTCCGGGGTAAAATATTTGCTTCTTTACGTGATAAAAACGACATTGTTTACTTCCGGGAAGACGGTGTCGGTGATTTGAATAGTTTGAAAAAAGATGGTGACTTGGGGATTAAAAAGCCATGGAGTTTAGACGGGTTTAAAGATTGTTTGGTTGTGACAGAAGATTCTCCCTCGGATCTTGTACATGTATTCGTATTCTGACGGACTCTGAAGTCCATCGGCAGATCCGGCATGGGGGTTGGGGGGCGGGGTTCGGGACAGTAGTAGATTTTCAGATCATTTCTTTGCATAAATTTTTTAGTATGTTGTTCGATTTTCCACCCCCTCGCCCCTGAAGTTCATGAATTTTCAGTTGAACCCATTGGTCTATATGTATTACCCGAACAAATTGACCTTGGCCCGTATTAACGAACCATTCTTAAGAACTTTCTTTGTCTTATTCTCCAGAATTTTATAAATTTTAGTGTAAAGCAACTTCTGGATGGCTAAACTATTTGATTTAGCCAATCACAAATCGTGTTACTTTCAAATGTGGAAAACCGTGGAGAATTAGACTAGGAACGTTCTTAAGAATGGCTGGTAAATACGGACCCTGTAATTGGCCTCTATGCAAAGAATAATTAGAGATTTAATATTCTAACATGATACGTGAATTCGGCTCTATAAACACAGTGCAACGAAAATGTGGTAAAATCTACGTTATTCTATGTAGAGTGACGTCATTCTATATATAGTGACGTCATTCTGTATGAAGTAAGTAAGTGGAACAATAATCTGCATCCACGATAGAAAGAAGAGTATTTCTTAAGTAACTTTTGATTCATATGAGCATTAATGAAAAAAAAAAAAATCCAAAAATGCTGAATATGTACAAAAGACAATAATAGCTCAGGCCTGAAACGTAGTAAAACAGGCTTTGAGAGATTAGTCAAAATTAAATCAAACGAATAAGCCATATCTTCTTGTCCGTGTTGCCATACTTGTATACGGCTTGCAACATGCAAAAAGGGGCATTCGGACATTTGCGTAAAGTATCGTCTCGGATCAGCCTGCGCAGTCTGCACAGGCTAATCCGAGACAGCACTTTACATTAGATTTTGCGCTACAGCAGACTTGCCCAAAACAGAAAATTACATAAAAAACGGAATGTTTCGCTTCGGATTAGCCTGCGCGGAGTGCGCAGGCTGATCCGAGACGACACTATACGCAAATGTCTGAATGCCCCTTCTCGTGAGTTGCAGGCCATCATTATTCTTGATTCAGTCCTAATTCTACATTCCAAGACAAGCCATTTGGTCGGCTGAGAAGTTCTGTCTCAGCTAATGATATTACTAATCTTGGAATTAAGAATTAGAACTATGTAGAAATGAGCCATGCTCTGGCAAAAGGGGGCTTTATGCATCTTCGTGATGCATTATACTATGGTTCATAAAATCCATTTTGTCAAACAACCCACTGAATCACGAGGTAGACTTATCCTTTGACATACAGAAAATTTGAAGATAGCGAAAAGTTTCGCCTATGTCAGCCTGTGCAGGCTGACATGGGTCGATACTTTTCGCAAATGCATTAAGCCCCCTTTTCACAGAGCATGGCGTAATTTAATGTTCGTGATTTTTGCCTCTGTTGTAGCATGGACAGGTGCTGGTCCTGCCTTGCTAGAACTAGGCCGTGAGACAACACGATTGATTGATTGATTGTATGTTGTTTTACGCCGTTTTCAATATTATTTCAGTTATATCGCGGCCGCAAGTGCACCTTTCCCTGCTATCGTGGAGTCTCTTTTACCTGTACTCCGCAGTTTTCTTTCCAGCCACTGGCTGCTTTCCCACGTAGCCATCGTCGAGACATTGGTCAGCGGTGGGAGAGGAATGAATCCTGTCGCAATGACTATCATCAATCCTCGGAAAGAAATTGGCCGAGCCAGGGATCGAACCCACGACTTCCTAGTCTCAAGTCTTTCACGGTACGGACTGAGCTACCGGGGCTCGGCGAGACAACACAAAAGATTGCTTACTGATCTTACTGATCTTGAGGCTGTGAGTTAGATCCTTGTCCTTGATAGATTCTATAATAACTGCTATTAACCCTTAGGCTGCTAATGGCAACTCAAGTACCTATTGCGGACAGTGTAGATCAAGATCAGACTACACAGAACGTGCAGTCTGATCTTGGATCTCCACTGTCCGATAAGGGGATGTCGTTCCCTGAAAAAGGTTCTTTGAAATAGGAAAATTTTGGTTTTTACTGTCACCTTGAAAGTTTCATTCCACTTATTAAGCAGGTTAAGGGTAAATTTTAGCGACGTGGAAGTTGTGGCCAGTTGCTTTGGAAGAATCTTGTATTTTTTCCTCTTAGTAAGAAAATGCCCTGGCATCTTCGATAGACTACGTTGTTCCTTTCATAGCCAGCGAAGACGATGCCTTGCGAATATGGACATATCTGATTAAGGCCCTAATAGAGGCCAAAAACAATTCAAGTGTTATGATGCATTATGGAAAATATTTAGAAGATGACAATCTGTTATTGTGTGGTTGGTTCAAGTGTTTGTTGCTGGTCGAAAAATGAGTATCGAAATCAGGCAAATAGTAAACAAAAGATAGAATAACCTGGCAGGTTTTAACCTTGTTTTGAAATTAATTTCTCTGCCAGCGCCGAATACTTGGACTGACCGCACAATAACCCTTTACCACACAATCCCAATATTTATCGACCCTGAATAAGAGATCTCATGAAAACATTGTAGGAAAAGGAGAAAATGCTGGTAACCAGCATTTTCTCCTTTTCCCACATTGTTTTCTACCCTTGCCGAAACAAAATCAAGTTTTGGTTTACATGTACTTTGTCGTCTGTAAATGCTGTTAAGGATTACCACCCCTAACTCATCGGTAAATATCGTGTAATATCGACGTTTTCGTAAAGGCTATTCGGCCAATCTCGGCAGCTTCCGTCTTTTGATATGAGAGTTAGTGGCCGTAGACTCAAGTGCGAACTCATCGGTAAATATCGTGTAACATCGACGTTTTCGTAAAAACTATTCGGCCAATCTCGGCAGGTTCCGTCTTTTAATATGAGAGTTAGGGGCCGTAGACCTTAATTTGGAAAAATCTTAAATTTGCAATGGATAGAGCATTAAGGTATTTTCAGCACCATGCTTGTAGCAGCTCATACAACAAAATTTGCAGCAGACGCTTTTGATGGGATCCTTGTAGAATATGGATAATTAACACGAATAAAAGGTTGAAAAACAGGAAAACGGGTTAAACATTGTGGTTAAAGGAGATATTTGTTTGTTTGGTATTTACACCGTTCAATATTATTTTATTTATAATATCGCGGCGGCATCTGTCCATGCTTTTCCGTTTGTTTTTTTTTTTTTACCAGTACTTCGCACAATATTCTTTCCAAGCCATTGGGCTGCTTTTGCGGGTACCCATGGTCGAAACAATAGTCATCAGCGAGAGAGGAATAAAACCTGTCTCAATGACTATCATCAATCCCCGGAAAAAGATTCGTCCATTTGGGGTTTAAGCCCTGGACTAACTAGGTGACAGGATCGGAACGGTGAGATAAATGATATCTTGAGTTCTGGGAAACCAAGAGTAATTGCTATCGTCCTAAATTCATCAAATCTTCAGTTTGAAAAACGTATAATGCTACGGGTGATCGCATGATTTGTCTCGACATAAATTACGATTAAAGATACATCTTTACTCGTTTTCATACTGTATTTCAACCAGTTTCGTCTTTATTTTATGAAACTATAATCATTCTTGTATCTTTATGCCAAATGTTGCCCCTGATCGTTTTAAGGCTGCATAGATTACAACGGATAGAACATGCATTTTATTATCTGGAGGCTATCCAAGACATCACTGTGGTTGTTTCCGGTTTTAAATCTGAACAAATCCCTAGAGTGTCTTAATCCCATACACCTGATTATTTATCTATGTTTACACATCTGACTAGATTCTACATAATATCAAGTTTTACTCTCTTGCTGTAAAGATGTATCTTTAAGAACGTAAATACTTCCTATCATCTATGGTCACGGTTAAATATAGTCTAAATAATTATTATACTGATATTATTATCAGATGATAGGTGTTGATAAAATGTTGTCCCAGTAAGGTTACATGTTCATTTATAATCGCCACCATAGTTGTCATATGATAACTGCTACCGTAGGAAAGCACACGGTTTAACCCTTACCCTGGTAAAAAACTAAAGTGAAATTTTCAATTCGATGGTAAAAACCCAAACATTGCTATTTCGAAGTTATGTTTTGGGGAATAATATCTCCTTATCGGACAGTGTAGATCCAAGATCAGACTGCATGTTCTGTGCAGTCTGATCTTGATCTACGCTGTCCGCAAAAGGTCAGTGAGTCGCGCTTAGCAGCCTAAGGGTTAATCTACAACGGGGGAGTGAGTATGATGCATTATCTCAGTCGAAATTATTGGTTAAGTCTTTACCAAACGACAAACTTTAGACTATTCTAAATTGAAAATATCTGCAGACGACAAATGTGGAATAACAAATGTGAAACTAGTACATACAAATGAACCGAGGTTCTTTGACAGGGTAGAAAACATGGTGGGGAAAGGAGAAAATGCTGGTTACCAGCATTTTCTCCTTTTCCCACCATGTTTTCAAAAGCCTTCCCCTTCGGATTGTGTGGTGAAATTGTCACCGACCACATTGCTATATGCATTGGAATTTTTTGTCTTGCATACCACTTGACAAAACATCGTGACAGAAAGAGAAATTGCTTATAACGAACAATTTCTCTATTTGCAACATGTCTATCACAAACGTCTAACCATAAAAATATCCGTTTTGTTTGAAGTTATCCTTAGCTCATTAAAAATAAAATTCTGCGAAAGATTGAATGCAATACCACAGTTATTTTTCATATGTTTCTATCGCTTGTCACGGTTGGCATTCAAAACCTTTTTCGCCAATACTACAGCCATATAACACAGTTGCTGAATATTAGTATCTAAGGAAAAAAACTTTCGAACAGAAGATATGAATCACACAGGTCAACGACAGAATGAATATCGACGATTTTATAAGGAAAAACTAATATTGACAGCATTATATAAAACATGACGTTTTTAAATCAATATTGGGATAATTGACATGTTTCTCAGTGTAACTGTCAAAAAACATGTACATGTATGCATAAAGTTCTGAAAAAAAAATCTTTCATTTAACTCATTACCAAACGACAAAATTTTAGGTTTGTCCAAATCAAAAGCATTTGCAGACGAAAAATTAAAAGTCACTGAAAATTCGAAACTTGTTTTGTGAAGGGTAGAAAACATTGTGGGAAAAGGAGAAAATGCTGGTTACCAGCATTTTCTCCTTTTCTCACAGTGTTTTCTAAAGGCTTCTTTCTCAGTGTCGTCAAAAGTAGGGATTGTGTGGTAATGGGTTTTAAACATTGGCACAAGCGGTAAACTCAGAGAGTAACCAGGTATTTACATATAACCAGTATCATGTGACGCAACACATGACATGACACCGTTATCATCATTACATTTCGTGTCATGTTCAATGACATATCCTGTCATCGTTGTCATAATATTGTACAAACGTTTGATCCCCTTTCCAGCTGATATAATGTCTTTCCCGATTTAGCTCTATAGACTGCTTCAACAACCTGAAATAAAAAAATTATTTGCATTTTTTTCCCTGACGATTGCCATTGCTTTTATTGTCGGTGCGAGTTTGTCCCTTGCTTTTCTCGCCTAGTGGGCCCACAATGAAGGCAGTGATAGGCCTACCTACGACATTGATATAATTGTCCATATGGAAAGTTTGCAGACGACTGATTAAATCTTGCTCAAGTGATAGGATTTGTCTGTGAAAAAAAAAAATCAAGGGAAAAGAGAAATTGATGGTTGCTAGTATCATTTTAGAACCTTTTACAAAACAATCTCGAGTTTTAACAACATTAAGGAAGAAGGCTTGAAAATATTGTGGGAAAAAAGGAGAAAATGCCGGTGACCAGCATTTTCTCCTTTTCCCACAATGTTTTCAACCCTTTTCGTCTGTCTGTCTATCTGTCTGTCACATTTCTTAACCCATGCTGTAAACTAGAAAACGAAACAAATGAACATTTCTATGCAATGGTATCCCCCAACATTTTTTTTTTTGAGGTTGTTTTCATAGAAAAAATACCGCTGTCTCGGACAGGGTGGATGTAAGATTAGACTTTCAAGTTCTGTGCAGTCTGATCTTACATCTTCACAGTCCGTAAAAGTGCATCGAGTCGTGATAAGCAGCTTAATATTTGAAGTTAATCCTTTACTATGCCGAGAAGTTGTAGACTTGTCCAAATTGAAAGCTTTTGTAGATGACAAATTAAATATGGCTTACATAATAAGATTTCTCAATGGAAGGTTTAAAACATTGTGGGAAAAGGAGAAAATGCTGGTTACCAGCATTTTCTCCTTTTCCCACAGTGTTTTCAAAAGTCTTCCCCATTACGGTCGTTAAAACTCGGGACTCTGTGGTAAAGGGTTAGCTAAGGTCAAATTACCTCATCCTCGTAAGGATAGCCTCCCTGTGCCAACCGCGAGTACAAACATCTTCCATTGATAAACACTTCAAAGGAATCTGAAGAGATATAATATGCAAATATCATACGTCGAACCAACTTACTGACATAATTGTTCTAACAGAACTGTACATTGGTTTATCGTAGGACCTAATGTCTAGCAGCTACGGTAAAGCTGCTTTTAACAGAAGACCATGACGATGACCATATCGAGGTTTTTGTACTGCTACTGTTAAAACGTTCAACCGGAAGTACGAGGCGCATTACCGTCTACAAAATGTATTCATGCAATCAAAAGTAGTTCCATACCGTTAGCCGTTACATGATCACTTTTCATCGCGAGTAATTTTCTGTGTTTGGTTATCAACGCCGTTTTCAACATGAATTCAGTCGTACCACAGCAACCAGTACGCCTATCCATTCGTTTATCAAAACTGACTCTTACCAAACTCTTACCGGCTTTAACTAGATGTTTATTTTATACTACATTACTATACTGACGAATTTTCCATTGAACGCAAAGCATTGCAAGTGACAAAAAGAGAAAGAATGTATGACAGCAAGGAAAACTAAATTTCTGAATGGTGTTAATACAATAACTTTACAGTGCTAAACAAATAATTTGATGAAAAATTGAGCCTGTTATATTTAGGAAGAATAGATCTAGGTAGAAAAAACACTGTGCTGATTACCAGCGTTTTTTCCGTTTCCAACATTTTTTTTTTTATCTTTCTTAGGGTTGTGAAAACTCGGGATTGTGTGGTAAAGGGTTAGAAATGAGGAACGAACAATACGAAACTGTTCGTTTTGAAAATGCATATAGTACCTTCTCTGGGGATTAAAAGGTCGTTGTAATTGTGTGTTAATTACTTAGATGACGATTACAATTCTTTCATAGAAATATCTAGCTGTCAACAGCTTCAGATGGAAACAATAATTTAGATGATGCTGATGATGGTGATGATGAAGAAGAAAAAGAAGAAGAGGATGAAGAAGAAGCAGAAGAAGAAGAAGAAGAAGCAGAAGAAGAAGAAGATGATGATGATGATGATGACGGTGGTAGTAGTAATAAAATTAGCCTCGTTTTACCAAATCGACCATATCTTTCTGCAAACCTGACATCGGGAAACGTGTCATCAATTGCTAGACGTAAATCGTCGCATACTCCTCTGGCCGTACAGCCCCCACTGTAACGTAGAAACATCTTTGTTCGTAATTTTGTTTGAATGGGTTTAATGCCACTTAACTCTTTCTAGACAAGAAATAATTTGCAGACGACAGTTTCAAACTTCACACAAATAAGCTGAGGTTCTCTGATAGGATAGAAAACATTGTCAAAAATGCTACCTACAAACGTTTTCTCAATTTCCCACAATGTTTTTAAAAGCTTTCTTTCCTAGGATCGTTATTTAAAACGCGAGGCCTTGTAGGAAAAAGTTACACAAGTAAGTATCATCTATTCATGGGTGACTATATGTATGGTCCTTATGTCCTGGGTCCCTATTAACCAACCATTCTTAAGCACGTTCTCAGTCTTATTCTTCAGAATTTTCTTAATTTGAAAGTAACGCAACTTCTGATTGGCTAAACCATTTGGTTTAGCCAATCAGAAGTTGTGCTACTTTCAAATGTATGAATACAACCGGAAGTTGTGTTACTTTCAAATTCAGAAAATTTTGGAGAGATATGACAATGAACAACCCTGGTTTAGTTATTCAATTTCTTTATTTACATGGATCTATTGGTTTTTAAAGGCAAATTTACATCAGACGACTTTGAAAACGTCTTATAAAATATAAATAAACACGAATTAACGCTTTCTAAAACTATCCTGTGTTTAAGCGACCCTGAGGAGTAAGTCTTTTGAAAACATTGTGGGAAAAGGAGAAAATGCCGATAACCAGCCTTCTCTTTCAGAGTCGTCAAAACTTGCGATTACGGTATTACCTAACGCTTCTAGTGCAACATGGAATAAAATTTCTTATTAGTTGATAAATAAGGATCTATACTGATATATTTTTGCACACTTCTAACCGACCTTAAATTCCTTTGATGTCTATCTTGAAATTATTTGTTGATACTTTTGTTAGTTTCCTGAAAAGGGAGGTAATTATTATCTCCCTTTGTAATGAGAATATAGTGGTTTTAGATTTATAAATGATAATTCTAAGAAGGAAAAAAAGGAAAAAGTGGCTCAGTTAAAGTAGTACAATAATACTAATTTTTAATCATAGCAAATTTTGTAAGATAATATTATAGTGGAAATAGCTGTTTTCCTTCATGAGGGTACTACCTTAACCGAATTGTTGCCAAAGTAGTGGTCTGCTTCAAAATGATGGCCTAGTCTTTGACTGATTGATTGATTTTTTCTTGTTTAACGTCGTTTTCAAAATTATATCAGTTATATCGCGGCGGCCAATGCACCTAACCATGCTTTCCTGGAGTTTCCTGAGCCAGTTCTCCTCACAATATTCTTTTTAAACCACTGACTGCTTTTCCACATCACCATCGTCGAAAAAATGGTCAGCGGTGAGAGAGGAATAAACCCTGTCGCAATGACTACCATCACTATCGGAACGATATTGGTCGAACAGGGGATCAAACCAGCGACCCCCAGCCGAGTCTTTAATTTGATGGAATATAGATCCGGCGATAAACACACGAAATAAAAGATTTGCGAAAATGAAACGCACCCATGTTCAACAACAACGTTGACACGAGTTATCTCCCGTCGTGAGTGACTAGAACCACGCCTTGATACATGATTTCGTCTGTACCTCTCCGGATTCCGATAAAACTTTTCCTTAGCGTCTCTGATTGCGTCATAGTTTACGTCATCATCGTCATCATAACTTCCTATTCCGCTCCTTATTGGGTTGCTCTCTCTATATAGAGGTCGGTCGTAGAGAGAGGTCGCCATGTCGTTACTTAGGATATATAAGAAATTTTATTTTTGTGACACAGCAAAGTCTCTATATCCATTTATCATACAGACTATGCGTATATATATGTTTTAGTGACAGTCAATCAAAAGTAGAGCACTGGAACACAGCATTGGATTTCTAAACATCTACTACACTTTGATTCTTTCCCTTCTTTTAAACGCATTTCTTCATTAATTCGTAATCATACTAAAACAGTACCTCGTTATAACGAAAACTTCGCATACAGCGGATCGGGTTCATTTCACAATGACATCGAAAACGTCACAAATGAATATTGAGGCTCGTCCATGAATCGTATTTCTTTTCACTCTACATAAGAAACATGCATCAATACATATATAATATATGTACATGTATATATTAATGTTTTCCCCTTTAACTTTTCTATTATTTCTGTCTTTTTAGACAGGTTCCGATCTTAATTCCTTTACTTTTTTTCCGTAATCTTCGCTTTTAAAAAAAACTTCCTGGTTATATGGCAGCTTTGGGTAGATCTACGCCGGGTTGAATTAACCCCCTAGGCTACTAAGCGCGACTCACTGACCTATTGCGGACAGTGTAGATCAAGATCAGACTGCACAGAACGTGCAGTCTGATCTTGGATCTACACTGTCCGATAAGGAGATATTATTCCCCAAAACACAACTTTGAAATAGTAATATTTGGCTTTTTTACTGTCGACTTGAAAATTTCATTTTAGTTATTCAGCGGGATAAGGATTTAATATGATACGAGATGGAACATCTCATGAATTGAAATTAAATGTATACAAGACTTGTTTGTGAAACGTGCACTTTTAAAAACTCTCTTTTGATAGATCTAAATGTTAAAAATATAGCATTTCACTTCATTCTTCGAAATTACAGCTTCTCGCCGAATGACATAAAATACTGAAGAACACACACAAAAAACAAAACATTTGGGTAATGCTCAGTGAAAAAATGGGGTTCAATGCATCTGCAGGAAGTATCGATTCATATCAGCCTGCACAGTCCGGGCAGGCTGACATAGATCGAAACTTTTTGTTATTGGTAAAGTTTCTGCATGTCAAAGGACTATTCTACCACATGACTCAGCCGTTTTTGTTTTAAAGACAAAATGTAGATCTATTCATTTTATGTGAGGATTTGCCTGGTGTTGTACGTTACGAAAATGCATTAAATCTCACTCCTCACACATTGCTGCTCTTAATAAGGGACGTAAGTAAAATTCCGAATATTGATCAGAATTTCTAATTTCCTCACAAATGTATCCTCCTTCTACGTAAGATAAACCTCATAAAATCAACAGAATAACGGAAACGATTTAAAATAAAATGTTAGTTTGAAAACATTCAAAGTTCTTCACGAATCTAGTCCATACTGAAACATGCAAATAAGCCCGACAAAAAAATATCCGTTCGTAAATTGTATTTGAATCCAAACATTTGTAAACGTAAAGAATTTCATCGAACAAAGTCCGTCATTCAATCGATTTATAGGGTGAGATCGATCATCGATTGATTTTTATCGTCATTTTCAATTCAATTCCTATTGAAAGATGCGGTCTCTGTGTATATGACGTTCAGTGTAAAAAGAGGTTATATCAGTATTTAGAAGTGACAAAGTTAAGTTTGTATTGAAATAACTGTTAGCTTGACATTTACAAAACACAAGTGAGTTTTCAAATGAAATAAATGCAATTCAGTGTTCCTGATTCATCATGAATGTGCGTCATTTTGAATTACCGTCTTACAATACTTAACATAAACATAAACCGCTGTGTGTAAGGGCTGGGTAGAGGGAGGCGGGGTTGGTGGTCAGGTCTATCACATATACCGTACTTTCTAAACAAAAAAAAAAAAAAAATGCATCAAACTTATGAAGATATATTTTCGCTGATAAAAACTTTGAACAGTCTACATTCCTTATTACCCCCTCCACACACACTTTTTCTTTTTCTGCTCTATTCTTGGCGAAAACCGCCATCCTGCTCTATTCTTGGCGAAAACCGCCCTCCTCTCTCTCTCTCTCTCTCTCTCTCCACACACACAACCTGCTCGCTCTCTCTTTAATTCTTTAATTCAACAATGTAAGGTCAATTCAGAAGAAATTCATCTATCGATGAAATAGAGTGCATTCTACAATCCATCACTGTCACTTCGATTTCAAAAGGAAATATTCTAAGTTTTGTGTATAAAGATTTATTCAGGAATAGATATGGAAATAAAGTGATTATTTTGAGCAGTTTTTCCAGCCGCCACAATGTCTTCAAAATGGTTCTCATAACGAACCTAAATATTACGCCGTACAAGCGAGGAAAACGGTTTGATTGATTGAATCTGCGTTTATTTATCGTCGCCACCGGTTGCCCATATGGTCGACGCCCCCGTTAGTTAGAAGGCTGTTAATATTGTTACGGGGGATAGTGCAGATACAGGACGAAACCCATCCTAAGTTACGCCTGGTTCTTTAACGTGCTCGGTGTATAGCACCGTTATATGGGACCTCGGTTTAATATCTCATCCGAAAGACTGTTAGTAATTTTAGATGACCAGCCGTGGGAATCAAATCCACAACCTGAAGTGACACGAAACATTACGTTCACGAGTCCTGCCCTCTACCAATTGAGCTACGCGGGTTGGACGGAAAAGCGGTTAAAAAGGAGGATGCATTATAAAATCGGGGCAGGGTTTTGAAATCCGAATATTTTTATAATTATCAATAAAAATGCACATTAAAATGTCACACGTCTTTCAGTGAGCCCCTAACCGAAGTTCAAAAGGCTAAAATACCGATACTCTTTGCACTTCGATTTATGTGACCACAAGAAAGAACCTATCTCTTTACCAGACGACAAAATTGTAGAACAATCAATCAATCATTCAATGCTTCATAATGTAATCAGCTGTGTAAACATAGATGAATTACCGATATATTTGATGTAACGGATAAATACATTTTTCGGAAATCTTTGATTTAAAACCGGAAACGTCCCAACAGTGATATCTTTTATGGCCTCTAGAAAATGAAATATATTTTCTATCTGTCGTAATCTATGCAACCTTGCAAGCGTTAGGGGCAAAATTTGATATATTAAGATACAAGAATGATTTTAGTTTGATGATAAAATAAAGTTGAAATGGGTTAAAAACTGACTGAAAACGAGTATAGATGTATCGAGAGAGAAAAAAAGGGTCAGTAACAGATTGTTTTAAGTTTCAAGAGTTTGTTTCAGTTATGACGTTTAACGGGGCTATTGAGTTTTTTATGCCATAAATCAAAATTTCTGGTTAAATAATCGCTAGATACTAGATTTGTTTTTTTTCCCTTTGCAATTGTTATGATATAGCTTTAATATAATTAAAAGGTGCAATTTTTGTTGTTTAAATAACGGGTCGGTCGTCTTGTTATTGTTAACTTCGTCTATTTTTATAACATCAGATATGACGTCATCATACTGCCTTGAATACAAGCCTTTGTAGCTGACATATGTTAGTGATCATGTGATATTTCCACAAGTCTTTGTGAAACTCTGGCGTGAAGCAATCTACATATATGCCTTTGTAGCTACGTAGCTCAATCCTTACATCTGTCCGTCTTCTTAAAAGCTGGCGGCTAACTAAATTCGGAGATGAATCATTTTTAAGTTGGTTGAGATTACAAAAATCCAAACAGCTCCCTTAAAAAAAAGAGTAATAAACGTAAACCGTGATTTAAACGTCAAGAAAAAAATCGTAAATTCCCGGAAGAATCAGGCCATTGATCACTGACCGCTGTAGAGGTGTGGTTCAAGACGGAAACATGAAGTAAGTACTTTATTTTGATTGGTTAATACCAAATGGCCTTGACATTCGTTTTGCCTTTTTCAAAACCGACCGAAATCATACAAATTTCAGAAGTGAGCTTCGCAGACTGGAATTAACAAGTAAGTACTCAACATCTACCTTTTTCAAATATTTTTTTTATGATAACACGTTAATTTTTTTCTTAAAAAAAAAAAAACTCAGATGACTTTGTTTCGTCGTGCGACAAATTTTTGGAAACATTTTTTGCTCAATGAGAAATTGCTTACAAAGAGCTATTGTCTCATTTTCTTATGTTTCAAATACAGAAAACCCTGTAAGAGTGGCCACCTCTGTAAAACAGGCAACCTTTATTAGGCAGACATATACTGATTTCACAGGGGATCCAAAGCATACCAGCACAAAGCAGGCATTTGTCCTCGGCAAGTTTGTTTTTGGTATCCATTTGGTGCTTTTCAACCCTTTGCCATACAATTCCGTGATTTAACCTTTAACCATACAAATCCGAGTTTTTACGACTATGAAATAGAATACTAGAAGGCTTTTGAAAAGATTATGGGAAAAGGAAAAAATATGCCGGTAACACAGTCAGCATTTTCTCCTTTTCCCACACTGTTTTCTTTTTCAAAAACAAATCTTATCACTAGAGTCATGCTTAGTTTTTTCCTCTACAAAAGCTTTCGATCAGTATGGTGGAGTCTAAAATCTTGTCGTGTGGTAAAGGGTTAACGAACCTGAGATAGAAGGCTTTGAAAACATTACGGGAAAAAAAAAGCCGGTAACTGGCCAGCATTTCCTCCTTTTACCACGTTGTTTTCTATCCTTTCAAAGACATACCGCATAATCTGGTAAAAAACTAAAGTGAAATTTTCAATTCGATGGTAAAAACCCAAACATTGCTATTTCGAAGATATGTTTTGGGGAATAATATCTCCTTATCGGACAGTGTAGATCCAAGATCAGACTGCACAGAACGTGCAGTCTGATCTTGATCTACACTGTCCGCAAAAGGTCAGTGAGTCGCGCTTAGCAGCCAAAGGATTAATTTATCGTCTGCAAATGTTTAAAGGTTGGAAAAGTCTAAAATTTTGTCAGTGGGTAAAGATTTGATGATGACTGCACTATATAATTGGCCTGCAACACGCGAAAAGGGGCATTCGGACATTTGCGTAAAGTGTCGTCTCGGATCAGCCTGCGCAGTCCGCGCAGGCTAATCCGGAACGACACATTCCGTTTTTATGTAATTTTCTTTTTTGCACAAGACTACTGAAGAACAAAATCTAATGTAGTCGTAAAGTGCCGTCTCGGATTAGCCTGCGCGGACTGCGCAGGCTGATCCGAGACGACACTTTACGCAGATGTCCGAATGCCCCTTTTTCGCGTGTTGCAGGCCATATTATATTTTCACAAAAACGATATGAGCCATGCTCTGGTAAAAGGGGGCTTAATGCATCTCCGTGTTGCATTATACCAAGCAAGAAATCACACAATTATGGATCCTTAGTATCCAATTTGTCTAATAACCGACTGGATCATTAGGTAGAACGGTCTTTTGGCATGCAGAAAAATGATGCATAGCAAAATTTATCGACGCAGGACAGCCTGCACGGAGTGCGCAGGCTGACCTGGGTCGATTTTTTTTTTTGCATATGCAATAAGCCCCCTTTCACAGCGCATGGCTCATATGTCTTTGAACAATGTAATGTACGGGCGACACTTCATATGTTCATATTTCCTGAACGATGTTAATTCTTATCCTGCTGAAAAATTGAAATGAAACTTTCAAACCTATAGTAAAAAATCCCAAAAGTTGCTATTTCAAGGTATTTTTTGGAGAAAAATATTTCGTCATCGGACAGTGTAGATCCAAGATCAGACTGCACGTTCTGTGCAGTCTGATCTTGATCTACACTGTCGGCAAAAGTTCATTGAGTTGCGCTTAGCAGCCAAAAAATTAAAGGTACCACGACCATCGAAAACTTTTAACAGTGTTTTTATTCTGTACCCAACAGAAGAGCGTTCATATATTCATGTGTCCCAAATAGAGCCCAAAAGGCAATACAATTCTTTTCTTAACTTCAGACAAAAAATGAAGGCCATAGCATTACTTCTCCTCTGTTGTTTATTGACATTTACGGTTGCCATGGCAACTTCCTACGGGTACGGAGGAGGGTATGGAGGGTATGGAGGAGGATTTGGGTACGGCAATTCTCTGGGCTATGGCTTTGGTAGCCCGCTTATCATCCCAGGGGCAGGCTTTGGTACAGGCTTTGGAGCCGGAGTCGCCGCAAACAATGGGGCTTTTGGCGGAAGTGGCATCTTTTTCATATGTAAGTTATTTACATTTTATTTCATCCTCTTATTTTTCGTCTTATATTGGCTCACAAGAATTAACTCTCACTACTCAATAAATAAATTACATTTTCCCAAAGACTAAAAATACATTTCCTCTGCAAGATCATGAGCCAGTTTGCTCATAATCTAGAATATAACAGTGGACAGTGTAGATCAGAGATCAGACTGCACGTTCTGTGCAGTCTGATCTTGATGTACACTGTCCACAAAAGCTTCTGATGTCGTCTATGGTATGGAAAGAGATAACTCTTTTCCACTCGACGCAATTTTAAACTTGTTAAAAAAAAAAGCATTTACAGATGACAAATTAGTGATGGCTCTAAATGATGCAACTTGCCTTTCACTGGGTAGAAAACATTGTAGGAAAAGGAAAAAATGCTGGTTACCAGCATTTTCTCCTTTTCCCACAATGTTTTAAAAAGCTTTCTCTCTCAGGGTCGTTAAAACTCGGGATAGTGTTGTAAAAGGTTCAGTGAGACATTGCGCTTATTCCGTGGATCTATTCGGCAAGGTTCGTCTTCCGAAATCACTCATTTACTAAACAATGATTACAATATCTTATCTGACTGGTTTTTGTATGGTGTTCAAAGCCGTTTTCAACATTATTTCACGGTAGCCGGTGCACCTATCCAGTACTTTGCACAGTATTTTTCCCAAACCGTTGGCGTCTTTCTCGTATATATATTTCGTCGAAATAGTGATCGGATTTGGGAGAAATAAAATCCAGTCGACTATCATCAATCGTCGGAGAGAAATTCGCCGAGCTGGGGATTCTAACCATGAACACCCTCCCCCTTCGATTCCTAAGTCTTGTAGGCCTACACTACCACCTGCGCTACAGGGTCTGGCTCGGTTCTGACCCTAGTAAAACCATACAAAACGAATCTTCACGCAAAGTGACGAAGAGAGTGCCGAAGAAGAAGTTGTCTCAATTCAATACTGTCACATTAGTTATTTGTAAGTCGTAGCTCCGGTTGTTGTTACTGTTGTTAAAGCCCCAGTAGCGGTCAGAAGTAAACAATGCGGGTGTCACCGTGCATTTAGATTTAAATTATACCATTTAAAAGTATGGAAATTATTGGGAAGGTGGCAGACTATAATTGTAAAGTGGGTTAAAGTATTAGCCGCTGGCAGAAAAATGATTTTCAAAAGTAGGTCAAAAGTTGCCAAGTTAGTATTATCTTTTCTTTACTTTTCTTTACTTTTTACGTCGTTTTAAAATTGATTTTTTTCTGTCAGCGACTAATCCTTGAACCGACCTGACAATTACTGATTGTTACCTTCATAATTATTTCCATACTTTTAATATGTATAATTTAATTCAAATTCAATTTAACACCCGCATTAATTACTTTTGGCGACCACTGGGGCTTTAACTCTTCATCAGACGACACAATTTTAAACTTGTCCAATTTGAAAGCATTTACAGACTACAAACTAAATGTGGCTCTTATGACTGGTTTCGTTTTTGAAAGGTTAGAAACATTATTTGAAAAGGAGAAAATGCTGATTATCAGCATTTTCTCTTTTTTCAACAATGTTTTCAAAGCTGTCTTTCTCAGAGTTGTTAAAACTTGGACAGGTGTGGTAGAGGCTTAACAAATACGACTTTTTACGGCCCGTGCAGTGGATAGCTTTTCAAAACATTGTCGTCAAAGGAGAAATTATTTGTACCAAGGAACTACTTTTTTTCCCCTGAACGGCTTCCATGTCATTCCAAACAGCATTTTCTACTAAACTTTTACTGAAGAATCTTGTGTTTAACCTTTTACAAAAAAGTCCCGAGTTTTAACGACCCCTAAGAGATAAAACTTTTGCAAACTTTTTTAGAAAAGGATAAGGGAAAATATGCCAGTAACTAGCAGTTTCTCTTTTTCCCATAATGTTTTCTGCCCTTTCAAAGGCAAATTCCATCATTTGAGACATATTCTAATTGTTGTCTGCAAATGCTTTCAATTTAAACATGTCTACATTTCTGTCGTGTGGTTCAGAGTTAAAAGAATATGGGGGGAAAAAGGGGGAAAAAATGGGAAAAAATGATGGCTACAAGAGTTTTCTGTCTTTTCCACAACGTTTTCAAACCTTTCGAAGACAAATTCTTTCATATAAGCTACATTTACATGTATTTGTCTTTTACGGATGCTTTCAGTTTTGACAAGTCTAAAATTCTGTTGTCTGGCAAGGACTGAAAATGAAATATTTCTATGGTTGTCTTTTTTTTTTTAATAGTCGGCATGTCTGAAAATAGTCAGTAGACTTAGGGGTATAGGGGAAAACGACTGGCTCTGAGTACTTTCAGTACTTTGGTTTTCTCTCTTTTTCTTTTTCAGTCATAATATTCCTGTTTATCATCATCCTCTTCGCTAACAACAACAACAATGGTTTTACTTTTGGCTGAAATTGATGGTAAGGGTTTTGAGTTATGCTCTGTGGAAAAGGGGGTTTAATGAATCTGTAAAAAGTGTCGACCAATATCAGCCTGCGCGGTCCGCGCAGGCTGACACGGGTCGAAACTTTCTGTTTGTAAATTTTCTGCATGTCCGAGGACCAGTGTACCTCAAGATTCAGTCAGTTGGTAGATAATTTGGATTTTATGTATCCAAAATCATAATATCACTTGCTTGGTATGATGCATCACGGAGATGCATTAAACCCCATTTTGTCAAAGCATGGCTCGTTTATTTATTTATTTATTCATTTATGCATTTATTTATTTATGCATTTATTTATGCATTCATTCGTTTATATGTACAAGACCGCGTAAAATGAAAGCATTTGCAAGCGGCAAATTCATTGCGGCTTATAGGACGAGATTTGTCCAAGAAAGGATAGAGAACCTCTCACATTGTTTTCGAAAAGGTTTTTTCCCTCGTGGTCATATAAACACGGTATCGTTGGGTACCGCGTAAACACATTTCAGTACTGCAGACGACATTTTGGACGTAGTGCAGCAGACAATATTTAAAAACATTTTGGCAAAATGGAAAAAAAAAGAGATAATTTCTTAGAGGTTTTTCTAGAGGACAGAAATAATCTTATCGGACAGTGTAGATCCAAGATCAGACTGCACATTCTGTCAGTGAGTCGCGAATAACAGCGTAAGGATTAAAAACATCTTGGCAAAATGAAAAAAAATGGTTGTGAAGGTCTTACTCTTTTCTCTAGATATATAGGTAGCAGAAAGTAAGTACGTCTCACGAGTTAACTACTAACCAAACAATCCCGAATTCTAACGCCCCTAAAGGACAAGGCTTTTGAAAACATTGTGAGAAAAGGAGAAAATGCTGGTAACCAGCATTTTCTCCCTTTCCCACAATGTTTTCTACCCTTTCAAAGAAAAATATAGCCAATGAACAACATTCAGTATGTTTTCTGCAAATACTTTTAAATTTTATAAGACTAAGATTTTGACGTTTGGTTAAGAAATTGCAAGATGGCCTACGTGATAATATATCTGGAGACTGGCGTTAAATTCCAAATATTGGGATAACAATGATTTTTTTTTATTGGAAACATCTTAAAGTATCAGACAATGTGGATCCAAGATCAGGCTGCACGTTTTGTGCAGTCTGATCTTGCTCCATATTGTGCGCGAAAATGCACTGAGAGCCAAATATTTATTTTTCAATGTTCTTTTCGTATAAAAAATCTCAACGTATCGGAAAATGCGGGTCCAAGACTAAACTGCATATTCTGTGCAGACCGATCTCGATCTACATTGCCCGCAAAAGAGCACTGAGACCTAAATAGTGGATTTTTCAACATATCGGGCAATGTGGATCTAAGATCGGACATCACGTTCTGTAGTCTGATTTGATCCACACTGTTTGCAAAAACGTGTTGAGACGCGCTTAATCTCCAAAGGATCAGTAGATTTCCACATACACGCATTTTTCCCTTCTTGCAGCAGATAAACATTGTGGAAAAAAGGTTTTGTTTGTTTGATTGGTGTTTGGTTACCAACGTTTTCTTTTATTTCCTGCAACGTTTTCACAAGCTTTCTTCATCAGGGTCGTGAGGTAAATTTGAAGGGTTAAAAATCGAGGGGGGGGGGGGGGAAGCCTGGAAAAACAAAAACCGCCTAGATATTTTAGGTACATGTCGATGACCACTTGACCAAGCGGAAGTGCTTGAGGTAATGAACAGTTGAAGTTTTTATTTCAACATTTATGAGAAATCATGAATATTTTTTTTCATTTTTATATGTCACGTGGACGTTTAACTTAGTTGCCATCAGTACTTAGTTATGTTTTTTAGCTGGTAAAAATTATACAGGCCCACTTCCCACCCCCCTCTCCTTCTCTGTTTTTCTCTTAAGCATTCGGGGAAAAAAAGCCAAGCTGACCAAGTTGAGAAAAAATTCTTTCCCCCCCTCTCTCTCTGTCTAGCTCTCTTTTATAAAACCACAAAACGAGAGCACTTTGAGAAAAAAAAAACTAATCGTCTGATTTACTGGTTAATATGTTTTTTGTTTATTTGTTTATTGTTGGTGGATCATGCGGTCGATCGACGGAGAGATATTAACCATTGATATCACATTCTTTATACAGTGGATAATCAACTGGTTGTGTGTGATATTCAAAAAAACTGTCTCTAGAATAGGGTGTGATGCGGTTGAAAAAACGAGTCCGAAGGACGAGTTTTTTAACCGCATCAAACCCAATCCGAGTGACAGATTTTTAATATCAAACACAATCAGTTGATTATTCTATTTATTATATTCCTAATTCACCCATTATTATTCTAATAATAATCAAGAATTGTACAATATGAGCAACATAGGGGAAAAAAAAAAGTTCTGGCAAACGTTATAAAACTATATCGTCACTAGTGACGATACCATATTTATCATCACAAGTAATGTTATTCACTGTGAAATCCCAATAATTCACTGAAAAGAATATAATAATATTCATTATTTTCATAGGATAGCATACGAAAGAAGTGACCCAGGTGCTTAGAAAATTATTCAGCTGAACGTTTGCTCTGAAGGAAAATGGAAAAGAGAAAAAACACTGACCTTGTTTTATGTTTCGTTTTGTTCTCTGTCTTGTTGCACATTGAAAACTGTTTTTTAAGAAATAAATCTTTTAATTAAATGCACGAAAACGTTTGATTCGTATTTGTTGTTTGATAATTGTTTAACCCTTTCCCAAACAACAAATTTGAGGAGGAGGAGGAGAAGAAGAAGAAGAAGAAGAAGAAGAAGAAGAAAAGGAAGAAGAAGAAGAAGAAGAAGAAGAAGAAGAAGAAGAAGAAGAAGCAAAGGAAGAAGAAGAACAAGAACAAGAAAAAGAAGAAGAGAAGGAGGAGGAGGAGGAGAAGAAGAAGAAGAAGAAGAATTTAAATTAACCCTTTGACTGCTGTACATATGTTCAGTGAATATTCAACTCTTATCCACAAAATAACGGGTTTTAACGACCCCGAGGAAATAGCCTTTTGAAAACCTTGTAGGAAAAGGAGAAAATGCTGGAAACCAGCATTTTCTCCTTTTTCCACAAGGATTTTCTATACTTAAAAACAGATTTCATCATTTCAGCTACATTTGACTTGTCGTTTGCAAATACTTTCAGTTTGGATCAGTCTAAAATTTCGTCATTTAGTAAAGAGTTAGACCAAGTAGTCGAAGCTCAATCATTCCCTTTCAAATTTGTGTTTGCATGCATCATTTAACAGTATCCGACAGTACTGATAGATTTCCAAGGTTAGGCTGCACGTTCTGTGCTGTCCGATCTAGAGCTACAGCGGCTGCTAAAGTGCACTGAGTTACCCTAAGTTTTTCTTCTTTTTCAAGGATTCTCACCGTGTCAAAATATGTAGATCCAAAGTTATATCGCACGTTCTGTGCTGTCCGATCTAGATCTTCACGGACTACGAAAGCGCACTGTATCACACTGATCAAAATGTGATATTACCCTGTACATTACAATCCCAAGTCTGAACGACCCAATCAAAAATGGCTATTGAAAATATTGTGAGGAAAAGAAATCTCTAGTAACCAGCATTTTCTCCTTTTCCCACAATGCTTTTCCTCCTTTCATAGATAAATCTCATAACTTGTGCCATGTCTAACTTTTGATTTCAAGAGGAGTCAAAAATTTTGTGGTCTGGTTTATGTATAAGGCAAGGATCTGAAGAGTTATTTTGTGGTGTCCGTGGTTGTGAGGTAGAGCGTCGGCCTCCTAACCGCAAGGTCCCGAGTTCGATACCCTGGAGCGAATGTCAACTTTGGGATTGTTCTCTGGCCCACACATTCGGCGCGAGTACTGGTGTAGTTCCCAGAAAGCAGAATGGAGAGAGATTAGTTGAAGTTGTGAGAACTTGTTTCTCAATCGATGTAAAATAAAGAAAACATGCCTTGTATTGGTGGAACCAAGAACAGACAGAACTTTACTTATTATACTGCAAAGAAATTTCTCGTGATCTGACTGGATGATATGCCCCGAACATATATATCATGTACACTGGCAAAACCAACGTAAAAGCAGTTTCCCTTTCGGGAGCCCCGTATACATGACTACACTATAAACACATCATCCAAATTGGCGGCGTCGATCGAGATTAACATCAAGATTATGCGCCAAGCTGCACGTTTTAGCACGTATTACCAAGGTTCCAGTGACGTCAGTTCCCAGTGACGTCAGTTTTCATTGAATTGGGGCACTCAGAAGGGAAATTCCACTTCGTCAGCGTACTCAATTTTTTTTTAGCCAAAAAACAGGTAAAATTCGCTTAACAAATGTTGAAATGGTAAAACTTTGTAGTATAATAAATTCGTTGTACGGTCAGGTGGCAGGGGACTTGGAAACTTGTTCACGGCTGTGGTGAATCATGTCGCCCCGAGCCGAAGAGGCTGACCGTACAACTAATAATGTACCAGCATTGCCTCCATGTCAAAGGGCTTCTTTCTTGTGGTCGAAAAAATACACACACCGTATTGTTTTAAAAAGATTTAACCCTTAAGCTGCTGAAATAAATTAATTGACAGATTGATTGTATGGTGTTTAACGCCGTTTTCAACATTGTTTCAGTTATATCGCGGCGGCCAGTGCACCTATCCATGCTTTCCTGGAGTGTCCTTTACCAGTACTCCACACAATTTTCTTTGCAAGCCACTGGCTGCTTTCCCACATAACCATCGTCGAGACAATAGTCAGCGGTGAGAGAGGAATGAATCCTGACGCACTGACTATCATCAATTCTCGGAAAGAAATTAGCCGAGCCGGGAATCGAACCAGAGACCTCCTGCTCTCAAGTCCTGCACACTAACGACTGGGCTACCGGGGCTCAGCTTAAATACTAGTAAATTAACATTATCTCCCGCTAGATGGCATTCTACAAGTACGTCAAATCTTCGAAAAATATGACATGCGCAGACAACGAGTAAATTAAACATAAGATTTCCAGTCAATGGCCAACCCCCATAGTTTACAATTTACAAGATTTACTGGCGTCGGAGAAAGCTCGCCGTATCGGACAATGCAGATCCAAGATCACGCTGCGCGTTCTGTGCAGTCTGATCTTGATCTGCACTGTTCGCAAAAGGTCAGTGAGTCACACAAAATTTTAGACTTGTCCAAATTCGAAGCAGTCATGCTCTGTGAAAAGGTGTCTAAATGCATCTGCGAAAAGTATCGATCCAGGTCAGCCTGCGCAGTCCGCGCAGGCTGACCTGAGCCGACACTTTTCGCTATGGGTGAATTTTCTGCATGTACAAGGACCAGTCTACCTAATGATTAAATCGGTTGTTAAAAGAAGAAGCTAATATGGATCCATAAGTAATTTATGGCTTGCCTGGTATCATGGATCACGGAGATACATTATTTCTGAAATGTCACGATGACAGCCCACATATTCATGTATGTCCTGGATTTCACCAGTACTAAGTTAGGACTCTGCTGTGTATTGCCCAAGGACACTCCCACGAACAGCACAGTGCTTCAAGTGAGGCTCAACCCCGGGTCCTCCAGGTTCCGAGTCCTACACTTTACCATTATCTCCCGCTAGATGGCATTCTACAAATACACATCTATCTAATATGGGCATGCTGGGTACAGAAGCGGACTAATTTTTCAAAACGACAACCGTTACTTTGAATTTCAAAATAAACGTTTACTCAATAAAACGCTACCTGGTGCGATTCATTCAGCTGTGATCGGCTAGCATGTAACCTATGCATCGGCCATTTATTAAAACAGCCCCTACATGCTTGGGTAATAGGCTAATAGCTTCGCTGTAAGCCCTACTTTTCCCGAATATTCGGGGGATGGTTGATGCGTCATAGCAGACAGGTCGAATCTTCGAAGAATATGACATGCGCAGACAGCGACACTTTACCGGAACCTGGATGCGCAGAACCCTGCTCAAATGATATGATTTGTCTGTGAAAGGGTAGAAAATATGTAGGAAAAAGGAGCAAATACTGGTTACCATCATTTTCTCCTTTCCTACAATGTTTTGAAAAGATTGGTTAAAAAGTTCGAAAAAGTTGTTCCTTCCATACTGCAAACATTTCATAGCTGAATCAGAAAGTCTGAAAGGATGTACGGGTGGTGATTAAACCACACTTCTACTACCAGTACTGCTACTACCACTAGTTCTACTACTGTTACCACTACTAATACTTCTATCACTGATTGAGTTTGCCTTTATATATCGTCGCCACTGCTTGCCCTTATGGGCGACGCCTCCTGAAGACTGCTAGGTTTGTTAACGAGGATAGTGCAAATTACAGGGCGGAACCCATCGTAAGTTGGGCACGGTTCTTTAACGTGCTTGGTGTATACCATCGTTTCAGGGGACCTAGGTTTAACGTTTTATATGATAGACTATTGATATTTCTTGATAGCCAGCCGTGGGGCTAGAACCTCCACCCTCAAGTGACCGAAGACTTGATGATTACAGGTCCTACACTCTTCAAACTGACCTATTCAATTTGATTCAATTTGCGTTTATTTATCGTCGCCATCGGTTGCCCATATGGGCGACGGCCCCCTGAAGGCTGTTAGTATTGTTTAGGGGGATAGTGCAGATACATGACGAAACCCATCCTAAGTTACGCCTGGTTCTTTTACGTGCTCGGTTTATAGCACCGTCACACGGGACCTCGGTTTAACGTCTCATCCAAAATGCTATTAGTAATTTTGGATGGCCAGCCGTGGGGATCGAACCAACACCCTCAAGTGACTCGAAACATCACGTTCACGAGTCCTACGCTCTACCTATTGAGCTATGCGGGCTGGTCTTCAAACTGACCTATGCGAACTGGTCACTACTACAAGTATTAATTACTACCAGCACTACTACAACTTCTACGATAGAATTGCCATTCATTGCACTGGTGTAAAAAGTTATGTGGATCTAGATTTAACCGCTATCCTGCTATAATAAAAGAAATGAAATTTTCAAACTGTTCAAAAATAAAAAACCCAAATATTGCTTTTTGAAAGGAATTTTTGGAGGTTAGATTTACACCTCCTTATCGGACAGGGTAGATCAAAGATCAGATTGCACGTTCTGTGCAGTCTGATCTTGATCTACGCTGTCCGCAAAAGCTCAGAGAGTCGCTCTTAGCAGCCTAAGGGCTAATTATTTTATAATTATCAACAAAAAGACTATAGATTCGCTAGCAATAAGCGGTTCTAGCACTTCTTTTGTTTGTCCTATATTACCTCCCGTTATAGAAACTACATTAAAACATTGATATATATGAATGATAATCATAAATTTAGGATTGTAATACCTTTTTTGTAATTCAGTAAAAAAAACTCTATTATGCAATAATCAAAAGTTGTTTATTTGTGGCAATGCGAAACTGTAGCATATACTTTACGAGTTCATATAAATATTCAACGTAAATGCGCTCTACACATTAAAGGGACGCAACTCCGACGTCTCCGAGATTCAAAACTGATTCCGATTATCCAAGTTTGACTCCATCGTCACATACGATGGACAACAGCTAGCAAGGAAACGAAATAAAATCAAAGTACTGACAGACTAGCGAATTTGAAATAAGTGGCTATGGTAAATGACAATCTTGGTTGGTTTAAACAAGACTGAAGAAAAATTGCCAAATTTTGGTAACTGAGTCCATTCCAGTTCCATCGGTTCATTCCGGTTATTAATTCCAATCCGTTCTAATTCAGACCCAGTCCAAACCATTGACTTTACCCGACGCTCTTGACTTTTTACTTCTCAAAACAAGAAATATCATGAAAAAGTTCAGTTTGTTAACTTTCAATGTAAAACAGGTTATTTCGTTGAAATGAAATCTTTCACCTATCAGACCTCTTTAGATAGAAACATATACTCAGTTCCATAAATAAGTGTGCACGTAAATTTCTTTTATTTCTCGTCGCATGTTTTACTGAAGACCAACAAATTTGGTATCATACTTTGGTTCAGAATCTGTAGAAAATGCCAGGCTAATCAGATTTTGACTAACAGAAAGTTTGAGTTAGGTTTTTGCAGTTTAAATGAAGATGGTACTAAAATCAAAGTTGCAAAAGTACTCAAAGACTAAGGTAACATTAAAGTTAGGTTTTGGCGACCGCTCTCGTTCAGGAATGGAATAACATTCCTGATGCAATGATTTTACGTTATGTAAGGTCTATGCGACGTCGAATAATTGCCTATATCGACAGCAGAGGTGGCCATACAAGATATGGATTGAAAAATTACAAGAACTTTAAGAAAAACCTAACTTTAATGTTACCTTAGTCTTTGAGTACTTTTGCAACTTTGGTTTTAGTACCACTTTCATTTATAAGAGTATATAAGAGGTATTGTGTTTCGCATGTACACGTGGCGTTTTTGTCATTGGTCCATAATGAAATGATCCATTAAGCCTCCTTTTTTCATAGCATAGGATCGTTAGAATACAACAAATGCTATAAATATGTTTGAGTATTGAAAGTAAAAATGTGTAGTCATATTACAATGCAGAATTCATCACAAAGTTCCGACATTTATATTTGCCAATAATACTTCTTACGTAATGACTCATTATATTTATCCATTACTTCAATGCAAAAACTCAGTATTGATAAATAGTTATGATATATTAAAGGGAGGTAATTACTGTCATTGGTACTATCGTTGGGAGTATTTGTACTTCACGCTGTATAACAAAATTTTGTTATCGCGCCTTCGGCCTCGAGCGATATCAAATTTTCTCACGCTGCTCAAATTAAATACAAGCACCAGGAAAGTTACTACAACAAAGTATTCCGTAAATCATACAGACGTTAGCAGGGCTTGGCTAGGGTACTATGTTATGTATAGGTAATCAAATTGGGAAGATTTTGACTAAATTTTTTTTAACCATTTGTGTGTACAGATTCACGGAAAATGAGGTGATGCATCTTCTTGAAGATGACAAAGGTTCTCAAGAGGCCTGTATATGACTGGGCCACAGAATGCTATAAAGCGTGATGAAGAAAGTGGTGATGAATGGTTGCACTGTAAAATTTCTATGCGAAATGGAACAGGAACCTTGGTCTCCAACCTGGCTGACAGAGATGAGCACGTAGCTTCGGGATAGACTAACCGAAATTGGCATGAAGGAACTGGCTTACTACATTGATGGTAAGGATTAGACCATAAACCATATGTACCATGTTCTGTGAAAAGGGGGCTTCATGCATTTGCAAAATGTTTCGGCTCAGGTCAGCCTGCGCAGTTCGCGCAGGCTGACCTGATCCGAAACTTTTTACTATTTGTCAATTTTCTGCATGTCAAAGTACCAGTGTAGCTCATGATTCGTTCGATTGTTTGTCAAATGGAAAAAATGTAATGGGACCATAGCTTTGTAATGACTTGTTTGGTATCATACATCATGGAAATGCGTTAAGCCCCCTTTTGACAGAGCACGGCTCATATATAGATTTGGTATTACAAAGAGAAAGAGTTGGTTGGGGCAGTTTACATTTGTCCCAGACATTACTTCTGCAAAATGCTTGCACCTTAGCTGTACATTATTCATCTACCAAATCTCAAAGCCAAGCCCTGCTAACGTCTTCTTGATTTACAGAATACTATGTTGTAGTAACTTTCCTGGTGCTTGTATTGAATTCGAGCATCATGAGAAAATTTGTTATCGCTCGAGACCAAAGTCGTGATGTCAAAATTTTCTTACGCAGCGCGGAGTACAAATAGTCCCAACGATAACTTGCCAATGACAGTAATTACCTCCCTTTAATACAATAACATGACTGTTTGTCAAAGCTGAGTATTTGCATTGAAGAAATGCATTTCTTTTAGAATGACTTATTACATAATAAGTATTCTTGGCAAGTATGAATGTCAGGACGACGTGATGAAATCTGCGTTTTAATATGAAAACTCGTTTTTAATTTCAATACTCAAACATTCTTATAGCCTTTGTTGTTTTCCAACTGTAGACAATTAATATATACATTAGTTATAGTTTTTGGCATCCATCTAATGTTGACGGATTTCACCGATTGTACATTCTCTTGATACTTAATATAATAATAGCAAGCCTGCTCTGGACATTACTGTCCACCTTTACAAAATTAATGTCGGACACTAAGGTCAGAATTCCATGTTTGCGTTATCCCTTTACGACAGTGCGATTTTCCGTCGCAACTTCGGATCACATTTTCATTAGGAATTTTTCCATGCACTCGACTGCGTTGTCCGTCAATGCGACGGTCTGATTTCAACAAAAAAAGATTGCTGCATGCAGCGTTCTTTTTCATCGCAACGCACCATTGGATGACATTTCATGAAAAATGAAAACAAAAGTCATACTTTTGTACTTATTGACTTCCATGTTGTTGATCTTCTTGTGAATTAGGTTTGAACACATTCTAGAACGACGAAAATTGGGTTCTGTTCATTCTAAAGTTGCATGAAAGGAAAAAGTCATACGGGTTGAGGTAAGGACACTGCGCAGGCCTTGATATTCTGCAATCTTTCACCTGAGTATCGTCTTAATATTACAGTTCTTTTCAGCATGGGAACAAACTTATCTTTCAAACGAGATAGGTAGTGCTGGGAATTAACCGTGTCGTTAAAGACATAGAGCCCACTAACACTGAACACTGTGACTTAGCATTTCACTGTACAGCGGTCTCTCTGTGAAGCAGTGTGTTTATTCATGTCCCCAAAACGGCATATTTTGCTTATAAACATGTCCAGACAACAGGAAATGAGAGAACGTCATTCATTGCCAAAATGACGCCAATGACAAAAAGGTACTTCTGATTTGAAAGTTTTAGAATGTTTAAGAATGCGTGATGTAAAGAAATTTGAATGAAACTTTTACAACAGAAAAAATTTTGGTAGATGTAATTATTTTATATACCTACGTATGATGTTAAAGGCCTGTTTTCACTACCAAACATTTGCTTGCAAACGCCACCAACCTTTTGTATGCTGATGCTTGTTCATGTTTGTCCGCGGGGTGTCCACACTACAACAAAGACTAGCAAACAATGTTTGGTGATCATTATCTTCCGCTAGGTAGCATTTTCAAAGTAATTTGTAATCTAATTTTATTCATTTTTATACGCCCGAAGGGTCATATTATGTTATGGCCCTGGTCGTCCGTCCGTACGTCCGTCCGTTAGCAATTTCTTCTGTGCGCAACTACTACTACAGTTTTCACTGGAATAAGTTCAAACTTACCACAATGAATCTCTATGATGTGTAGTTGTGCATGTGACTTTTAAAATTCGGATATCTGCAGGCATTCTAGATTTTAACGCATTTCACTGACAAGCCCCTTCGGGCGTATATGCGCCGCTTTGCGAAGTTCTTGTTGATACAATGCAATACATAAAATACAACTATTTGGTATTTTGCCTAACAATTTTTACTCATCAATATGATGTCCCAAATTAGGGGCGCCCAGCAAATGGACCTACAGAATTTATTATTATACTGCAAAGAAATTTCTCGTGATCTGATTGGATAAAATGTCCCGCACATACAAGTCATGTACACTGGCAAAATCCACATAAAAGCATTTTCTCTTTCGGTAGCCCGTATACATAACTACACTTTCAACACAACAACCATAACGGCGGCGTCGACCGATACGAGCCGCCCACAAGACAAACATAATGAGTAGCCTGCACTGTATCATTTCTAGTTTCCCTTGTTTGTTGTCATTAAAGCGGAAAGAATGAAGAAGATGAATAATGTACACGGTGCAATCATATTGCAGTAGTAATGTCTGGGACAAATGTACACTGCCCCAACCAACTCTTTCTCTTTGTAATACCAAATCTAAATATGAGCCGTGCTCTGTCAAAAGGGGGCTTAACACATCTCCATGATGTATGATACCAAGCAAGTCATTACAAAGCTATGGTCCCATTACATTTTTTCCATTTGACAAACAATCGAATGAATCATGAGCTACACTGGTACTTTGACATGCAGAAAATTGACAAAAAGTAAAAAATTTCGGCTCAGGTCAGCCTGCGCGAACTGCGCAGGCTGACCTGAGCCGAAACTTTTTGCAAATGCATGAAACTCCCTTTTCATAGAACATAGCACATATGGTTTATAGTCAAATCCTTACCATCAATGTAGTAAGCCAGTTCCTTCATGCCAATTTCGATCAGTCTACCCAAAAGCTGTGTGCTCATCTCTGTCAGCCTGGCTGGAGCCTAACCCTGTTCCATTTTGCACAGAAATTTTACATCGCAATCTTCATTACTTTTTACAGCATTCTCTGACCCAGTCATATATTGGCTTCTTTGGAGCATGTGTCATCTTCAAGACGATGCAACACCTCATTTTGTGTGAATCTGTCAACACAAATGGTTAAAAATTGTAAATCAAAAACATCCCAATCTGATACCAATCCATAACATAGCAACTTAGGTATTTTACATTTTTGTAAACCCATCTGCTCAGCGCCCCTAATTTGGGACATCATATTGATGAGTAAACACTGTAAGGCAAAATATTTTAAGTATTGTATTTTATCAAAAAATGGATAAAGTCAGATGATAAATTACTTTGAAAATGCCACCTAGCATAAGATAATGATCACCAAACATTGTTTGCTAGTGTTTGTTGTAGTGAAGACACGCTGCGGACAAACATGTCTGAACATGTTTGTAGGCAAAATATGCGGTTTTGGAGGGACATGAATAACCACACTGTTTCACAGAGAGACCGATCTACAGTGAAAAGCTAATTTTATTTGTGCCATGCTAAGCCTCGGTGTCTCTGGGCTTTATGTCTTTAACGACACGGTAAATTCCCATTACTACCTATCGCATTTAAAAGATAAGTTTGTTCCCATGCTTGAAAAGAACTGTAATATTAAGACGAAATTCAGAGGTGAAAGATTGCAGAATATCAAGTCCTTACCTCAACCTGTATGATTTTTCCTTTCGGGTTATTTGAAGACAAGGGTCTACAATCCCAAGCCAAACAGCACAGACATGCTTTTAAAGAACATTAAACGTGAAGTCAAGAATTTTCATGTAACTTTAGTCTGAATAGAACTCAAATTTTCGTCGTTCTAGAATGTGTTCAAACTGAAATCACAAGAAGATCGGCTACATGGGAGTCAACAAGTACAAAACAACGACTTTTGGTTTCATTCTGCTTGAAACACCGCCCGATAGTTCTTTGTGATAAAAAAGAAAGTTGCATGCAGGCGAACTTTTCAAACAACGCAGTCAGATCTATGGAAAAATTCATGTTGAAAATAATGTGATCCAAAATTAAGTCCGACAATCGCACTGTAGCAAATTGATAACGCAGTCGGATGACGAATACAAGGAAAATCGGCCTTAGCGTCCCAACAAAATAGAGCTAGATAGTTCGTGTTGGTCTCGCAGGGTAATGTAACAGATGTACTTGCACCAGGCCCCTAGAACGGGAATGTATGTTATGTGTAGTCCGTCGATGTGTGACGGAGGCCAAATAATGTTAATAAGATATTTATATTGTGTATAAAATTGCAAAGGCGAACTAAGTTGTTTAAGTATGTTTGAGTATTTAAAGTAAAAACGTGTATTCATATTACAATGCAGATTTCATCACAAAGTCCCGACATTCATACTTGCCAAGAATTAATATTGTGTAATGAATCATTATAGGGAAAAAAAAAATCCATTACTTCAATGCAAATACTCAGTATAGTTATGTTATTACTTAAAGGGAGGTAATTACTATCATTGGCACTATCGATATTTGAAGTCGCGACAAACAACCGCCGACTTTATCTTCCACTAGATGGCATTCTACAAATACACATCTATCTAATTTGGGCATTCTGGGTACAGAAGCGGACTAGTTTTTCAAAACGACAACCATAACTTTGAATTTCAAAGTAAAATAAAGAAATGAAATCTACCTGGTGCGATTCATTCAGCTATGTTCAGCTAGCATGTAATCTATACGCCGGCCATTTATTAAAACAGCCCCTACAGGCTTGGGTAATAGCTTCGGTGTAAGCCCTACTTTTCCCAAGTGTATGGGATGGGTGATGCGTCATAGCAGACAGGATGAATCTTCGAAGAATATGACATGCACAGACAACGCAACCGCCGAACGTCGCGTAGACCTGTATTTATTTCGTGAATTACGATACGCCAAACAGAGTCTCTATAGTTGGCTAAATGCAGTCTACAAAAAAAAAACAACGCACTCCACAGCTGAATTATAGATGAATGTGTGTTTCAACAAATCGAACCGGAAAGCTCAAGGGGTAAGGTATGGGGCTAATTAAAAGGCCTAATCCCGGAGTTGAAAGTTCCGATTTTACGGAGACTAGATGTGGTTCCAATCCTTGCTGGGCCAAACTTTTTTAACTTAGGATCAATGAAAATCTCTGCTTTACTCTTCTGCCATGGCGTTCAAGCCCCACGGTTGGCCATCTACAAGCTTCCATAGTCTCTAAGATGAGACGTTAAACCGAGGTCCTGTGTGACGACGCTATACTCCGAGCACGTTAAAGAACCAGGCGTGCCTGAGTATGGGTTTCGTCCTGTATGTTGCTCTATTCCCCGTAAAAAAACCAACAGTCTTCAAGGGGCGTTGCCTATATGGGAAACCTATGGCGACGATAAATAATCGCAAATTGTATCAATCACTTTGTGACAACGAAAAGGAAAGCATTTCTAAGACCGTAAGTCCGCGGTTAGATTCCTAATCTGATTAGCAATACTTACACCGTCGTCACTCATGATGAATCACCACGAGAAAAGAAAACAACAAAACAACACATCCTTCCCCATACATGTCCGCTGGCTTAAAACCCGGAGATCGAACGTCCCTTTATCGAGTCTACTTCACACTGTCGTCGTCCACAGTTCTCTTCCATGTCTAAGACCGGTACGTCGGCGTGCAGCATGCGTACATACAAGTGTTTCATGTCCCGAGAGTGACTTCCGTATTCCTTGAAGAAGCAAAGCTTCTGTGGGCATAACAGTAAGTTGGCCCTTTAACTCTTTACCAAACGACAAAATTTTAGACTTGCCCAAATTGGAAGCATTTGCAGACGACAAAATGGATATGACTTAAAAATTGAAGTTTATCTTGGGAAGGGTAGAAAACATTTTGAGAAAAGGAGAAAATGCTGGTTACCAGTATTTTCTCCTTTCCCCACAATGTTTTCAAAAGTCCTCTTCTTCAGTGTTGTTAAAAGTCGGGATTGTTTGGTAAAGAGTTAAAGGAAATTTCTTCTGGCTTAGGTAAAGTTTCAAAATGATGGGGGGGGGGGGGGGGTGTTATACCGAATAATGCGTAGAATCTCAGTATCGCTAGGTCCTATTGAATCTAACACGCGAATCTGCAGTAAGGGTAATATGCAGTATTTTCATCCAATCACACTTCGTCAAATTCTGAGCCAATAAACGTTTTTGAATTATTTGAATTCTGCGATCAATACACGAAAATGAAGTTTGGTGACATCACATGGAACTGTTTCGAAATATGGTGGAACCGAAAAGGGTCATGGTAAAGAGAGTTAAAACCCCTGTAAAGTCCAAAAATAGGTAATTTCCACGGTTCATAACTCGAAAATATATCAGATAACCCATCACAACACACATATATTAGATCGGAGAAAACTCGGACGTGTCAGTTACTGCATTGGTTGCCGTGATATACGGGTGCGAAAATGCATGGAGAATCCCGTCGGTTTCAGGGACGCAATTGATCGAGACAACCTTACGTTATCGTTCGTGTATATTCGAACTAGGTCTTCGAGAACGTCACGTGATAACATTGCATCTCATTAGTGCTATGACGTAGTACACAGGACTATTGTTTACACTTCCAATAATATGTCATCGGAGAGTAAGATTGCTCATTCTGAACCCGTTTCCTTATTTAGATGTAGTAAACTCTTCCTGTATTGATGATAAATGAATAAGCGATGATCAGCCTGTGTCGTCGTTTTGTTTACAATGTCGATAAACTTAGTTTTTCAAGCCTAGAATGGGGACAAAACGATCAAGTGAATGAGAGGTTTGTTTCAACGCCTTGAATGCACTCTCTTGCACTACGGATCATTCCCATTCAACTCTGTAGTTGGCTCAGAAAGTAGTCCGTCATCACGTGATATTTTCGTCACATGACCATAACTCAAAATGGCGACACAAACGCCGGTGAAAGAAAGACCAATCGATTGTTTTGTGTGCTGTTCAAACAGCATACGGCCAATCAGACTTAATGGTAGGAAATGTGAAAAAGAGGGATTTTCTGAAAAGCTTAAATGTCTTTTAAAGGATGATAACTTGTTTTTTAATCTTACAAACTTAGATCCATCGGTGTGTCGAAACTGTTGTCATCATTCATGGGCGCAGCCATCTTTTTTACAATTGGCGTAAGATTCTGATCAGTAAAGAAGCTTGAAAAAATAGTTCCATTGTATACAGGTAAATTCATCAGTTTGAATGCACCTATAATGTATCCGGAATCATATTTCATTTGTCTACTTTATTATGTTACACATGAAACAGTTAAACAGTAACAAAACATGTTTTCCTCGGTTTGACAAGATTCTTGTCATTTAGCCCACTGCAGAGATGTATGGTGAGAGTAACAAACGACAACTCTGCTCGGAGATTGCCTTGAATGATCACGTGGTGTTTACGTCACTATTACGTCACTGCGGAGATTTACGACGAAAAATCGGCTAATCGTCGGCGATCATCGATGTAAACAAACAGATAATGCGACATGGTAGGATTTGTTCTAGTTTCAAAATTCTTTTTTCTGTCATTGCCTGGAACTTTTACGAACTGCACCTTTACATATCGTGCAAGTCATAATAATCGCCATATTTTACATGGTAAAAATGAAATTTACTTTTATTTTATAAACAGGTTTTTCATTCATTTGGATTTTACTGTGACTAACTTCTTGTCACAGAAGCTTGTAACGGCCTGTTTAATGAAGGAAATGTAGTTTTCTCAATAATTTAGCGACCAGAATCGGAAACATTTTGTTGGTCTTCAGAATAAAGGGTGTCCCGCATGGCTCCCAATGTGTTCGATTTTTCTTTTTCTTTTTTCCATTTTCTTTGACAAAGCATCTGAGGACCCCATCGTGGATTGGTTAAACCCTGGACGAACATTATAAGTGAGCAGATGTAGTGATATGACTGAAATAATGTTGAAAGCGGCTTGAAATACCATTCAAGCAATCGTTTTTTCTTAACCTTTGATGAATAAACCCTTTGTTTTTTTTTGTTGATACATGTATTGGTGTATTGCTGACTATGTTGTTGTTGTTATTTCAGAATGATTGGACTATAAATACATGGGTCGCGCGGATAAAATAACACACGACAGAAAACAAAATCCTTGTCTACACACGGTGAAATATGGCATGATGACGTACGTAATTCACGTATGGACTAAGCTTGCATTGACTTGAGATTTGATTAGTAAAAATGTTACTTTATAACATTCATCCGCCATTAACCCTTATCCTGCTAAATAAGTGGAATGAAACTTTAATTACATGGTAAAAACCCAAATTTTGCTATTTCAAAGGTAAATTTCTTTGGGAAAATATGTCTTTATCGGACAGTGCAGATCAAAGATCAGACTGCACAGAACGTGCAGTCTGATCTTGATCTACACTGTCCGCAAAAGGTCAGTGAGTCGCGCTTAGCAGTCTAAGTGTAAAAAAAAAGTTACTACTCTCCACACCATTAATTTTTTCTCCTTTCGTTTACCGTTTTCGAATAAAATGCCAATAGATCTAATTTCAAATTTTGTCGTTGAAAGTATAATAATGGAAGAAATATGTTGTTGTAGTGAGTTTCCCTGTGGTTGTAATTGCTTCTCGCTTCGTAAGAAAATGTTGACATCTCGCTCGATATCAAAAACAAGCACCGCCGACAGCTACCACATAGTTCTCCAGATATCTTGTACACTCGCCACAGATTCGACCTATACTTGCATAGTTTCTTTGATCGGAGATGATTATATAGATGCATCCCAGTGCGGCTCCGCTGAGTGACGGAGGTCAAAATTCTAAAGAAATGTATTTAGAGTCGAAAAGCACTTTTCATGAACATTCTTTGTAGATGAAGTGAATAAGTATCTTCGCATAATTGATATAAAAACGTGTACACGTAAAACAGTAAAGATATTATCACAAAGTCGCTATATACTTATACTTGCCAAAAATTCAATTCACGCAAAATTTCAATATACGATAAATCAATTATTTGAATGCAAATATTCAGTGTTGATAAAAAGTCACTTTTTTATTTAAAGGGAAGTAATTACTGTCATGGTATATCAAAGTGTACCTTCAGTCTGAAGGGTTGCTCCGATTTTATTTGTTAGACTAGCGAAGCTAATCTACAGGCATCAAGATTGGCCGTATTCGACTGGAGCTTTTTGTTAAGGACGAAAAGTGGGCGGAGTCAGATGCGCAAAAGTAAAAAAATACTCAACGGAAATTAAGCAGTCGAATAGACCGCGCCGATGACAGACTTGGTTTTCTGTACGGTGACGCACTAAGAGTATCCCGACGAAAATGCCCTTAAACAAAAAAAGAAAAATTAAAGCCGTTTTTTCATTTGTGCAGACTGAAGATTCCTATTTTTCAACAGAAAATAGTGACAGTGACGAGGAAGCGTGTTTTTTACTGTTTTCAAAAAGGTATATGCATTTGGAACGTGAATAATCCAATAGGTAAACAGATTTTGTGACAAAATAGTAATTCTCTACAGTTCAAGGCCAGAATTTGGTAAATTCCGCTAATTTTGGGACGATTTCTATGTTATTAAAGTTTGTGACCCTTCATACTTGTTGCATTTGTATGCACATTTGACTTTGGCCTAGTTTGGTTTTGGTGCTCCGAAATATTCATCACCCAGTAACGACAACCCCCAATTGGGACGTTGAACAATGGTGCATAGTACACTTTTTTACAAAAAAGTGAAAAAAAAAAAAAAACTGAGCAAGATTTGAAAACTGGGTCAATATCAATAATAACTTTTCAAAGCAAATTATATAAGTTGGTAAATCATACGTACTGATGTTATATATTGTAAACGGTATATAAATTTACATGCCATAAGGTTTATTTTGACTGTTAAAGTACTCAATACATTTTTGTTTGCTTTTTCAGGAGACCTAGGATACGTCATCGTCAGAAGGGCTATACAGCAAATGTAGTATCGGCCTTCCGGTTGGATGAATTTCGGACATTCTTCAGAGTAAGCCGATTGACCGCTCAGTGTCTCAAAAAACATATTGTTGAAATTTGTTTAGCAGAAGACATCCAAGGTATTCTGTGCAGACATTCAAGTGGTGGTTCTCCACAGAAGCCACTAGAGGACAGACTTCTCATGATGCTATGGTACTTGGCAAGTCTAGACAAGTATGCTTCCATAGCGGATAGGTTTGGCTTGTCTGAAAGTACTGCTTGTTGTGCAGTACGAAATTTGCTGCAGTTCATTGAACAGAATTTGTGTCCAAGGATTATTCAGTGGCCAACAGAAGATGAAAAACTTGAAATAAGTCACATGTATGAAAACCTAAAGCAGTTTCCTGGTGTTGTGGGTATGATCGACGGGTCCCATATTCAAATTAAAAGGCCTGCAGAAAGAGGCATAGATTATTATAACAGAAACAACTACTATTCAGTTATTTTACAAGGGGTAGTTCGTGAAGATTTGCGATTTATTGATGTATTTGCAGGTTTTCCAGGAAAGGTACATGACGCCAGAGTATTTCGAGAATCTGCTTTATATTTGAAGGGTGCTAACAACTGTGGAGAAGGGAGACACATTTTAGGAGATTCAGCCTATCCCAATCTTCCATGGCTTTTAACTCCATTTAGGGACAATGGGCATCTAACTGCTGCTCAGAAAAATTACAACAAAGTCCATAGCAGTATAAGAAGTAATGTTGAACGCGCTTTTGGATTGCTAAAAGCAAGATTTGTTCGATTGCAAGATATTGATCAACGGGACATTAAATCAGTTGTCAGAACAGTAATAGCTGCTTGTGTGATGCATAATATTTGCATCTTGAATCATGATGAGCTTGATGAAATGTTGACATTCCAAGAAGTACAACAAAACAATATGGATTTGCAAGACTTTGAGGAAAATGAAATGGAGTGTGGTGCAAGAAAGAGGCTTGATATTGCTAGGAGACTAGCGGTTCCACAAACTTTACGTTAAAAAAAGATAGCAAAGCAAATAGGTACAATGATTAGCTTGCGTGTGAAGTTTAAACAACCTGTCCAGAGTTTATAGTTCTGCTGGCCTAAGGCCAGAAAGCATTGAAAGGCCATTAGTATCCGTACACATTGCTTTAAAGCAATCAGCCACCCCTATACTTGTAATTATTGCAACATATTGCTCTGTAAACTGTTTCTTTTTAGCACTAAAATAGATGAGAATTACATTGTATTTGAGTCCTATATTACTGCCAGCATGTTTCTCGTGTTAAAGTAACAATGTTGGGTAAAATTAAACCAATTAGTGTAAAAAATGCTGGTATATTGACCCAAACCAATCAAAAGTTTGGCAGTTATTATGAGTGACAATCAGTTAAAGTACGGTCGGTCCAAGTTCCAGTCACTACTAGAATAACCAAGTCTAGTCTAGACTTGGCAATTCTAATTTTCACACTGGCTGTTATAGCATTGACTTCAGCTTGGGTCGACAGTTTAGAGCCCTACCTAGTACTGGTGAAACCCAGGATGCGCATGAATATGTGAACTTTCACTGTGATATGACTGAAATAATGTTGAAAACTGGAAAACACTAATCATTCAATCAATCGGTTGAACCCCACTACAATCCATGACCATGTGAATAAATTGCCAGTATCTGATGGAGGGCCAAGCCCCAATAGCTCAGTCGGTAGCATCATAGCATGCAGGACTTGAGAACAGCAGGTCACAGGTTCGATCCCCGGCTTGGCCAATTTCTTTCCGAGGACTGATGATAGTCATTGCGACAGGATTCACTCCCCTCACCGCTGACCATTGTTTTGATGATGCCTATGTGGGAAAGCAGCCAGTGGCTTTGAAAGAATATTGTTTTGAAATGTTGAAAATGGCATTAAACACCATTCAATCAATCAATCAATCTCATGGAGGATGGGGGTCTAGGTCTGGTTGTCGTTCCCTGGAATAATGGTCTGGTAAACTGCCCATCTAATATAATAGAAATAATGTTGAATTGGGCATTAAACCGACAAATAGAAAGTAAACAATTGGTAGAAAATTTTCCTCCAATTCAGTCAGGTGATACATGTAACTTATTCAAATGGGAAGGCTGCAAGTTGTTTGCAGTAACACTTTTGAATTACCTTAGTATATCCTTTGCAATTGTAAAAGGGTTAAGAGGGTGTAAAACAAATCAAAACCCCTATGGATATGAACAACATGTTTGAATTTTTTACATTTTATTTCAAAAATTGCTTTTTTCTAACTTAATACATATACAAAACATGATATCCTCTTCTTGAGAAATGTACATTTTAATTAAAATAATGTACATGAGCTTTCGACGGTACAACCGCCTTCTTCTGATGTGATCCTGTGATATCACAGGATCACACTAGAAGAAGGCAGTTGTACTGTCGAAAGCTCGTGTACATTAATACATATAGAATATCTTTTCACATTTGTGTGACAAATGCCCCCAACACACATACTGCATACAAGCTACATGTGCAACAGTCATTTAACAACATGTACTTGTTACTGTTAGGACAGCATGTGTTGATCATGGCCATTGACATTTACGTGAAGTTTTGCTAAAATTCCCTCAGCACTTTAAAAGGTATGGCTGACACACGATTATGTGACAGACTGAGGAAGGCTGTAATATGCTGCCAGGGCAATAAAAACTCTTTAACCTTTTCCACATAACAAAATTTTTGACTGGTCTTAATTGAAAGGGTTTGCAGATGACAAATCAAATAAATTGATGATTTCTGTCTTTCATAGGCCAGAAAACATTGTGGGAAAAGGAGAAAATGCTGGTTACCAGCATTTTCTCCTTTTGCCACAATGTTTTCAAAAGCCTGTCTCTCAAAGGCGTCGAAAGTCATCATTGTGTGGTGAAGGGATACAAGTGCTTAACGTAATAAACTCAAAAGAGTGAAACACAAATGCCCAAACTTTGAGCCTTTAATTAACTCTTTACCACGCAATCCCAAGTCTTTACAACCGGGGAAGTTGACGTTTGAAAACATTATGGGAAAAGGAAAGATGCTGGTAACCAGCATTTTCTCTTCTTCCCACAATGTTTTCTATCCTTCCAAAGACAATTTCGATTTATGTGCCACATTTAATTTGTTGTCTGCAAATGCTTTCAATCTGGACCATTCTAAAATTTTCGTGTGGTTAAGGGTTAAGTAAAAGCAATACATGTAGGCTAACAGAAATGATGAAATCATAGTAAATTCTGACCACAGTTGAAAAGAATTCACAGATCTTTCTGATAAGTGATGAAAACTAAAACTATCACGAAGGGGATAGATACCCCACCCTGTAGTCTGAGGAACATACATGTACTAAACTGTGTACAAAATATTGCAAACGAACCTGAAGAATCCAAGATTTTTCATGGGAACTATCAGCTCTTAGTCATAAACCCTAATTCTCTTCTGTTAGAGTGCAAACAGTCAACCCATATGTCACATTTTAAAGTTTTCATATATATAAAAGTATTTATTGACTTGGAACACAATCCTACCCTTTAAATAATCTTAGAAAAAATAGTTAACCCTTTACTAAATAGTCCTGGGTTTTAATGATCCTGAAGGAAGGAGCTTTTGAAAACATTTTGGGAAAAGGAGAAAATGCTGGTAACCAGCAGTTTCTCCCTCTCTTTTTTACCCTATCAGAGAACATCAGCTCATTTCTATCAAGTTTGAAATTGTCTACTGCAGATGCTTTAAAATTCACAGAGTCAAATATTTGTCATTTGCGAAAGGGTTAAGTTAGTTTTGTCTATAAAATTTCTGGAATTTTTTTGTTATATTCTACCATCCGTCATGGGCTATGGTTGGAAACAAAACGGGACACAAACAATTCTTAAATTTGGAAGCTTTGATCTGGGCTTGAACCTATGCTGGCAACGTTGGCTGCATGAATTGTTGAATTAAATTGGGAAAAAATTAAAGAAGAATTTCTCAAATTTGATATTTGGGAATCAAGCCAAGTTTTATACCGCTTGAGTACTTACAGAAATAATAAATCCCAGCAAAATTAAAGGGAATAGGGCTTTTGAAGCCCCTGAAAGAGAAGCCTTTTGAAAACTTTATGGGAAAAGGAGAAAATGCTGGTAACCAGCATATTCTCCTTTTCCCACAATATTTTCTACTCTTTGAATGGAAAATTTCATGTTTTCATTTGTCGTCTGCAAATGCTTTCAATTTTGAATAGCCTTAAATTTTGTCATGTGGTAAAGGGTTAATCTTTCAAAACAGAAATAAGTTCCCTCAATAAACTGTTTCTTTCCTTTTCTTGCTCATCTTTCTTTTTCATTGCTTCTGCTCTCTCCTTTCTTCTTCTTTCCTCTTTTTCCTTCAGATACATTAATAACTGACTTTCTTGGCTCTCAGCAGTTTTCCTCTTACTATTAGTCTTTGTTGCAAGTCTATCAGCAGATAAAACATCAGAAGATACCTTATCTTGGGATTCACTTGTTTCACTTGCTGATGAATCATTTGTGGGACTTTGAGACCGGGCAGTGTAGAACTTTGTTTTTTTTTTCTCAGTGGAAGTACTAGAATCAGACAAATATACAGGGTAAACATCATGTCTTTTTTTCACTATCTCCTCAATTTCCTGGAAGTACTGAAATGTTTTTCTTTTTCTACCTGTCAAACTATTATTTCTTCGGATTTCCTTATGGGAATGCAGCAAATTTCGCCATTTGCTTTCAACTGTTTGTTGTTGGTGCATATATCCCCTTTTATGCATCTCTTCTGTTATCTTTTTCCATATATCTTTCTTTTTTTGTAGTGGGTCCTCAAGGTCTTCTTCATTTTCTTTGTACAAGCTGATAAGGTAAAGGATAGCTTCACGTGACCAACCCGAATAATTTTCAGCTTCCTGCCGGCCCTCATTCTCCCCTAAATTACAAACAAATGTCAATTGTTTCCTGTTTATCAAACATTTTAATACTACAAAACAACCATGTGCAGTGTTGGATACTACCATCTTATGTCTTTCACTACTAAAGAAATAACATTTTTCAGGGGCAAAAATACAGTTCCACTGTGTGAACACAGTAATATGTTTATAAGGTAGAATAAAGTAGTTGACAGACACCTAACTTTTCATTCTAAAGTGTCAGTACAATAAGACCAGGACCAGTGATTCCAAAACTCTGATCATTGGTGACATATTTACTTTGAAACAAAGAGTGGAAATATTTTGTCACATCATTTCAGCTAAGATGAATGCTTTATTTTCGAATTTCATTTGCATAAAATACTGTTTGAGAGTCAAATAGCTTGGAACCAGACCAGGTGCACACACCTGGTAAACAGTTTAAATCCTGACTAGTTACTCAGCATCTGGTCTTGTTCTATACACTTAATTTTAACCATTCCCCAAACAATCCCGGGTTTTCATGACCCTGAGAAAGAAGCCTTTTCAAAACATTGTGAGAAAAGGAGAAAATGCTGGTAACCAGCATTTTCTCCTTTTCCCACAATGTTTTCTACCCTTCCAGAAACCAATTTCAATTTTTGAGTCACATTAATTTTGTTGTCTGCAGACGCTTTCAATTTGGATGAGTCTGAAATTTTGTCATTTGGTAAAGGGTTAATTGAAATTTGATACTCCATTAATTTAAGTGAAAAGAGAAATTCTGATTTCATGAAGGAATCTTCCCATCACTTTTTTTTTCAGAATGTTGTGGTAAACTTTGATTGAATTTATCCTGATTATTTTCTTTGTCTTTTAAAACGATTTTACCTTGTTTTTCAAAGCCCTCAGGTTGAATCAGTGTATTTGACTGTATGGCATTCCTTCTTATTTCTTCCATTAATGTGACGTCTGAAAAAAAGGGGCAAATTATTAACTCTTTCCATACCATAGACAACGTGAGGTGTGTCTGTGGACAGTGTAGATCAAGATTAGACTGCACACAACCTGCAGTCTAATCTCTGATCTACACTGTCTAATAGCTTATTCTAAATACTGACTGAACTGTCTCTTCCTCTTGCAACTTAATTTCACTTGTTGAAAATTTGTAATTCATTTTCTTGTAGTGAAAGATTTAATGAGTTAAAATGGAACACTTTCAGTGATGTAGCAGTGAACCAGTAACCATAAATATGAAAAACATTGCACTTTTAATCTGGAAATATGTGCATAAGATCATGCTTGTGTAACAAATCTGCAAAGAATAGACCTATATCCTACATATCCAAAACATAATATACCTTTCACACATCATTTAAATCATGTTTGCCAGGAAGCAATGCTAGATGGCTGTCACAAATATAGGGTTTACACCTATTTCTATTTCTTAAAATGTCTAAAATAAATGTTCTGACATTTTCATACTTCCTTTTCTGCACAAACTGACATTTAAAGTCAAGCAGATTTTTTTTTAAATTTGATTTTCTATTGATTTGTATAATTTTCAAAGAAAGAGTCGCAGAATGCCATCAAATTTTGGTCAGTATACAAAATTTTAACAAAAACGGCAGAACTTTTTTTTTTCTTCTCATTCATGAAGGTGTGCTGACATTAGATCTATACAAACCTCCAGCTTCTAGCTTTTTGATTGTTTGTAGGTCAAGTGTGACTTGTAAAACAAGTCCATCTGTGTACTTTAGCTGTGTGGTTTGCCAATACCTGAAAATAAAATGAGGCTTATTCATTATTCAATTTTTTCCAACATTTAATTACTTAAATGAAAAATGGAGGAATTGCTTGTTATGAGCTCAGAAGCAAAAGACTGCTTTGATCTGATGATGCAAACCGAATAAAAAACATTTTGCCTATTATGATAACATTTGGATGGTGTCAGGATAAATTCATGCAAATTTTGATTAATAACTAATTAATAGCTCCGCAACTATTTTAAAGGTTTAAAAATCTTGGGTAATAATCACAATTACAAATATATTTCAATGTTAGATTAACACAACTGTCAGCATTTTTTTCCTTTTCACACAATGTTTTCAGATGCTCTCTTCGACTTAAAATGCATGATTGGTAACTGTTCACCATGCAAATCTCAAGTTCTAACAACCCTGAGAAAGACGCCTTATGAAAACAATGTGGGAAAAAGAGAAAATGCTGGTTAAATAATAAACAGTATTTCTACCTCCTTTTCTCACAATGTTTTCTACTTCATAAAAGAAAAGCCATATTTACTTTTTTGTATACAGATTCTTTCAATTTAGTTGAGTCCAACATGTTGTCCTTTGGTAAAGGGTTAAAGGAGCTTGTATATATACTATAGGCCTATCGATCTTATGTGTTTAGATGGTGTTTATCATACCTGATACAAATGGCTTTATTGTACCCAACACCATTGAACGAATAAATTGACATATTCCACAAACGAATCATCAATAGCGTAACCAGTCTTTAAAATATCATTATCTTGATACATACATGGTAGATCTATATGATTATTGTAGATTTGCATCATAATTTCATTTTTATAAAATGTGCCAACCCCTTTACCTAACCCTCCTTTACATTTAGGTCTACTAGACGTCCGGCAACAAAATCGATATTGTGCTACAAACATCTTAAATCGTTATTGTGCTTTGATACCCTATTCATTTCACACAGTGTAAAATAAAAACCACCAGGCCCTCCCCCCCCCCCCCCCCCCCAACTGTGCATGATATATCGTAAGAAAATGAAAATCGTCTATCATTAAATCAATTTGTGGGGTACGAGTTCTCTGGATTACTCTTATCCCGGGTACGAGTTCTCCAGAGAACTGGCACCCTTCAGATTACTGTATAGATCTAGTTCTCCAGCAACGTCTAAATTTGTGTCGATCCAGCCTGAGGGCCTGTCCACATCTGCAGAGTACAACTATTTTGGCTAATTCTATGAGTTCACAGTACGAATTACAAATAAAAGTCAAACGGAAACGGCGAACGGAACAGAAATTTAATGCATACCCCTCATTTTCCTTACAGTTTGGTAGACCATCACTTGTACAGTAGACCGCCATGTTGGTCACGTGATTTATGCAACGGGGATATTTCTGCGTTGAGATTTTACGTAATGCGGTGACGTCACGATCTTAACACAATGCCAGTCAAATAGAAATTTATAAGAAACAGAAAAACGTTATTCAACGATTCGCCCAGTCGAATACGTCCATTGACTCAGATGCAAAGTAAATAAAAAACCCCACAGTTGCCAAATACTGCCTCACAGTAAAATAATTCTTTCTGTTATCAGTCTTAATTCTGTTATATAAGACAATTTTGACGAAAACCACAAAATCTCTACCATCCTGATCTGAACATGTCTACCTACAAATTAATAGACTGAAAAATTTGTCATTGATAAGGTACATGATGTTTACTTATATGTAAATTAAGTGACCTATGCAAATCAGGCTCATACACTTATTCCTACAACACAGTAACTTTATCAATGAATCTAAAAATAGATACACCTATGTAACTTATAGCAAATCCCAGCAACACAAACCCTCACTGGCCAGGGAACCCTTCTCATTCCTTCAGTCATTCAATATTTAGATCATTGTGTATTGTGAAACTGATATGCTAAACTGTTATTTTATGTCGTGTATATTAACACTTTACCACGCAATCCCGAGTCTTAATGAAGTTTGCGAAGATGCCCTTTGACAATATTGCAGTAGAAGGACAAAATGCTGGTAACCAGTATTTTCTTCTTTTCCCAACCACATTACTTTCTGCCCTTTTAGAATCAGGTTTTCATCAATTGAGAGTTTTGACTTTGGACCAGTGAAATTTTTTTTTGTAAAGAGTTAAATAGTTTACTACACTAATTACATCTTGTGCTTTTCATGAATTATATAATCCAGTTTAACTCTTAATCTGCTAAGAAAAAAAAGTTAAATGAAACTTTCAAGCTGGTAAAAACCTGAATATTGCTATTTCAAAGCTATACTTTGGAGAAAAAATATCCCCTTATCGGACAGTGTAGATCCAAGATCAGACTGCAGTCTGTGCAGTCTGATCTTGATCTAAACTGTCCGTCTGTCCGTTCGTCCTTCTGGACATATATCTTCTAAAATCCTTTTTGAAAATTGAAGAAACTTCATACATGTGTTCCTCATGATAGTCCACCAATATGATTATTTTTTCATTTAATGCCGAGTCATGCAAAAAGGGTGCTTGATATACGTATATTTCCTTCCTGGACCAATAACTCTTCAACTACTGGACAAAATTTTAAGAAACTTCATATTTATATTGTTTATCATAAATCACAGAGAAGACTTATTTCTTTTCATCTAATAAAATGCCATGTTCAATAAAAAAGGGGCTTAATGCAGAATCTCGTTATAGTCCAATAACAAAAAGGCCACGTTCACATGCAAAATATGATACCTTTTGTATGTTTCTATCAAAAAAGTCTTTTTCGGCAAGGGATATCATTTCAACGAAATAACTTGTTTTCAGTTGAAAGTTAACAAACAAGATTTTCATGGTATTTCTTATTTTCCAAGTAAGTAGTCAAGTGTGTTCGATGGATTGAACTGGATCCGGATTTGACTTAATGACCAGAATGAGTCTGTAGAACTGGAATGGACTCAAAACCAAATTTTACAATTTTTCTTCAGCCTTGAGTAAACCAACTAGACTATATCTTTACCATAGCCACTTATTTCAAATTCGCTAGTCTGCCAGTACTTTCAGTACTTTGATGTTGTATTCGTCGAAGACAATACCACTTTGAGTTCAATATTGAATTTGGAAGACCATGTATCGTATTTTGTGCAAAGCCGAAGGAAATAAACCTAATTAAACACAATTTTTCTCAGACAAATGACTTTTTCGGTAGCACTCAGATATGCACAGAACGTGCAGTTTGATCTACACTGTCCGATAAGGATATATTTTTCCTCCAAAATTAATTTTGAATTAGCAACAGTTACGCTTTTAGTATCGACTTAAAAGTTTCATGTCAGTTATTTATTAGGATAAGGGTTAATGTTCTCTCGAAGGAACGAAAAAAAGAAAAACTTTTTCACTCAAACAGTAGGGAAAACAAAGGGAAGGGAGCGGGGGTGGGGAGGAGGAGCGATATTGCTCGCTAAAGGCAATAATTGCTCCTTTCTCAAACATGCTTTTTCAGCACGCTCTTCAACGCTGCCCACTGCATAGATGTAAAAAGACGTCTAAATAAGTTCCAAAGTGGTAGATCTATGATAGTTGGCTCAGTCGTGCAGGACTTTAGAATAGGGGGTCGAAGTTTCGATCCTCAGCTCGGACAATTTCTTTCCGAGGATTGATAATAGTCATTGCGACAGGATTCATTCCTCTCCCACCAATGACCATTGCCTCGACGATGGTTATGTGGGAAAGTAGCCAGTGGCTTGGAAGGAAAGAAAATTGTGCGGAGTAATGGTAAAAGAGACTCCAGGAAAGCATGGATAGGTGCACTAGCCGCCGCGATATAACTGAAATAATGTTGGAAACGGCGTTAAACACTATACAATCAATCAATCGGATAGTTGGTTTTGATGCTTTTATTGCAAACGAGAGAGAGAGAGAGAGAGAGAGAGAGAGAGAGAGAGAGAGAGAGCTAGCTTCCCGGTTAATCCTTTAAACCCCAGGCTGCTAAGCGAGAATCTCTGACCTTTTGCTGCCAATGTAGACCAAGATCAGACTGCACAGAAGGTTCAGTCTGATTTTGGATCGACACTGTCCGATAAGGAGATATTTCTCCCAAAAAAACATGTTTGAAATAGCACTATTCTGGTTTTCACCATGGGCTTGAAAGTTTTACTTGATTTATTTAGCAGGATAAGGGTAAAATTGGCCTCTACAGTTTTTATGGCGTAGGTCTGTATCAAAATTTCTTGTAAAACGCATACATAGTCTTAGTATGAATAAAGTTGATCAAGACGTAAGATCCTTTACTATCGTATAGAAACTGAACGGATAACGGTTACATCTTCAAAAAGGTTTAATTTTGGGTGTTTAACAACGGTGCGGTCGTTTTGCAGCAGGTAACTCCGCCAATTTTTATTACATCAGATATGACGTCATCGTACCGATTAGAATGCCAGTTCTTGTTTCGGATTAGCCTGCGCGGACTGCGCAGGCTGATCCGGGACGACACCTTACGCAAATGTCCGAATGCCCCTTCTCACGTGTTGCAGGCCATTCAAGTATGAGGACCACATCTGCCTTGTCGTCTGTGATTTTCCCTTATCCTGCCAAGTAAAAGAAATACAACTTACAAGCCGAAAGTAATCAAAGCGTTCAAAACGCTGGAGTGGTATTTGTCAAGGAAGCCATTGTGTTGAATTAATAATTTGAAAGAAAAAGAGAAATATTATTCAAATATTTGCTTGAAGGTCAACCTACTAAGCAAACGAATACCTTTTTTTGGTTGAAGGGAGAATACTCATGACAAAGTTAGGATTATTTGTGTATTGGTGGTCTCCCTTTGATCATTAGGAGGCGTCAGAAGTAATGTCCCTTTACAGTAGAATGCATGATGGATAGAGAGAGAAACCATGTAAACATATCGAATAAAATTAAGTTTGTACCTGAAAACTATGATTTTGAGATATCTTTGGCCGTAAAGATTTAATTCCCAACATTACAATCAATTATTTCGATCTATAAATATTCATGCACAATCAAATGGAGTAGCGCGCAATCATGGGACGAACAAGCCAAGGTACGAACTGGTTTTCGAACGAAAAAGCCCAGGACCAAGCGATCAATAGACAAATTTTGTGTATATCATTGCGCAAATAGAAGGCTATGAGCGGGTGAAGCTATTTTCAATCAAAAATTAGTATTTCCACGATCGATGGCCTCAACCAGTGTATTTTAACATGCCATTTCCAATTACATATCTGAGTGCTACCGAAAAACTCATTTGTCTGAGAAAAATTGAATTTAATTGGGTTTATTTCCTTCGGCTTTGCACAAAATACGATACATGGTCTTCAAAATTCAATACTGAACTCATAGTGGCATTGTCTTTGACAAATACCACAAAAACCCAAATAGTGCTGTTTGAAGTGTATTTTTGGAGGAAAATTATCTCCTTACCGGCCAGTGTAGATTAAGATCAGAAGTGCAGTTTGATCTTGATCTATGCTGCCCGCCACAGGTCAGTGAGTCGCGCTAAGCAGCCTAGGGATTAAATGAGGTAAGAATTGAGGTACGCAGGGATGCATTTGGAACCATCGTATAGCAGCGATGGTGACAAAATTATACGCTTTACTCTGTCACGTGACACGAACCGTGTAAACGGATCCTTACTGTAGATAGAATACGATATTTCTTGTTTTAAGTAAGAGCAGGCGCTTTTTAAATAGTTCCCTCAAAATGAACAAACGGATGCTCAGTGTCCACAGAAATCTTCCAGTTAACATCAGAAACACATTTTCGATCTGTCCTTCAAACTTTCCTCTGTCAAAACAGTAGAGGAGAAGTGGTTGCTATCAAATTTTCAAGCGGGACAACGACCGGTAGCAGTTCGCAATGGTGGGACACCACTGACATTCTTAGACACAAATATGAATGAGCTATGCTCAGTGAAAAGGGGTTTTGATGCACTGCAAAAAGTTTCCACCCAGGTCAGCCTGCGCAGTCCGCGCAGGCTGACCTGGTGGAAACCTTTTGCTTTTGGTCAATTTTCTGCATGTCAAAGGACAAGTCTACCTCATCATTTTGTCCATTGTTTAACAAAATGGATTTTATGAATCAATAATATTGTGATGACTGGCTTGGTCTAATTCACCACGGAGTTCCATTAAACCCTTTTTTGCCAGATGATGGCTCAAATCAATTCAGTGCTCCGTGGTTTAACCATGCGTCTGCAAGAAGCACCAAACTAGGTCAGCCGTCGAAGTCCGAGCAGGCTGACCCGGTTCGAAACCTTCTGCTAACGGTAATTTTTTGCATTTCAAAGGACCGTTCTACCTCATGATGCAGTCTGTTTCTGGATAAATGACTCCATGATATTCGGCGACTCGCTCGGTACAACGTATTACGAAGATGCATCATATTTCTTTTTCCTAAAGCGCAGGTCATTTAGTGGAACCGTGAAGCAATTGTAATACCAGTTTCTATATAATTCACACCTGTCAGTTCCCTGTTTTCAGGCATCGCCCCACCTTGTTCGTTAGAAATGCCATGTATACAGATTTGTAAATTCTATTTCGAACGTCCATATTGGAGGCTGCATTTTCAATGTGGCTCAAATAATGTACATGTAATTTGTGTGTGAGAAAGGGTGGAAAACATTTTGGGCCAAAAGGAAATAGCTGGTTACCAGCATTTTCTTCTTTTTCCCATTTTTTTTAGAAAGTCTTCTTCCAAGTGGTTGTAAAAACACAGGCCCGTTTATTAACCCTTAGGCTGCTATGCTCGACGCACCGATCTTTTGCGGACAGCGTAGTCCAAGATCAGATTGCACAAAACGTGCAGTCTGACCTTGAATCTAAACTGTCCGATAAAGGAGGTATCTTTCCTACAAAAATACCTTTGAAATAGGAAAATTTTGGTTTTTACCATTGGCTCGAAACTTTCATTCCTTTTTTTAGCAGGTTAAGGGTTACCGGTTCACTTGTTGCCACTTGCAAACAACATTTAAAGAGGAGGATATTTTCCGTTTGTACATTTTCTGTATGAACACCAACTCAAAGTAAATTACATCAACTAGCGTTTAGCTAGTTTTGTTCTCTCTCTTATTTTTCAGCAAATAGAAAACCAAGGGCCTATTCAACCATTTTGATATACCCGAGAGGTTACATAGCCCATTATTATACTGCTCAGAAATCTCTCGTTATCTGATTGGATAATATGCCCCGGAACATATATATCATGTACACTGGGAAAATCCACGTAAAAGCAGTTTCCCTTTTGGGAAGCCCGTATACATGACTACATTTTCAACACAACATCCAAAATGGCGGCGTCGATCGATCGATCGATATGAGCCGCGTTGTCTGCGCATGTCATAGTCTTTGAAGATTCGATGTGTGTATTTGTAGAATGCCATCTAGCGGGAGATAATGATATGCGCCGCCCACAAGACAAACATACCAAGTAGCATGCACCATATTATTACTAGTTTCCCTTGATGGTTGTCATTAAAACGAAAAGAATGGATTATTTTTAAAATAAATGAATAAAGAACTTAGCATGTAGATCTATTATCGTTTGATGTATTTCTAAAACAAATACAAGGGGGGTTAAAACGAGCCATCTCTTCGTCACGTAAAGAAATTGTGAAGTGTCGAAATTCATACACTCGGTGCATGACGTTTAAAAGGATAACCTAAAAGATCTACTCGTTTGACGCAACTTATGGTCATTTACTTTAGCTAACAAATCATTAAAATGCATAGCTACTTCCCTTGAAGCTTGTTAAATCCACGTTTAAGTAAAAATACGTCGAATGTCTATCGTATTGACATCATCAAGATTGTGCACCAAACTGCACGTTTTACCAAGGTTTCAGTGACGTCAGTTGTCATTGAATTGGGGCACTTAGAAGGGGCGACATGATTCACAACAGCCGTGAACAAGTTTGCTAGTCCTCTGCCACCTGACCATACAACTAATAGATCTATTATACCACAGAAAAAAACTCGTTTTTTTTTAAATTTGGTCTTTCTTCTATACTGATGATTTGCAGCAGTCAATTATCTTGTGAGTCTGTGAACATTCCACACAGATCCTTTTCATTAGACTGCTCATTACCTTTTAATGACATTCTGGTAATTCTTCCTCACGAGTAACTTTGAACCATCACGGGTGATGGTGCCAAAATTGGTTTCTATTTACATATAGATTTTTGTCACTCCTAGCGATTCCATTACCAAAAAAACAACATGTATAAGTCATACTAAAATGCATGCCACGGTTTTTAGAAACAGTTTTTTAAATACCTAATTTTAAAATCAATAATTTTAATTTATTTTGGTCACTTTATTGTTATAAGTTTTAAGCTTCTAGCTTACAAAAATCTTAAAGTGTCGATATCTTTCTAATAATATTCTAAAATAGTATTGACAAGATAAAGGGAGGTAATTCCACTTTATCGGCTCCTTCCGTGCATTGTCATTTCCTCTGTTGGTTGCCCAAGGTACTCGATTACATTACACTGGACTAACGTTAATTTTTTTTTAACTGTTTACCAAACAATAAAATTTTAGACTGGTCCAAATTGAACGCATTTGCAGATGACAAAGTATATATGTCTCAAAAGTTCAAATTCGTTTTGGGAAGGGTAGTAAACTTTGCGGGAAAAGGTTATCAGCATTTTCTCCTTTTCCCACAATATTTTCGAAAGGCTTCTTCCTCAGGGTCATTTAAAGACGGGATTGTGTGGTAAAGGATAGAGGCGTAGGATATTTGTCTGATAAATGTTTTGTAGAGATGTCCTTGGCAGGACACTTTTGAACCCTTGTCTTAATTATACTAGTAGAACTCAGGACAAACATGAAAATGAGCTGTCGCCACTATTAGGACCGAAATAAAGATGAGAGTGGCGTGAAACATTAATCAATCGATCAAAATCACAATCGATCGGTAGATCAATTTTGCTCACTAAATATCGTCCTCGGTAAGTAGATCTATTTGATTTTCGGATGTCACTGAAAATTACGGTCATGGCATTTTACGAAAGCTTGTCAAACAAAAAATTGACATGTTAAAAATTGACATGTTACGGATCACTTGGAGGATTGGATTTTTCGGGTCCTTAGAAATGCGATAACAATTCATCGTATAACTACGATATAGATGCATACTACATACATGTAATAAAGCTATAACGAATTTTCTTATCATGCTTGACATAAGAAAATAGTGCCGTAAATGGTCAACACTCTGTTTTCATACGCCACATTTTAGACATTGCGGACCCAAGTTTTCTTTGAAAAATTAACTGTCAAAATTCATACGCCACATTTTAGACATTGCAGACCAAAGTTTTTTTAATGAAAAATTAACTGTCAAAATTCATACGCCACATTTTAGCCATTGCAGACCAAAGTTGTTTTTTTTTAAATTAACTGTCAAAATTTTATACATCGAAAGAGGAGGAATCGGTATGTTTGGCTTCAGGAAGTTTCTTCCGTATCTGATCCCCGGTGCTTTGACTGCCGATGCGAACTTTTATGATGTGTTAGTTGTATAGTATGAGCCCTGCTCTGGCAAAAGGGGGCTCGTGAACATCATCGGTAATATTTTCACTCGTGGCTGCGCCACTCGTGAAAATATTACCGATGATGTTCACTCGATGAAATAAATTTCGATCTTTCACCGTAAAAAACAAATATCCTCTATTTCATACACTTATTAGTCATAATAAACCATTTAAGCTCAGACTATTTAGTTTTATTATACATCTGAAAATTTTCCGACTCAAATACATGCTTGGCAAACGAATAAAATATCACACACGAAAAAAAAAACAAACGTATCTACACACTTTAAAATAAGGCCTACTGTTTCAAATATGGTATGACCACGTAACTCACGCACGGATTACTAGTTTGTACATGCATTCATTTGCAATTTGATTGCTCAAAATTTTACGCTGTAATATTCATTCGCCATTCATAGTTTTTAAAACGAAGTTACTGGCTACTACCCCATTATTTATTTTATTTTGTTCGCCGTTTTCGAATAAAATGTCAATAACTTGCAATATTTTGTCGTTGAAAGGTGTAAGTATACATGATAAATGGAATTTTAAGCTGTAGTAACTTTCCTCGGCCCGATATCTCAAAGCACTTTCAGTGCTACGATCATCGTAAACCGACCTTAAACCCCTCGTAAGAATTTTGCCGGCTCTCTCAAAACATCGCAACTTAAGGGCCGATTGTAACTTACGACCACTCCGAAGCTACCTTAATGTAATCGTAGGCTGTTTTCAGCAATGCATAAAACGTGATGTTGTGGTTTATTTCTCAAAATGACATTATTTTTACACTTGAACAGATCTCACAGAAGAAACAATGTAGCTCGGCGAATTTTAGGGACAGAATGAATTCCTTGGATTACATGGATGACATGGAATTAATTAGAAAATACCGCCTCGACCGAGGAACAATTGTTACCCTCTGCAATGTTTTTGGTTGAGCGCTCCAAAGAACAAGAGGGCCATTGGACCTAAAGCGCTCACCTGAATGAAGCCACCTAAGATTGCTAAAACTAAAGAGATCCTAGTTGTGATGATGTAAAACACATTATTGTAAGTGACCCTATTTTTAACTGACTTTTCCAACTTGATGAGACAAACATTTAGGTTGGTTGGTTGACATTTAACGCCGTTTTCAACATTATTTCAGTTATATCGCGGTAGCCAGCGCACCTATCCACGCTCACCTGGAGTTTCTTTTACCAGTACTCCGCACAATACTCTTTCCAAGCCACTGGCTGCTTTCCCATATAACCATCGTCGAAACAATGGTCAGCGGTGAGAGAGGAGTGAATCCTGTTGCAGTGACTATCATCCGTCTTAGAGAGAAATTGATCGAGCCGGGGATCGAACCACCGACAAACATTTTGACAATGTTTCATGAATATCAGACTAAAAAATGTAGCCTCTAGACTGTACACAAGGTTTTTCTAAGATTTGGCCCAGTGACCAAATTCTTGATCTGTTGTGACTAAATTTCAAATTTGTCTGAGATATCATCAAGATAAACATTGTGACTATGTTTCATGAGTGTAACACTGAAAATTTAGCCTCTATACTGAGATTTAGCCAGTGACCAACTTTTGAATCTGTTTTGACCAAATTTCTAAATCTTCCGAGATAGCATCAGACTGTGACAACCATTTTGAGAATGTTTCATGCGTATCAGACTGAAATGCAGCCTCTACAGTGTAAAAAAGGTTTTCTAAGGTTTGCCCTAGTGACCTACTATTTTAAATGACTTGACCCAATTTCAATCTTGTCAGATATATCATCAATACAATATTTTGACCAAGTTTCATAAGTATCAAACTAAAAATGTGGCCTAGAGATTGCACACAAGGTTTTTTCTAGGATTTGGCCCAGAGACCTACTTTCTTTACCCCACATGACCCAATTTCAGTCTATCCGAGATATCATCAAGGCAAAATTCTGACTTTGTTTCATGAGTATCTGGCTGGAAATGTGGCCTATAGTGCACACAAGGTTTTTCTACGATTCGGCCTACATTTTGAACCAACGCAACCCGATTTCAATCTTGCTAGAGTTACAGTCATAACAAACATTCTGACGACAAGCTGTCTGACCAAGTTTCATGAGAATTGAGCAGAAAATGTGGCCTCTAGAGTGCACACAAGGTTTTTCTTAGATTTGGCCCATTTACCTACTTTTTGACAGGTTGACAGAACATGACACAATTTCAATCTTGACAGAGAGATCACAAAAAAAAAGAAAAAAATTGGACCCTGTTGGGTGAGTATCTGGCTGGAATGTAGCCTCTACAGAGCACACAAGGTTTTTCTAAGATTTGCCTCGATGACATACTATTTGACCCGACATGATCCAATTTCGGACTTGTCCGAGATATTATAAAGACAAAGATTCTGACCGAGTTTCATGAGTATTGGACCAAAAATGTGGCCTCTACAGTGCACACAAGGTAAATGTTGACGACTAGGCGAGACACGATGCACGAAGGACACACGGCACAATCACAAAGGCTCACCTTGAGCACTTCGTGCTCAGGTGAGCTAAAAACTTACCGAAATCACGCATTTCCGGTGCCGATGCAGATGACAATTGCTTTGAGGTTTTATGCAACGGGGAGTTTTCAGTCTGTGATCGCAGTCACGGGGTCGGAAATCGATTCAGTATCAAGAAATGATGTCACTTTTAAATGTTACGATCGTAAATAGCGTTTCTTTTACGAAAGTGTTAAGGTCGGTTTTGGGAGATCACTTTAAGAAAATCTTAACGTCACCTTAAAATGATCGTAAAGTTAACCGTAACTTACGAAACCTTAAAGTTTTTAGATATTGGCCCCTGGTATCTATTTACTTTTCGCCGCGCAAGAAAATCATCTCATCTCGTTCGATCTCGCGCAATATTTAAGTTTAACACACGGCTCGAATCAAAAACAAGCACCAGAAAAGTAACTGCGATACAATTTTTCGAATTTATTTATACATGTGTAAAATAACAATTACCTGTACTATGTGATCACTTCGACCTTTCTGTATGGAACCCCATAGCTGTCTTTTGTTAAAAACAGACACGTCGCTCACTTAATTCTTTTCTTTGTATGGATGAAGTGGAATGATGATTATGTTACATAGTATTATGTTCATTTGGAACCCCTCGGTTTGGACTCCGGGCTTGTTCGTCCCAAAACCAGTTCGTCCCTGGGCTTGTTCGTCCCTAGGCTTATTCGGCCGGGCTTGTTCGTCCAACATTACCTTATTACATGTACAGTGAATAAAACTTATCAATGGTTTCAGTTTTCCTTTTTCTTAGTCGTATTTTAAACGATCGTCTTTTCTCCAAGATACACTGGCAAGTTTATTACCGTTTGTTGGCGAAATATCATTTACCATGGGGTTGTATAAACATGTGATTGTATGGCAATAATAAGTGTTTTTTTTTTACTTTGATTTCTTCTGTAAATGAAATAATGGGCATGACTATTCATGCACGCTTATATATTCTTCGACTGGAAAAAAAATAATGGTCGGAGATTATTTGCAGCGAGTGAAAATTTGGCATTCGTTTTTTTCCCACGAGATGAAAGAAATTTTGATCATACATGTATATCGAAAAAGACAATTGTCCAATTTCTTTTATGCTCTTCACTTCAACTTTTTCTGTTCACGTCTAATTTTTGCTCTTCGTGAAAATATGTGCATTTTTCAAGCGAAAAATGTCTATTCAATGTAGTTGGATATGGACTCGCTGTTATAATGACGTCACAAATGATGTGGACTATGTCAAACGTGACATTTCCCCGCTTAAAATCAATTCATGTTCTATAAATATCCGTGGTAATGTCAAAAATAAAAGTTATAACATGTGATTTATAACATTCAACGGTGAATTATAAGAATATAATTCACTGTTAGATTTCTATAAACTTCTGGAAACCATGAAAGAAAACAATATTCCGGTTGTAAAAGAAACTGAATTACGGATACAGTACTTTTCCCCCATGTCGAGAAACTCCAAAAGACCGAAAAATTGTCCATCAGGGTGCACTAAATATGTGTACACCTTAAGGCAGTCTTCACACCGCACCTTCGCCCGTAGAAATACGTTTTCAAGTCATCCTGGCATACTGCTGACGTAACTCAATAATTGATTGAATGGTGTTTTACGCTGCTTTCATTATTATTTCAGTCATATCACGGTGACAGCTCACATATTCATGTATTTCCTCGGTTTCACCAGTTCTAGGCTAGGGTTCTGAAGTATCTTGCCCAAGGACACTCCCACGAAAAAAAACAGTGGATCCAGTGAGGCGTTAACTCGGGGCCTCCAGGTCACGGGTCCCACACTTTACTACTGAGCTACGCAGGACCCCCGGAAATTCAATAGCACGATAAGTTAACAGAATATAGAATCTACGTAAAGTCAGCCAAACTACTTAGCCAGTAAACCCAACATAGCTGTTCACCAACAAAACATAATAACAAATGAGCATAACACAGTGTTTAATCAACCAAACCAATGGCATGTCAACTTGACATGATATTAAGTCAGCCTTACACTTTAACATGTTAACAGAACACACTAATCACATTAACCAGACAGAATAAAACGTTAACCAAACATATTGTAAAGTCAACCAAAAATAGCAACACATTTACAAAACGTAAAGCTCAGTCAATCCAACATAATGACAATTGAACAAAGCATAATGGTAAGTCAACCCTTCATAGATATTTGTTAATCCAAAATAATATTCAGTCAACCAAACATTATGACAAGTTAGTAAAAGAAAATGATAACTCAACCTGAAATATAGGTATTTGCCATGATAGGAAAATGAAGTGACCATTTACATCTCTTATAAAGTAAATAGGTTTTTACTTGACACAGTACCATAATTATCAGCTTACCATAATGATATTTTGATTCCATATCTATTTTTTTGAAAGGAGCAAAATGTTAATTTAGCTGAACATAATCACAAAGGAACAAAATAATTTGTTCATTCAACTCAGCTTAATGACATGTTAACCTAACATAATAGTATTTGGAAAAGACTACAAGTGTTGAAACTTGACTGAATTCCTAATTGAGTGAACATCATTCCAGTTTATCCCTACAAGATTAGAATGAAGTGAGCAACATGTCCGTTTTGGACACAAGACAGCTCTGGCGTTCTATATTTCTGCCCAATCTTTGCGCCGTTGACTAAGCTGACTTCACTATCCGTCTTCGCGAGACGGATGCCAAAGATATAAAAAAAACTTTATTCGTTATCAACTCAACCCCAACATTTAACCATGTTGGTAGTCATATTTGAGTATTTCACATAGAAACGTGGTTCCCTGTCATATCGGAGATTTCATGACATGTACATGATGTATTCATTCGTCAAGTAGTCACCTAAGCGTAAAACGCCCGTTACGATAAATCCATTTGTTTGATACAAGTACTCCGTGTTGATAAATAGTCATGTTCTTATTTAAAGGGAGGTAATTACTTTAATTGGTAATATGAAACAGAAGTCTCGGCAAACCAACCACCCAAATGTTGTGTATGAAACGATACGTCAAACCAGGGATCGTATATAAGATCCCTGGTCAAACATACAAAAAGCCTTTGAAGCTCCATTCGTCTGTCACGAACCATCAAAATTTTAATTGCTCGATCATTGGACAACGTTACTAAAAATAGCAAATTAAGAATAGTCTATGAATATGGTCCCCAGGGTGCAGTGGTGAAAACTGTTGATATGTAACGCAGACGTTCGATCCCCACTTCCGGTGCTGGCCTCGTAAGAATGTCTTTAGGCAAGGCATTGAAGTGCCATGTAGCACTGTTTAATTCACAGAATATATGAAATGCTCTGTGAAAAGGGGGCTTAATGCATCTGGTCAATTTGCTGTATGTCCAAGGACCAGTGTACCTCATGAGTAAGTCGGTTGTTAAAAATGCGGCTGATTTGGATCAATGATTATATGATCGCTTGCTCGGTAACATGCATCATGGAGATGCACTAAGCCCCCTTTTGCCAGAGCATGGCCCATTTATAAATGCAATCAGCATTCGTCGTAATGAAAGAGTTTGTCAGAATTGAGCCATGCTCTGGCAAAACGGGGCTTACTGCGTCTCCGTGATGTTTCATACCAAGCAAGACATCACATATCTATGAGCCATGCTCTGGCAAAAGGGGGCTTAATGCATCTCCGTTATACACGATACTAGCCCAAGTCATCACATAATTATAGACTCATAGGAGCCACTTTTATGAATAACCGACTTTATCATGAGGTAGATTGGTCCTTTGACAAACAGAAAATTGACCAATAGCGAAAAGTTTCGGCCCAGGTCAGCCTGCGCGGACTTCGCAGGCTAACCTGGGTCGATACTTTTCGCAGATGCATCAAGCCCCCTTTTCACAGAGCATGGCTCCTATGGATCTATAAAATCCATATTGTCTATCAACTTACTGAATCATGAGGTAGACTGGTCCTACGGAAAACTGACCAGTAGCGAAAAGTTTCGGTCAAGGTCAGCCTGCGCAGACTGCCCAGGCTGACCTGGGTCGATATTTTTCGCAGATGTATTAAGTCCTCTTTTCACATAGCACGGCTCTATTTGTGAAAACGCGCCCTTTTTTGTGGCATTTGTCGAAGACAATGCCACTACGAGTTCAATAATGAATGTTCAATATTGAATTTTGAAGACCATGTATCGTATTTTGTGCACAATCGAAGGAAATAAAGCCAATTAAACTCAATTTTTCTCAGACAAATGAGTTTCTTGATAGCACTCAGATGTATAATTGGAAATGGCGTATTGAAATAAACTGCATTAGGCCATTGATCGTGAAAATACTTCTCTTTGATTGAAAATAGCTTTACCCCCTCATAGCCTTCTTTTGGCGCAACGATATACACAAAATGTGTCTACTGAGCTTTGGTTCCGGGCTTGATCGTTCCAAAACCAGTTCGTCCCTGGGCTTGTTCATCCCATGATTGCACGCTACTCCATTTGATTGTGTATGAAAACTTTTATTGTAATGTTGGGAATTAGAGTCCTGACGGTCAAAGAGTAGGACCCGGGGCAGCCCAAACAACGCAATGAAAGGGAAGTTTTTCAAAATGTCGTCTACAGTCTATAACCTAAAATAAACTGATCCTTTTCAAATTTTATCCTATGATTAAGGATGACGTCGACATCATTTCCAGAAAATATAGACGACGACATCGAAGCCGATTAAATTTTGTGCATACAAGTTCTCAAGCGCTGCGAAGATGTTTTGGTCAAAAATGGCGGAATTTAACGTCGCGTAACAACGGAAGATCGTAAAATTTGGCGCCAATCTAGGGAAATCACCGGTAAACAACATGGAAAAACTGTCTGAAGCTACAAGAAAGTCAGCTGTATGTCGCTCACTGTTTTACAAGTGGCACAGGAGATTTTCGGACAGGCGAAATTCAACTGGCGACGACGAGAGATACGGGCGGCCAGGCATCGTTAGCGTATAATTGAGGACACGGTGAATACGACGATTGAATAGAATTATAGGGTCAGGGTTCGGGCACTGTCGGACCAAAACTGCGTTGTAGCGAAAGGAGGATATACTCACCAATACATATTGATTCCACGGTAAGCACCTGACACCTCATCAATGCATTAATTGTCTAAAAAAGATGTCGCGACGTCATGACGACGTCAATACCTGCCCCGGGTTCTTATCGTTATATGCTAGTTGAATGAAAAACTATTAAGAGTAGTGGCATGTTTTTTTCACACGCTGGCTGAGAAGTTCGCTCTTTATGATGATATAAGTTTCCTGCGCTTAACATGTATATTTGCTAACTTTTTAGCAACGTCCACGAACTTTACGGACATACCTCGTACTTCATTTTTTTTAACTTTAAAACTCGGGATTTTCCGACGATAAGCGTAGAAAACGAGCAACACATCAATAAACCCTTAAGGTCTACGGCCCCTTACACTCGTCACAACACGACCGATTCCGTACCTACATCTAACCTCGTCTGTATGGTCGTTTCCATTTGAACTGCCAATCACGTGGCGGCGCCACTGTCAGTGGGGTGGAAGAATCGACCCATCTCATGCTGGAGATCTACTGACCTGAACACATTCACTTAGTGGAAGAATCGACCTATTACTTCTCTTAGGATTGAGATAACTTGTCATTTGTCAGGGAACTTACTCAGTGGTCAGGCCGATCTCACTCAACAGTTCAGTAATCTTTTGGCAGGGCAGCACTAAATGGCCTGCAACACGGGAAAGGGGGCATTCGGACGTTTGCGTTTAGTGTCGTTCAGGATCAGCCTGCGCATTCCGCGCAGACTAATCCCAGACGACACCTTCCGTTCTTATGTAATAATCAGTTTTGTGCAAGTCTGCTCTAGGACAAAACCTTATATAGTCGTAAAGTGCCGTCTCGGGTTAGCCTGCGCGGACTGCGCAGGCTGATCCGTGACGACATTTTACGCAAATATCCGAATGCCCATTTTCGCATGTTAAAGGCCAAATAAGGCATGTATTGTGAATTTGATCCATTACTGTGGCAGCTCTGATCTATATAGCCATTAAGTCCCAGAAAATCAAGTACTTGAAGTTCTTACATCCCGAGCTATATAGTCTGCATTGATAAACATGTTCAGATACAGGGACCAAGGAAAACAACGTTATAGCGGATTTGCTATATAGCAAATCCGCTTACTGTGATTGTTTTGACCGGAACCAAATACATCATGCGTAACGATGCATGCGCGCTCACTTTCAGTTTTGCATGGCTGGCATGGGACGAACAACGCAGATCTACAAATAATATTCAGCTCTGACCCTGAACAAATCATAGAAATAAGGTTTCATTTCTTTATCGAAATTTCGTCAAAACTAAAACATTTGTCAGTTTGAAATACTATAAAGACATAAACAAAGTTTTTTTTTTAAATATGGCCATATGCGTATGAACATTGTTTACACAGGCTGCCCTCGTTTTCATTCAAGAAACGTTCATTCATAACTTGTATCGTTCGCTGCCAAAATAAACAATGAGATTAAACAGTATTTTCTCAATAAAATTACATTTTCAACTATAGTATCATATCAGATATCTTTAACTGTTCAGACAGCTAGCTAGAATTTGGCCGTAAATAATTTAAAGCCTTTTCGAGAACGAATACACAGTACCCATAAAGTCGACTCGGCACTTGTTACTGCCCTTCGACTTCGTATAACGCTATCGATGAATTTCCGAATTGTTTGAAACATTTCTGCGAAACGTTTGAAGGAATGGAGATCGTGCAGTCTATCCAAAAAAATTATTTGATGTTTGATTAATGCAAGACTGCGTTGGTAAAGCTTCCAAGATTTCTCTCTAGTTATGGAAGGGTCGTTAAGAAATCCTTCGTTTGCAAACGGCCCCGATCAAGTACGAACCCGGGACATGAATTTATACTGTGGATTTTTGATTTTTGATGGGAAATCGTGTCCTTCTCAGTGAACTAGACATCCACAAACTTGAAGCCTCAGAGACTCAAACAAGCTCACTATTTGTCTTAAAGGTGTAGAAGTCCATATATACTCCTTCTGATACATTGAATTTTATTTTGTTACGTTTCATGCAACAAAAAAGAATGCAGAATTTGCAGATAGATTTATGATAAAGGATCCACAGGAATGCATTTATACGTCTTTCTATTTCGACATGTACATTTAAATTCTTTGATATATTTTTGATGCTTTGAAATAGAAGAGCATGTACAGAGCAAGTTGAACATATTTCTACTTTACTTAAATTAGTAAATTTTTATGATGAACTGCTACTGCTGCTCAACCCATATTTAAGACGGTGACTGTGTTTCATGAAAACAGCAAGTAATTCAAACCTTAGAATGAAAGTATGCCTATAGTTTTTTAAAGTTTTATAGAGGGACCCAATTCTTTTAACCATGAGGCTACTAAGTGCTCTCAAGGACCTTTTGCAGACAGTGATGATTAAGATCAGATTGCACAGAAAATGCAGTCTGATCTTCATTCTACACTGCTCGGTATTTTTCCCCAAAAATAACTTTAAAATAGCAATAATTGGAAATGTACATTCGACTTGAAAGTTTAATTTTGTTTATGTAAAGGTTATTTTTTACTTTGCATGGTAACTTGTCATACTGAGAGTGATCTTAATCTATTCTAAAGTACCTTCAACTGTACCAAAGGCAGGGATTTACACATATGAAAAAAAGGACTATCTTCTGCTAGGTGATGAGTGATGATTTTAATTCTTTTCTGTAGACCATGAAAATGGATTCACTCAAAGCTGCATTGGATGTAATAAATAACCTTTTTACCAGTGTAAATATTGAATTTCAAGTATCTCATAATGCTACATCAGGTATTTTTTGCACATGTCCCTGCAATTGTTCAGTTATGTAGTATGCAAGGTTGGCAAAAAGCACGTTAATATGAGTATTGACCAGGCCGGCTGTTTTACAAGCAGTCAATACTAGTCACAAGTGGTCGATTGGTGGTCGAATGAAGTGGTTGATTGGGATGATTTAATCACTGGCTTACATACCTGTTTGGTTTCTAAATTAATATCAAAAACTCTCCTCTTACATCCTGTACATGAAGGTTTATTACATATTATCATCAGTATCATAGTTTTTATCAATAAGGTCCTTTTTTATTTGATCATAATTCAAAAGACACTATTGCTGGTCAACTGAAGAGGTTGTTGGATTGACTTTCCTTATTGAACTTACATAGATGTCGGTTCTTTTCAACCAAATAATTCTTATCTATCATCATTCCTTACAGAGAATGTAGATAAAATGTTTATAGTTCTACACTCTCTCTCTCCCTCTCTCACCACAAACACACTTAGATTTTGAAAGTATAGATAATTTAACATAGTCTATGGTCATAAAAGTTCAAAGGTAGCATCATAAAGCAGCCAATATATAATTTTCAAGTAAAATTGCAGAAAAAACTGTCACACATAGGCAAACATGTGAAATATACCTGTCATTAATCTATATACATATTGAGGTACACATGAAGAAGGCTCTGATTAAATAAACAATGGTTAAGGATACAATAATCTATTTGAAGTATATTTAAGTGTCTACTTACACCTTTAAATTGCTGTCAAAACACATTGAATGGTGTAGAAGTTGCCTCTTTCTAACCCAGTGGCTGTGGCTTAAATCAACTACCAAAGGGACAAATCATGTGTCCCTGTTTGGGGTATTATACTTGACACCAGGCTTTATTCCTAAAGTGTGAAATATTAACTTATATGCAATCATGATAATATCTTATCATCAAGCAATTACGTAAGGTGTCAAACATGAAACCTGGGGACCTTATTTGGAACTCTACACAGTTTTGGAAAAGTTGCAAAGGCCAGCTGATGAGTACCCTTTGCAGGGACAAAACAGTTTTTCCACTCAAGTCAACTCTTGCATGCATACTGATGAATTCAACACAAATCATCCACTAAATAGCATAACTGTCCTGTTAAACCTCATCTGACTATTAAAGTTTCAAAATGACCACTACAAATATTCAATCGACCACTATTGACCACTTTTGGAGCATTGACCGGGGCGGTTTGAACTGGTTAAAACTGCCGCTTAAAACTGCCCCTGATTTCAACGGCTCAACCTTGGTAGTATGACTAAAATTCACAAAGACAAGGCTCAAAACTTCAAAAAGAAAACTTGATTTATATAGACACTGCAGAGAACCAGCCAAGCCCTAGTAAAACCAGACAGGAACACAAATAAGTAAGTTGTTGTCACTGTAAGACTGAAACAGTGTTGAAACTAATGTAACCACCAGAAATCAGTCATCTATCAAATTATTTTTGAAGGTAGTTACAATCAGTTTCATGTTTTGTGGCACTGTATGAGTTGACCTTACTTTTCTTTTGTAAAATCATTATTTTCTTGACTTGTTTCTTTATGAAGATACTGGTAAATTTTCATTTATGTAACAGAAGGAAGGTACATTCAATATTCATGAATTACACATGGCCTAAATCTTAGAAAATACTGAACACACCACTTAGTTTTCACCTTTCAGACTTTTACATAACAATTTTGAGTTCAGGAATGAAACCAAGAACATTCTTTTGAAAGGAAAGAAGAAATCATTGTACCTGAACAAGTAAATTATTGTTTCTTGTTTGATTTTGTATTTCATTTTGAAATCAATAGTTTGAAGTTGTGTAGTAATTAGGAAGAACCCCTGAAGGGATTCCTAGGTGTTAGAGTTATGGAAAGGACAATGTGCTTTCAGTAAGAACTGACATACAAAATACCACTGTTTCTATTTCCCTGAGAGGACTCCTGTGTTGTTTTTTCTAAACTAAACCGTTTCAAAACAATGCATGCTTTATACCTCAGAATGAGGACAGTTTGTATGCTATGTAACAAGAGTAGATTAAGATCAGACTGCCTAACATAGTAAAATTCCATTCTCATAGGCACACTATTTTAGATTTGAATTGTTTACAGTCTATATGATTATACCAACTATATAAAAGTTTAGAAAGTGTTGTGTTTATAGCCTGACTAGATTTGTAAAATGCTGTTGTAAAAATAAAAAAAACCTTGATGTCTGAGTACAGAAGTTTCAATATTTCAAAAGAGTCTTGCATAATGATGAATAATGATGATTTTAGAAATGCTTAAAATGCTATAAAAAAAGAAAAATATAGTCATTGTGTTTAGTGTAGCTATGTAAGCTCACATGTTTACAAACCCTAGGGTTAGCTGTTAATATTTTCAATCTTGTTTAAAGCAAAGTCTCAGACAAAAACCACCTTCACTAGTTCTTCTGAAAACCCTTGATTTTTAGTTTAGCTAAAATTGCTAAATAAAGCTCAGCCAATTGGATAAGCTGTTTCAAAATTTTTTCTGAACATCCTTCAAAATGGGATAATATAGCCACATTTACCTAGGTTAAAACACATTGTATCCTTTATGATGTTATGGGATGGTGAAAAACTACTTTAGTAAGAATGAAAATTGAAAAACCTGTTGGTCTACCAATGTTTTCAAAAACTTAAGAGCCACATTTTGTGTGGCTGACAGAAATGTTAGATTAAGGTTAACCTTGCAGGCCAATTTTAGATCATTTGATTAATTGAATGGTGTTTAATGTCACTTTCAACATTATTTCAGTCATATAACTGCTACAGCTAGCTTATTTATGTATGTTTTTAAGGGGTTTTAGCAGTACTAGGCTAGGGCTTTGAAGTGTCTTGCCTAAGGACACTCTCACAGAAAACCATGGTGCTTCCAGTGAGGCTAGAACCTAGGCCATCAGGTAACAAGTCCTACACTTTACTGGTGAGCCATGCAGGACCCCATATCCATATTCAGAGGGGAGTTAATTTTTGTAAGATTGTTCAGATTCGTCTATGTCCACCATCTATGCATAAGTTACTTTTTGTTTTTAAATCAAAACTGGTAATCAAATGGATGCCATTTCATTATTCATTCCTTCCCCATATGACGAGTTTTAGGCACTTTAACTCATATGATTGAAAACACTGTTGGAACAGGAGAAAATACTGCTTACCAGAATTTTGTCTTTGTCCCATAATGCTTTCAATTGCCTATTTCCTTCAGGATTATTAACACGGAGTGTTTGGTATTTACTCTTTAAAGTGTTAAAATAAACCAAAAAATCAAAATTTTCTCCAGATCCAGTTGTCAGATGCCATGACCTGACATGGATATGTTGTATACTGGTCTATCCCACAGATTGATATAAATGTATAGCTTGTGTTTTTATAAGGGGACACTTATACTGTCTTGCTATAGAGCTAGCTTTTGTAGCAATGTGGTAGAGCGTTCGCCTTGGGACCTGAAGGTTCTGGTTTCAATCCCAGCCTTGGAAGGCTATTTAACAGAACTGTTACAAATACATATAATCAGTATTCGGAATACCTTATGGTTTGTCCAAACATGACCTATATTTAACCCTTTAATTTTGAATTTTGTGTCATACAAAGTTAAATAGGGAGAATTTTTTAGAGGATTTTTCTTTTTTTAGCCCTTTAACACATGATGAATCCCATGTTTTATGAGTCCTGTGTAAAAGGGCTTATTAAAACATTGTTGGAAAACAAGACATCAGTATTTCTTTTCTTTCTTTTATCCTAGAATTTTTTTGTGCCCTATACAAATACAAACCACATAATCTGAGCCATATTTATTTAATTGTTTGTTAATGCTCTAAATATGGAGCTATTTAGTTTTTACATCACAAATGAATTTTTTTTTAAACGGCCAATAAATACTACCAGATATATATTTCTTTTAATATAAAGTGTACGGTTAAATTCAATAAATGATGCAATTTTGGGCGTTTGATAGTGAAAATGTACTTTAGCAATAGGTAACTGTTTATCTTTATCACATCAGATATAACATCTTGATACTTATTTGAATATGAGTCATTGTTGACGATGCATGTTATTGATTATGTACCATTCTCACAAGGTTTTCCAAAACTGTGGCATGAAATCTAATAGTAACCATAGAGGCTATGTAGCCTATTAAGGAAATACCAATTAAGATATTTTTTTTTCTTAATCTTAGCTTTCTTCTGTAGTAATGATTTTCCAGCCATAATTCAGTGATAAGTCATTTTTGAGTTTGGTGAGAGTATGAAAATCTGAATAGTTGGTTTTAATTTGGGAGAGTCAAAAATTTTGTCCTCTTGTAAAGTGTTCAACAAGAAGGTGCAAAAATTTCATATTGCATACATGTGTAAGTAGCAATATATTGCACTCTTTGATCAAATTTGTTTATGATTGCTGAAACTGATTGACAGTTGTAGACCTTAATACTTTGTTTTTACAGAATTATCATTATATATCATTGTCATTGAAGCAAAAAATTTCCTGTTTTTGTGTATTTTTTTTTTAATCTTACTCATCAACAAATGAAGTATTCTATATTTTTGTCAAATAATTTTCACTTACATAAATCCATCTTGGTTTGTTTCTACATGTTTGTATTTTCTAGTATGTTTACATGTAGCTTCACTACACCATTCTGCTACAAAAGATGTTAAATTTTTGAATGATTTTGAAAACTTTAGAAAGGTCTTAGAATTCCGACGAAATAAACAAGTGTAAATTGTACAGCTCTTTTATAAAGAGCCATAATTATCTCTAAAACTTCTTCAGTTTATGCTGATATTAGCCTTGAAAGATATTCTTTTTTCAAGACCATACAATGTTATCAGTTTGACTTGAACCAGATACTGTCATGTTTGTGCACTAACCATCCTACTTTAAGTTTTAGCTAGTACAATGTGACTTTTTTAAAATCAGGTCAGATTGTTGGATCAAATTACTACTCTAATAAAGTAGTAAAATAACAGTTGCTGCACAGCATACTTGGTAAACAACTTAGACTCCCATTGTCCTTGCTTACTCTATTTATTACTTATATATTATAGATCTACATGTATTACATGTGATAAAAGATTTCAGTTTTCATTACATCAAAACATAGCTTAAAACTGTTCAACAAATCCATTTTTCAGGACGTTCAGTCCTTTGATTTATGGTTTACTCATGAAGGAAGATGACATTTGTTTTCATTTTAAACAAACGTCTAAAATGTGTCTACATAGGATTTTAATTTAAAATCGTGGGGGGGGGGGGGTGTTTAGGTTTGACTTTCTAAAATAAAACCAATAACACTTTCGAGAAAATTAGTTATTTTGACATGAATTTTGTCCATTCAAATTTTGTATAGGGATTCTTCGGGAGAAAAAAAAAAAAAAACGAGAAAGATACAGGAAGAATTCAAAATGTAAATCAAGTAAACTTGATTTGGGAGGAAAAAGTTAAAAGGTATTTATTGAAATAAACAATGTGATAAGAGCAACAAATAAATGAGCCATGCTCCGGCAAAAGGGGGCTTAATGCATCTCCGTAATCCATCACACCAAGCAAACCATTACATACTTAAGGATCCATAACAGCCACCTTTTATAATAATCGACTAAATTATGAGGTAGACTGGTCCTTGGACATACAGAAAATTGATCGATAGCGAAAAGTGTCGGCCCAGGTCAGCCTGCGCGGACTGCGCAGGCTGACCTGGGTCGATACTTTTCGCAAATGCATTAAGCCCCCTTTTCACAGAGCATGGCTCAAATGAACTTGACAAAATCTAACCAGTTGTCCAAATTATGATATAACTGAGCCATGCTCTGGCAAAAGGGGGCTTAATGCATCTCCGTGATCCATGATACCAAGCATGTCATCACATCACATAATTATGGAACCATTATATCCACTTTGTTTAACAACCGACTCTATCATGAGGTACACTAGTCCTCGGACATACAGAAAATTGACCAATAACGAAAGGTTTCGGCCTACGTCAGCCTGCACGGACAGCGCAGTCCGCGCAGGCTGACCATAGTCGATACTTTTTGGCAAATGCATTAAGCCCCCTTTCCACAGAGCATGACTCATATATATATATATATATAGAGAGAGAGAGAGAGAGAGAGAGAAAAGGATATCTATTGCTATGACTGATATTCTGGGAAATTTATGACAATACAGTAAGCATGGTCACAAAAATTATTATTTTTATTTTTTATCTGAGATTGTCTTCTGCATCAATTGGTCTATCTAGTACAACTCCGCATCATTAGATCGTGATCTAAGGATTAATGATGGATATCGATTTCAGTGTTAGTCATCAGGCTTTTTTTCAAAAGTATGTCTGCTATACATTTACCTCGTTACTCCGAATGTTTCAGAATGCCTAAGTTCGGTTTAGGGAATAACGGCGTGACGGCTTCAGGTCTGAATGGAAAAAAAAAATCCCGCTGATTGCTATAGATCTCGTTTAATTATTTCATGGACAATTATCGATTGTGATACGCATGATATTGGACCATCGTTGTGATGGTGTCAAAGAGTATTTAATTTTAATCCAAATTAGGATCTGTAAGTCTCGTTTGCGAATATAGGTGTTGTTTCAACATTTAATAATTGAAGAAATTACATGGCTACATGTATACTATGCATGGTATTTATGCATTATTTACTCTTTAAAGTGAATAAGAAACATCCCAAATGTATAATAAGTTCATAAATGATATACCAAAAGCAAAATCTTATCTTTACTGCACTGTCTTTTCTAAAATGAATACAATACACTAAAGGGAGGTAATCTGAAAACAAGTTTTTTAAAAAAAAACTTGTTTTCAGATTACATCGCAAACAATTTGACCCCAAATTGACCTCTATGCACATGTTTCCGCACGCATTAGCCGAAGCTAAGTTTGGACAGTAATTAAAGCGTGTAATATATGGTAACAGAGGCCGTTTATTTCATGTCAATTTGTTTGGGTAATATATAATTCTCTTTTCAACGATCTTGTGATTTTACAAGAAGATAAGAAGGCATTTAGAAAAAGAAATATGTTTAAAAAAAGATAAACGGCGTGAATTTGTCCGCCAATAAGCAGGGGCCCTTTTAAAATAAGCATGTCTACATTTTTTACCAATCACAACTTTTTATTACACCCCCGCAAAACGAATGTTTTCGGGGGTATACTGGAATCACCCTGTCTGTCCGTCCGTTTGTCCGTCTGTGTGTCCGTCCGTGCGTCCGTCTGTGTACAAATAATTGCCTGTTTCTGTCAAAGCGCTGGCGGGGGTATTAAGTCACATTCAGTGACAGCTCTAGTTCATTCATCTTTATTCAGTACCAAAAAGTAGGTCAAAATCCAGCACATTCAGCTATAGATCTACCTAAAAACAGCGGGAACAGAAAAAAAATCTGGAAAGCAGCATTTTCTCCAGTCCTTCAAAGTTTACTACTCTTCTCTGAGGAAAAGCAAGTTTACGCAGGTTGGCTTTGATATGTACAGCGTTCCTTGCGTCATGATACGAACCGACATGTGGAAACGAGGTTGGCGTAATCACTGGATTCGGACGTTCGGTTGGTGAAAATAGCTCGTCGGCCTAAATAGATACTTTCTATTAATAGAAAGTATCCATTTCGGCCGACGACCTATTTTCACCAATTAGATCTGATCTGTATGTCCGATTCCTGTGGCGTATTGACCCGTGTTTTTGCAACTCTGAGGCAGATAGCTAAATTAATAAGGAGCACGATGAAGGGAGGAAATGCTGGTTACCAGCAATTTTATCATTTCACATAATCATTTCTACCCTTTATAGACAAAGCCCATGATTCGAGCGAGCGACATCGAAGTTGTCTTCTGCAAATGCTCTCAGTCTCGTCTAAGATTTTGTCGTCTGGTCAAGCGTTCACCCTCCAACCGCAAAATAGATCCCACGCACATTTTAAGTCTAAATTATAAGTTCCTAATGAGTGCTATATTAAGTTTTCCTTTTGTCCAGAACGTCTTATTGTAGGAAGGCAAACAGTGTAGACAAGAGATCAGACTATTTTTTCTGCAGTCATATCTCCAGCAATACTGGCTGCAGAGATAACAAAGGCAGCGAAAGGCATTTTCGAGCTGCCGAAATGTTATCGTTTACTTTCTCAAGGATAATGTTCGCTTTGATAAATTGGCGTTACCTACCTTCGACTTGTTCAAAGGATAAGCATCGAGTGCTAGCCTAGATTGGACTGCATATACTTGGTCGTTGCATCCGCCTGCCTTCCCGAATGAAAGCTGCTTTGTCTGCGCATGTCATATTCTTCGAAGATGTGTATTTGTGGAATACTATCTAGCGGGAAATATTGGGGAAAACAGAGTAAGGCACGGTATTCGGCATACCTCGGGTGATGGGAGCCATCATATCCCTCGGCTGTATCAGGTGGATTGATATGCACCAGATCGGTACATACCCGGAAATATACCGGTTTACCGTTCTGAAAATTGTAAGGCTCCTCTTAAAAAAGAAAACTTGAGTTTCAATTTTCTGTCGAAATCTTTCTAACTATGTTTCAGTTGAGTTGACAAACAGTTCGTACATTCATTGTTTAACATGGTTTATCAATTCTGATTGAAGTTTTCACCGACAGATAAACAGATGTGAATAACTTCATCGAGGTTGTTTATGTCGTTGCTAAATGAATGACAGTGGTGCGCTATATATAGAATCACGTGATTCTCATTTCAAAATGGAAATCTCCTTGATACGGACGAGGTTAGATGTAGGTACGGAATCGGCCGAGTTGTGACGAGTGTAAGGCACGGGTGTTCCATGGTCTCTTGAAAAGATACACCTTCCTACAGAAGAGAAGCAACAGCAGCTCGTTCACATGAGAAAAACCGCTGTTGCACTGTTTTCTTCTTTGTATGATAATCTAAGTTCAGACTACGCAGAATATGAGGTCTAAGCTTGAATCTATACAACCTATGTTTTTTTTTTTTATATTTTCATTTTCACCAATATATAGCGGTGAAAGGACATAATCTTGTTCCTTTATTTAGTGAGGTTCTGTAAGGCTGTGGCTGGTTGGTGAAGGTGTAGGATGGGTTATTCCGGATTTTATCCTCAACTAGTTGCCAGGATTTTGTAGGAGTGCCTATGGACAAGACTCTTCGGAGAACCAGCCAAGCTCTAGTAAAACCCAAGCGGTACACAAATAATTTAGAGTTGTTGTCACTGTAGGACTGAAATAGTGTTGAAACTAATGTAACGACCAGAAATCATCCAAACGTCCAATTACTCTTGAAGGTAGTTACAATCAATTTCATGTTTTGTGGCAGTACATGGGTTAACCTTACTTTCTTTTGTGAAATCATTATTTTCTTGGCTTGTGTCTTTATTGGAGAGGTCATCAGACCTCTCCAACAGTGGTGAGTTTAAAAGGCAGACTGCCACAGAATTTGCTGGCTAAATCCATTTTTCTTACGAAATTGTTCTGATACACAGTCTGTTTCGTCATGGTTTTGTAAATAAAGCGAAATAAAAAAAAAAAACCGAAACAGGAAATAGACGTGGTTTATTTTTATATGACGAATTTCAGAAAAGATTTATTATATTTATTTGCCATGGTTGCAAGTGACCTCTCACATAATTGTAATTTTTCATTAAGCAAATAAATCTAAGCAGAAGAGAAAATAAAAAGAATTTCGTTAAAAAAGAGAAAGAAGACCGCCGGACAAGATCATGCGACTTGAAAACGCGGAAAGAAGGTCAATGACCGTCATGTAAAGCATAAAAGGTTTCTGCGCGGCGGCTTTTTTACTTGTTTGTTTACATGTACCAAAATATATTGAAATTAAAAGCTAATAAACTATTTGAAAACATTGATGCTGGCCTCTCCTGGCTTCTTTTGTAAAGAAGCCAACTTGTAATGATACAAAGTGAATTTTCATTTATGTAACAGAAGGAAGGTGTATTCAATATTCATGAATTACACCACTATCTCCCGCTAGATGGCATTCTACAAATACACATCTGTCTAATATGGACATTCTGGATACAGTACCGGACTACTTTTCAAAACGACAACCGCTAAGTGGAGCGATTCATTCAGCTATGATCAGCTAGCATGTAACCTATGCACCGGCCATTTATTAAAACAGCCCGTACAGGCTTGAGTAATAGATTAGGTACAAGCCCTACTTTTCCCTAGTATATGGGATCGGTGATGCGTCATAGCAGACAGGTCGAATCTTCAATGAATATGACATGCGCAGACAACGTGAATTACACATGGCCTAATTCTTAGAAACTACTGAACACACCATTTAGTTTTCACCTTTCAGACTATTACATAATATCTTTTAGTTCAAAAGTAAACCCAAGAATATTCTTTTCGAAAGAAATAAGAAATCATTGTATCTGAACAATCAAATTGTTGTTTCTAGTTTGATTTTGTATTTCTTTTTGAAATGAATAGTTTCAAGTTGTGTAGTAATTAGGAAGAACCCTTGAAGGGATTCCTAGGTGTTGAAGTCATGGAAAGGACAATGTGCTTTCAGTAAGAAATTACATATAAAATGCCGTTGTTTCTATTTCCCTGAGAGGACTCCAGTGGTTTTTTTTTTTAACTCTACCACACAACAAAATTTTAGACTTGTCCAAATGGAAAGCCGTGACTTGCTGATAACAGAATAGATGTGATTCAAAAAATGAATTTTATTTTTGGAAGGTCAGAAGACATACTGGGAAAAGGAAAAATGCTGGTTAGCAGCATTTTCTCTTATTCCCAAATTCTTTTTAAGAGCCTGCTTCCTCAGGGTTGTTAAAAGTCGGGATTGTTTGGTAAGGGGTTAAACTAAACCATACTAGTTTCAAAACAATACATGCTTTATACTTCAGAATGAGGACAGTTTGTTTGCTTTGTAGCAAGAGTAGATTAAAATCAGACCACTTAACATAGTAAAATTCCACTCCTATAGGCACACTATTTTAGATTTGAATTGTTTGCAGTATATATGACTATACCCACTATATAGAAGTTTAGAAAGTATTGTGTTTATAGTCTGTTTTAAAAATCAAGAACTTGATATCTGTGTACAGAAGTTTCAATATGTTAAAAGAGTCTTGCATAATGATGAATAATAACGATTTTAGAAATGCTTAAAATGCTATGGTAAAGAAAAATATAGTCATCATGTTTAGTGTATCTAATTAAGCTCACATGTTTACAAACCCCAGGGTGAGCTGTTAATATTTTCATTCAGTCTGACTTAAAACATAAAACCCTTGATTTTTAGTATAGCTAAATAAAGCTCAGCCAAGCTGTTTCAAAAGTTTTTCTGAACATCCTTCAACATGGGATAATATAGCCACACTTACCTACTTAAGTTAAAACACATTATATCCTTTATGGTGTTATGGAATGGGGAAAAATAACTTCAGTAAGAATGAAAAAAAAATCTGTATGTCTACCAATGATTTCAAAAAAGAGCTACATTTTGTGAGGCTGACAGAAATGTCAGATAAAGATTAGTTAAATGGTGTTTAATGTTGCTTTCAACATTATTTCAGTCATATAACTGCTACAGCTAGCTTATTTATGTATGTCTGGGTTTCTGCAGTGCTAGGCTAGGGCTCTAAAGTGTCTTGCCTAAGGACACTCCCACAGAAAAAAAAATGGTGCTTCCAGTGAGGCTGGAACCTAGGCCACCAGGAAACAAGTTCTAAACTTTACTGGTAAGTCATGCAGGACTCCAGATCCACATTTCATTTTTGTAAGATTGTTCAGATTAGTCTATGTCCATCATCTATGCATAAGTTACTTTTTGTTTTTAAATCATAAATGGTAATCAAATGGATGCTATTTCGTTATTCATTCCTTTGCCATATGACAAGTTTAAGGCTCTTTAAATGTATCTGCAGACAACAATTCAGAAACTGATACAAATGAGATGAAGTTCACTCATATGATTGAAAACACTGTTGTAACAGGAGAAAATACTGTTTACCAGAATTTTGTCCTTGCCCCATGATACTTTCAATTGCCTATTTCTTTCAGGGTTATTAACGTGAGAGTTCAGTAAAGTGTTAAATAAACCCCAATCAAAATTTTCTCCAGATCCAGTTTTCAGATGCCCAGGAAACCCGACATGGATATGTTGTATACTGGTCTATCCCACACATTGATATATATATGTATAGCTTGTGTTTGTATACGTAAGGGTACACTTATATTGTCTTGCTATAGAGCTAGCTTTTGTAACAATGTGGTAGAGCGTTTGCCTTGGGAGTTGGGACCTAAAGATTCTGGTTTCAATCCCAGCCTTTGGGGGCTATTTAACAGAACTGTTACAGATACATGTACGGTAATCAGCATATAGAATACCTTACATTTGGCCTTCATTGTTACTTTAAGGAAATATCAATTCAGATATTTTTCTTTCTAAATCTTATCTTTCTTCTTTACTAATGTTTTTCCAGCTATAATTCAGTAAGTCATTTTTTAGTTTGTTGAGAGTATGAAAATCTGAATAGTTAATTTGGGAGAGTCAAATATTTTGTCCTCTGGTAAAGAGTTCAACAAGAAGGTACAAAAAATTCATATTGCATACATGTGTAAGTAGTAATATATTGTACTCTTTGATCAAATTTATTCATGATTGCTGAAATTGATTGACAGCTGTAGACCTTAACACTTGGTTTTTACAGAAATATCATTATATAGCATTGTCCTGTTTTGTATAGTTTTTTATTCGTAGTCATCAACAACTGAAGTGTTCTATGTATTTGTCAAATAACTTTCACTTACATAAATCCATCTAGGTTTTTTTCAGTCCTCTGCGTGTTTACAGTCCTAAATATAATACTAGCATAAAAAACATCAAATTGTTGGATCAAATTACTACTCTAATAAGTAGTAAAATAACAGTTGCTGCTCAGGGCACTTGGTAGAACAACTTCGACTCCCATTGCCCTTGCTTATTCTACTTATTATTATTTACATATTATACATGTATTACATATGATAAAAAAGAAAAGAAAAAAAAAAAATAATAATAATAATTTTCATTACATCAGATCATAGCTTAAAACTGTTCAACAAATCCGCTTTTCAGGACTTTCAGTCCTTTGATTCAAAAAGGTCACAATCACACCTAACCCTTAGTACACTGAGCGCGGCTTTTTGTGTACATAGGTTTGCACACGAAGTTGCATTGTTTGGATCTTTTTAATTCTTTCGCGTTTTAAGTCCACATATATACCAAACAAAAAGAAAAAAAGTTAGAGTACTTGCAGAAGAAAAACCAAATGTGGCTCACATGACGGGAGTTGTTTTTGAAAGGGTAGATAAATGCTGGTTACCAGCATTTTCTCCTTTCTCCCACAATATTTTTAAAACTTTCTTCCTCATGGTTGTTTAAACTTAGGAATGTTTGTTAAAGGGCTAAGGGTTAATAAATAATATCGAGCTGAACAGCGGTTCTTCATGGCCCAGTGGCCACTGCCTCTAGTTCTGTGACCTTGAAATCCGGGCTCGAACCCCACGAGGGGTCCTAACTGCGTTGCAATCTTCTTGGGTTAAACTCGTTAAAACCCAAGACAACAAACAGTATCGTGCTGAACAGCGGTTCTTCATGGCCTAGTGGCCATTGCCTCTAGTTTTGTAACTTTGAAATCCTGGCTCGAACCCCATGAGGGGTCCTGGCTGCGTTGAAATGTTAAACACGTTAAATCCCAAGACGACAAACAGTATCGAGCTGAAGACAGTTTCCTAATGGCCCAGTGGTTGTTGTCTATAGATTTGTAGCCTTTAAACCCGGGCTCGAACCACGCCTGGCAGCGTGGCAATGTCCCCGAGTTAAACACGTGAAAACCCAAGACAGCAGCTGGTGTGACCCAGGAAACAAATTAACATTTGTTTGTTTGCTTTAATGTCTTTTTTTAACATTATTTCATTTTCATCGTGGCGACCTGTTCATCTTTTAGCGTTTTGTGTCTCTTTCCCACATCGTTTAAATAATGGTTAGTGAAGGAATTAATCCTATCGCAATGACTAGTATCGATCCTTAGAAAGAATTTTGCCCAGCTGAGAACCGAACCGGCGACACCTGGGTTTCAAGTCGTGTACTGACTGGAAACACACGGATGGGAGAGCCGCGCAGATGATAATTCTGATATAATATTGAAAGTGTCGTAAAAGTTCAATTAACCAAACAATCAAATACAAGGAAACATAATTTTTACTATTATATGATGCTGATATATATTTATAGTTACATATATACACTGAAGGACATTAAAAACGCAAAAAAAAACCCCAAAACTGAAAACATTTTTTTTTTTCACCAAAAAAGAGTTTTAGTCTTCTTTAGTGGTTAAAACTGACTGGTAACGACACTCTGATCCTGCATTTATCACTATCGACCTTTTTCTTCAATACTGGCCACCACCAAAAAGGCAACCACTTTTTTACCTATGTTTAGTACCGAAGTATGCATGGATTTTTGAAACAGAGTGTTTTACTATTCCACGTGCAGGTTGTAGTCATACATGTATGAAAAACGTGTAAACTTGATTTCTGTGACTTTGTACGTCATGCAACGTTTGTCTTAACATTATTAGTTGTACGGTCAGGTAGGAGGGGACTTGGAAACTTGTTCACGGCTGTGGTGAATCATGTCGCCCCGAGCCGAAGGCGAGGTGGTGACATGATTCACCACAGCCGTGAACAAGTTTCCAAGTCCCCTGCTACCTGACCGTACAACGAATTTATTATACTGCAAAGTTTTACCATTCCAACGTTTGTTAAGCATACTTTACCTGTTTTTTTTTGAGTACGCTGACGAGGTAGAATTTCCCTTCTGAGTGCCCTAATCCAATGAAAACTGACGTCACTGGGAACTGACGTCACTGAAACCTTGGTAATACGTGCTAAAACGTGCAGCTTGGCGCATAATCTTGATGTTAATCTTGATCGGCGCTGCCATTTTGGATGTTGTGTTGATAGTGTAGTCATGTATACGGGGCTCCCGAAAGGGAAACTGCTTTTACGTTGGTTTTGCCAGTGTACATGATATATATGTTCGGGGCATATTATCCAATCAGATCACGAGAAATTTCTTTGCAGTATAATAAGAACGTTATCGCGCAATTGGAATGTTACAAGCGGGGGTATTTGTTTCTGACGTCTTTGACATTATAACTGCCATCCGTCAACTATGATTTGCCTTAGAGAGCATTAGTACATAGTACTGGGACAGTAAAAGATAGGCCCCGGTCTGGTTAACCAAGAATTACCAAGAATCTAAAGTAACGTACAAAATTGTGAGGGTCATACGCGAGTTTATCGTGAACGCGGCCAGCGATATTCAGAGAGCTATGTTCATTAACGTAACCGTGGTAGTGTTCACGTCTGGGCTGGTATAGGCCAGGTTGACAAAACTGACATCGTTGTCTTAAGAGAAAATGTATATGCTAGCAGCTAAATTGACAACGTTCTTCTTCCTGTGGCGTTACCCTTTGTACATCAAAATTACAGGAGACGGAACTTTTTTTTTCCATCATGACGATGCCCCAGCTCATACCGTCAATTTTCTGACAGCAAACATAATTCCAGTAATAGACTGGCCGACTTTGTGCGCAGACATGTCTCCGATTGAACATGTCTTGGATGAGCTGGGTATAAGCATTTCCGCTTGTCGTTAACCGCCATGGAACGTAAATGCTTTGATACATGAAGGGTTCCTCAGCTAGTGGTAGCAAACATTGTGCTCTCCATGAGGCGAAGATGTACTGCATGCTCAGCAGCAAATAGTAGTTACAATCGATATCAATTGCAACTTTAAGGTAGACGGGTTTTGCGATGAGAAAGACTATTTTTTCTAACTTAACATAATATTTTTCCAATGAAATTTAGAACATCTTTCAAAATAATTATTGATGTTTCTTGTTGCTAAATTTCATTGAAATCGATGGACCAAAAGTGAGTTTATTTTATAAATTTCAATTTTTACGTTTTTAAAGTCCTCGAGTGTATAACGATTATAAACTAAATTTCAACATGCTTAAGTTAGTATGTCATATTTTTGCGAGCCCAGTAAATCAACAGCAGATCGCAAAGAACTTACAATCTAGGGTAATTACAAATCTCAGAAGTTTCATATTTTGTGTGACCTGCTGCCCAAAGCACCTTTTAATCCTTAGGCTGCTAAGCAAGACTTGGGGCTCTATTGCGGTGGGTGAAGATCGAGGTCAGACTGTACAAAACGTGCAGTCTGATCTTGGATCGTCACTGTCTCATACGGTATTTTCTTTCAGGTGAAGCCAACTTTCAAACCGCAATATTTGGGATTTTCGTTCGATTTATTTAGCAGTTTAACCTTTTACCCCACGACAAAATGTTTGACTCTTCCAAATGAAAAGGATTTGTAGACTACAAAATAACTGTGCCTTAAATGATGGAATTTGTCCTTGTTGAGGTAGAAAACATTGTGGAAAAAGGGGAAAATGCTGATTACCAGCATTTTCTCCTTTTCCCACAATGTTTTCAAAAGGCCTTCTTTCTCAGGGTCGTTAAAACTCGGAATTGTGTGGTAAAGGATTAAGGGTTAATATCTAATACCTGATCTTAAAATAGAGCGACATCTAATTCGGGCAGTCGATCGATCCACAACCAACCAACCAACCCATCAACCAATCAAGCAATTGGGCATGACATAAAGAATTCAATCTCTCCCATATTCACACCATTAAATTTTCATGCTTACATCGTATATATACCTAGTGAAATTTTGATTTTGAAAACGAGTTTTGAAAATGCATCGCCTGCAATAAATCTACAGCAGGCGATCTTCCAGCCACCATGATTAGGTAATGTATCTTTTCTTAAGGTATGAACTAGAGCTATCACTAAACGTGATCGTACCCCCCACCAGCTCCTTGTCACAAAACAGCTCTTTGTCACAGAATGCAGAATGGTTTAGAAGAAAAGTAAGAGCTGAAAAAAAAAACTAGTGGGAAAAGAGTTATTCTTGTACACTGTACTTCTCGTTAATGTGGTCTATCTGTATATGATGTTTGAAGTCACTAGCTTTTATGCTTTGGAAGTTGTGCCCCAGACAAAAATCCAAAATTATAATTTGCAAAGGGCAATAACTCTTAAAATAGTGGGAATAGAGTTATGGTTCTTGCACAGTGCACTTTGCTTTAATGTGAACTAATTGTATATGAAGTTTGAAGTTACTAGCTTTTGTACTTTGCAAGTTATTCCCAAGATAAAAATCCAAAGTTAAAATTTACAAAGGGCAATAACTCTAAATAAAGTGTGAACAGTGTTATAGTTTTGTACACTGCACTTCTTGTTAATGTGGTCTATCTGTATATGAAGTTTGAGGTCACTAGCTTTTATACTTTGGAAGTTGTGCCTCAGACAAAAATCCAAAATTATAATTTTGCAAAGGGCAATAACTCTTAAAATAGTGGGAATAGAGTTATGGTTCTTGCACAGTGCACTTTGCTTTACTGTGAACTAATTGTATATGAAGTTTGAGGTTACTAGCTTTTGTACTTTGCAAGTTATTCCAAAGATAAAAATCCAAAGTTAAAATTTACAAAGAGCAATAACTCTAAATATAGTGGGAACAGTGTTATAGTTTTGTACACTGCACTTCTTGTTAATTAGGTCTATCCGTATATGAAGTTTGAAGTCACTAGCTTTTATGCTTTGGAAGTTGTGACCCCAGACAAAAATCCAAAATTATAATTTTGCAAAGGGCAATAACTCTTAAAATAGTGGGAATAGAGTTATGGTTCCTGCATAGTGCACTTTGCTTTACTGTGAACTAATTGTATATGAAGTTTGAAGTTACTAGCTTTTGTACTTTGCAAGTTATTCCCAAGATAAAAATCCAAAGTTAAAATTTACAAAGAGCAATAACTCTAAATATAGTGGGAACAGTGTTATAGTTTTGTACACTGCACTTCTTGTTAATGTGGTCTATCTGTATATGAATTTTGAAGGTACTAGCTTTTATACTTGGGAAGTTATGCCCCAGACAAAAATCCAAAGTTAAAATTTACAAAGGGCAATAACCCCAAAAATAGTTGGGATAGAGTTATGGTTCTTGTACACTGCACTTCTCCTTGATGTGATATATCTGTGTGTGAAGTTTGAAGTTACTAGGTTCTATAGTTTGGAAGTTATGCCCCGGACAAAAATCCGAAGTTAAAATTTACAAAGGGCAATAACTCAAAAAATAGTTGGAACAAAGTTATGGTTCTTGTACACTGCACTTCTCCTTAATATGATCTGTGTGTGAAGTTTGAAATTACTAGGTTCTATAGTTTGAAAGTTATGCCCCGGACGAAAATCCAAAGTTAAAATTTACAAAGGGCAATAAGTCAAAAAATAGTTGGAACAGAGTTATAGTTCTTGTACAATGCACTTCTCCTTAATGTGATCTATCCGTGTGTGAAGTTTGAATTTACTAGGTTCTATACTTTGGAAGTTATGCCCTGGACAAAAATCCAAAGTTAAAAATTTAAAGGGGCAATAACTCTGAATATACTGAAGAGAGAGTTATGGTTCTTGTACACTGCACTTCTCCTCAGTGTGACCTATCTGTATATGAAATTTGAAGTCACTAGCTTTTATGCTTTTGAAGTTTTGCCCCGGACAAGCTTTTTGTGACGCACGGACGGACAGACAGGGTGACTCCAGTATACCCCCCCCCCAACTTTGTTTGTGAGAGGTATAACAATCAATGTACTTTAGGGTATATGAATGGAAATATGTAAAACCATGTTGTCAAATGGACAGATTAATCGTCACGTGCAATTTTATCCTTTGCAACAATGTTTCAAAAATATTCTACACACTGACGAAAACATTCTTCTACAGTTGGTAATGTGAACATTGATTTGAAGGACTTTTTTTTTTGGGGGGGGGGGGGTGGAAAGAGTAGCAATAGTAATAAAAATAATTGTTATGCCCCCGCCATGAAATGGGGGGGGGCATACAGAGTTACCTGTGTCCGTCTGTGTGTGTGTTTGTGTGTGCGTGTGTGGGTGCGTTAGTGTGTGTGTCCCATTCTTGTCCGGAGCATAACTTCTACATTTACAAATGGATTTCAAAATAATTTTGCACAATTGTTCTCCTTAACAAGTACTAGTGTCATGCGAAAAGTTTGTTTCGATACGCCCAAGGTCAAGGTCACAGTTGAAGGTCAAATGTTTAAATTGACCTTGTCCGGAACATAACTTCTATATTTATAAATGGATTTCAAAAAAACTTTGCACACTTGTTCTCCTTAACAAGTACTAGTGTCATGCGAAAAGTTTGTTGCGATACGCCCAAGATCAAGGTCACAGTTGAAGGTCAAAAATTTAAATTGACCTTGTCCGGAGCATAACTTCTACATTTATCAATCGATTTCAAAAAAAACTTCGCACACTTTCTCTCCTTAACAAGTACTTGTATCACGCGAAAAGTTTGTTTCGATACGCCCAAGGTCAAGGTCACAGTTGAAGGTCAAATGTTTAAATTGACCTTGTCCGGAGCATAACTTCTACATTTATCAATGGATTTCAAAAAAACTTCGCACACTTGTTCTCCTTAACAAGTACTAGTGTCATGCGGAAAGTTTGTTTCGATACGCCCAAGGTCAAGGTCACAGTTGAAGGTCAAATGCTTAAATTGACCTTGTCCAGAGCATAACTTCTATATTTATCAATGGATTTCAAAAAAACTTCGCACACTTGTTCTCCTTAACAAGTACTAGTATCATGCGAAAAGTTTGTTTCGATACGCCCAAGGTCAAGGTCACAGTTGAAGGTCAAATGTTTAAATTGACTGTTCAACCCTGGTTTACATCCTGCTCAGCAGAATTGTGATATGAAGATACAGCTTTGGTTTTTAAAAAGACTCATCCAAAGAAATATGCCAGAGAATACTGAGGCTGCAACCTGCCCTTCAACAATAGTCCAGTGTGATAATATTCGATCCAATTTGTTCCTGTCTTATAGAGGAAGTCCAACAAAGTAATTATTATTGCTATATTTCTCACTCTCATTCCTCAAGTTAAGATCTTCATAATCCTGAGTATAAGTAACCCCCAGTTGAAAGATTAAGGAAAACGCTGAATGAAAAGAAGTTAATGCTCAAAACCAGCATTTTCTTCTTTTTCTCACAAAGTTTTCTACCATATGCAATACAAACCATATAATTTATTGTCTGTATATTGCTTTCAACTTGGAGCAGTCCTCAATTTTGTTATCAGGTATAAATAATCTTTTATCTGCTTGGCTATATATATAACAAACCTTCTTAACCCTGTCTAAGCTGTTATCCAAAACAATTTTCTGTAATACCTATTGATTCACTCATATGACATATCTGTGACCGATACCATTTAGCGGGGGCATCCGTGTCTCTGACACACCTATTTCTAGTCTGTAATCTACAATTTTACGTATATCAAAATGACCGAGATGCTCCCATACCTCTCACCTAAGTTGATGAAAATTACCTTGCAAAAACTGCAAAACGGGAATGACTCCTGGGCAAAGCTCATTTTCATCCACAATAACCCATTTAGCACAGATACACAGATTTGAGCTATTCTCTGGGAAAAGGAGGCTGAATGCATCTGCAAAAAATATCATGTATCATGTCAGCCTGTGCAGGTTGACACGAGTTGAGCCTTTTTGCTTTTTGTTAATTTTATGCACGTCAAAGGCCCATTCTACCTCCAGATCCAGTCAATTGTTAGACAAAATGAACTTCATGGATCCCTAATAATACGATGACGTGCTTGGTATAATGCATCATGGAGATCTGCATTAAAGCCCCGGAATAGGGCTCATTTCATAGAGGACAATTTGATGATGCGAGATACAAAGTATCTTTAAAATACAAGCTTTAACCCTTTACCGCACAATACCGACTTTTAACGACCCTGGGAAAGAGACCTTTTGAAAACACTGTGGGAAAAGGAGAAAATGCTGGTAACCAGCATTTTCTCCTTTTCCCACAATGTTTTCTACCCTATCGAAGAAAAATTGTCCTACTTGAGACACACTGAAATCGTCTGCAAATGCTTTCAATTTGGACAAGTCTGAAATATTGTCGTCTGGTAAAGGATTAAGCAGTGAAGTCCTCGACTTAACTCTTTACCAAACGACAAAATTTTAGACTGGTCCAAATTGAAAGCATTTGCAGACGACAAAATAAAAGTGACTGAAAATTTGAAATTTGTTTTGTGAAGGGTAGAAAACATTGTGGGAAAAGGAGAAAAGGCTTCTTTCTCAGGGTTGTCAAATGTAGGGATTGTATGGTAATGGGTTAAAGACCTTCGAAATTTTGTATCTTACAACTATAACATTACTGATAATGTACAAGATCGCAGCGTCCGTTACACAAAATACGTAAGTGTGTGATTGTAGAAAAAACGGAAAAAAAAGGCGAAACATTCTTTTACCAATTTATACAACCCCATTTTCATAACAGAGCCTAAAACTGCTAAGAAAAACAAAATGAAAATTTCAACCGATAGTAACAAGCGAAATGTTGCGATTTCATCCTGTCTCTTTTCTATGCAATTTTTAATCTTATGCTCAATGTATCGGACAGTATAGATCAAGATCAGACTGTACGTTCTGTGCAGTCTGATCTTGATTTACACTGTGCGTAAAAGCGATCTGCCTCGAGCTTAGCAGCTTAGGAAGAAATAGCACTCTCGACCGGAGTGCTGAGTGATTCTGAACTGCTGATTACGCCCTTGAAGTATTCCGGGATATCAAGATTTTAGGCTATGTAATTTTGAATTTTATCTCTCTGACTCTACATCAAACACATGAGCTTTGGTGCCTGGCCATCTTGGACGTAGGGTGAACAATCTGAACGACGACAAAAGGGGATTATAGATTATGGTAGGTACAAAATTTGAAAACTCCCAAACTTCACACTCCGAACGATCGCACGGTTTTCATATATCAAAGTACATCTTGAGTTAGACATAGATTAGTTTTATCGTTCGGTAAATGCAGAACGAAAATTATGGGTAAGATTTTTGTAACAGTTTACGAACGTTGGTCATTATAGCCTAGTATCAAAACTATCTCGCCTCTTGTTAAAAAACAACATAGTTTTATAGGTTTGTTTTTTTCTTTTCTTTTTTCATTTATTTAACTTTGCCGACCGTATATGGTTATGTGGATAAATTTTATGGTCTTCCCAGTTTAACGACTAGAAATTTAGCACTGCAAAGTTTGAAGTTTGGCTACTTCTAAAGTCATTCATAAAATTGTGGTCTACCCTTTGGGCACATTCAGTTCAGCCATATACATATGTAGATTCAAATATCATTGGTGTCAACCCAAACTGCTTTTTTCGTATAAAGTGCATTTTTTCCTGACAAAGAAGCATTAAAAATTTTGACTGTCTGATCCAATCAATAAACTGATCCGTGTTTTCTACTCAAGTGGTCATAGCAACTTGCAGAATCAGAAAAGTATTCCATGCAAAGCCAACAAATATGGGCTCCACAGTTACACGTCATGTGCTGACACCCGCCATTTTTTTCAATTCCAACATTACATTTCGGACATAGCTTTCTATTGGTCGGGATTTCTTTTAACCATTTCTGTAAAGAGTCCTCATCCTTACCCACATTTTCATTCATTTCGCACGTGATTCCATCGTGGTAACTTTTATGGCACCTTGTGCATACCTTCATAAGGCAAAGAGGACATGAGAACAACTTGCTTTCATTAGATACAGCGTAAACCATCTGGCAGTCGGCAGTGGAACAATAGCGGTATTTCCCCTTGTTCGCAGTAACAAAGGCAGAGACTGAAGAGTCAATAAGCTGACGCTTTTGTATTAGATCTTGTCTGATCTGTGTGCTAAAGTCACGGACGACAAACGGCTTACCACAGTCCTCACGGGCACATATGATTGGAAATTCCTTGCTCTGTACAGCATTTTCAATCTGATTTGTAAGACAAACATTGCAGTATGCATGGCCACAATATTCAAGGCGACGGCAGTCCGCTATATCGACTGGACATAAACACACCGGACAATCAGGTAGGTCATCCATACAATCATTTTTTTTACTCTCTTGCAGTAGAGTTTCTTTGATTTTCTGTATGTCGTCCAAAGTCTTTTTAACACCTTCTTCAAAACCACAGATAATCACTTCTTGTGCTCGTAGATTCAACTTGGCTGACACTAAACCATTCTCTGTTACTAGCTTTTGCACTCCTACTCCATATTTAGTCAACAACGACTTCATCATCCCTGGTGGGTTTGATTTACCCTTCAACTGAATGTAAACTTCCTGGGCTGAATCCACCCTCTCCAAGTATCCATTTATTTCTTTTACAGCTTCTTGTCTATTGTCGGCGATTCCTTGAACAGCCATTTTCTTTGTCCTATGATCCAGGCTTATTATAACGCCACATGATCTCTCAATTCTTTCCATTTCTGTTTTCCCGCTTGCTGAGAAAACTTTGTCCAAATTTTTTGTAACACCGCATTCGAAAACATTCCCATCAATAAGGACATCCACTTTGGCTTTCGCTAAAGCTACTATACGGGGTGATGGACCAGTAATTTCTACCGAGAAGTTTCCAGATTTCAACTCCCTGCATTTCATTTTAGACGAATGTTCGGAATTCAATTCACGAATACACTGGTAAACATCATGCTCAATAGCCTTGAAAATTCGTTTGTTCACAAACGAACTTGTTTTGAATTCCTTGTCGACCTGCACTTTGCTACCATCTATAGTAAATCCATTATTCGTCAAAACTTCGGCGACTTGCTCACATTCTGTTGGATTGACAAATTTGAGGAAGGCGACACCCATTACCATGCTCTCTCTGATGTCAGGTATATCAACTGTAACTCTCGGCTCTGCTATAATCTCCTGAACCCGCCTAATGATCTGTTGCCTGATGCGGGTTGGCTCTGTGAAACCCACCTTTAACCTAGGTATGATAATTTTTCTGAATCTATTTTCTCTGCCTTCTTCAGATAGACCAAGTACGCGTAACAAACCTTTCCTTATCGATTCCTCGATGACATCACTTCTCAACCCCCGGATCGTTAAATCTGAATCCTTCTTAGAACGGTGAACTGTTGCAAAGTACGAATTATCTACCCAAATTTTACCTGCCGAAAGAACATTAGGCAAATCTTCTGGATTGTTCAGGTTAACAAAACAATGGTCACGGGCTGGTCTACGACACCAGCGAAGTTTCAGCGTGTACTCATTTGACTTCGACTTTTCTGCAGCAAAGGTAATAGGGGTGAGACTTACGTCACATGTTTCATCATTGTTTACCTCGTTTCTGGCGGTCTCTGCATCATTTTTATTTACAAAAGTGATTCTTCCCCATTCAGGATCTTTCTGCGATTTTTTTCTTGAAATCCTTATTTCTTCAATCTGTCCATATGCAGACAACATATCTTTTATGTTTTCCTCAGTGATATCACGTTGGCAAAAATCTTTTATTTTTACTTCCACTGATCTGAAATCTGTTGGCTTTAGAATATCGACAACCTGCCCTCCAAGACCTATCAACGCACGATATGACTTAACCTTCTGGTCTGTGGACAAGGGCTCTTCCATTGCTTGATAAACAAGACTTTCTAATATTGGACTGATGTTGCAAGAAAGCATGCTTTTGGCTTTATCAACAATTTTTTGACGGCAGAATAACGAAATCTCTCCCCTACTCTTGTTAGCATCAACAATTACAGTCTCCATACTGCAAGATTTGCTTATGTCTTCCTCAAGTTCTCGCCTTTTCCTGTGCATAGGTCCAACAAAAGTTACAAAAACGTGATGTCCTACAGGTATCACTACCGCTTTCTTCACTTGTTGAGCAAAGAAACTATCCTTGTCAATTGCGAGGAGGCCGTCAGACTTTGCTCTATCAATAAGTTCGTCAGGAATAGGAGTCACGTCCGTTATGAAATCAGCTGTGGTCTGAAGCAACTGTCCGTAAACCACCCAAGTTGGTTGGAGACCTAGAGGCAGCAAAGACGAAGATGGATGAATCTTAACGCGTTGTTTTCTTCTAAGTGTTAAATAACCTGCTTTCTCGTGGCCCAGAAAGACGCACATATTCTGCATCGTAGTTTGGAAAACCAAATACAGGAGGAGAATTTCAGTGTTACTAGCAATAGTGAATTCATATTTGATCTTAATGCCACATTCCCTTTGTAGAACTGTCATGATCTCCTTTACCGTTTCCCTAATGTTTTTCATTGCTTTTCCATTAATACTGTTCTTTTTGCACCAAAGACCCTTTTCACCTTCTTTCACTTCATTCCAAGCCCGATATACGTTCAATGCAGTAAAAATGTCGCCATGTCTATGACAAAAGTTTACCTTCAGCATATCCGATTGTTTCTTTTCCTCTTCACTGCCTGTCCTATAGAAAATATTTCTTTGGTTGTTATATGCAGCAATGATCAGTGTTTCCAATGACACTTCTTCATCAATTCCTCTTTTTACAAGTGCACCAAGACGAGGATCAACTGGAAGCTTGGATATCCATCTACCAAGCTCGGTTATTTTTCCATTTTCTACTGCTCCTATTTCTTCAAGCGTCTCAACTGCTGTGGTAAGGGCCGCTTTCTCAGGAGGCTCCACGAATTCAAATGACAAAGGATCAGCACCAATTTCCATCAACTTCAACAAACCTTGTCCGAGGTGAATTCGTAATATTTCTGGTTTCCCAATTGTGTCCATTCTTTCAAAATCTTTCTCGCTATACAAACGATAGCAGTGACCAACAGATACTCGACCAGCCCGACCTTTGCGCTGATTTGCCGAACTCTGGCTGATGGGAACCACACGAAGGGAACTGATATTTTTCATTGGATCAAACTGCATCTCTTTAGTAACTCCAGTGTCAACCACAAATCTTATACCAGGAATCGTGATTGATGTTTCAGCACTGTTTGTTGCAAAAACAATCTTTCTTTTATCTTTCTGGCTCTCTCTGAAAACTACCTTCTGTTCGTCTGGTGTTAGTCGGCCGTGTAATTGTAGACAATCATAATCATCGCTTTTTACAAGCTGCTTGAAATTTTCACAGCTTTTCTCAGTTTCAAAAGGAGACGTCAGAAAGACAAGAATATCTCCAGCATCAACAGGGTTATCTCTGTGGATCTTAACAGCCTTGTTCAATGCTTTCTTATCATAACTTTCGGGAAATGGCAGGTCATCATTATTGTCATCGTAAGAAACTTCAACCGGAAAGACTCTTCCGCTAACTTTCAAAACTGGACATTTACATACGTTTTCAAAGTATGCCACAAAGACACTAGGATTTATGGTTGCAGATGTAACGATGACTCTCAACTCCGGACGTGTCTTTAAACATCTTTTTAACATTCCCAAAAGGAGATCTGTAAAGATACTTCTTTCATGTGCTTCATCAATTATAATGCAGTCATATTGAGACAGGTGTTCATCCTTAAGACATTCATTTAGTAGTATATGGTCGGTAACAAAGATAACTTTGGTCAGTCCACTAATTTTGACTTGCATACCAACACGATAACCAATCTCTTGGCCGACGCTGGTTCCCATCTCTGATGCAACTCGTTGAGCAAGGCTAACTGCCGCTATCTTTCTTGGCTGGGTACATACAATCTTGCCCTTCTCTGTAACAGTCACAAAAGTTTTCAAGACAAGAGGGCCATGATGCCCCTGAAGTCGCTCATCTGAGCCATTTGACCAAACATGACCCATTTCCAATCTTTTCCGAGATATTATGATAAACATTCTAAAGCATACACAAGGTTTGTCAAAGATTTGACCTAATGACCTAGTTTTTGACCCAATGTGACCCATTTTCAAAACTGGATTGAGACACCATCAAGACAAACATTCTGACCAACTGCCATTATTATTAGACTGAAAATGTGGCCTCTACAATGTACACATGGCTTGTCTATGAATTTGAACCTGTGATCTAGTTTTTGACCCCATGTGACCCATTTTCAAACTCTTCTTAAATATCATCAAAACAGAGATTCTAACCGATTTTCATGGGTACTGCACAGAAAACGTCGCCTCAAGAGCGTACACAGGTTTTTTAAAGATTTGACCAGGTGACCTAGTTTTTGACTCAACATAACCCATTTTTGTTATTCATCTGAGATATCATTTAGATAAATATTCTGACCAGTTCTTCTGAGTACTGGACAGTATATGTGGCCTCTAGAATGTACATAACGTTTTTCAAAGATCTGACCAAGTGACCTAGCTTTGACACTACATTATCCATTACCAAACTCGTCCAAGGTATCATCAAAACAAACATTCTAACAAACTTTCATACGTATTGGACTCAATATGTGGCTTCTAGAGTGTACATAAGGTTTTTCTAATATTTGACTCAGTGACCTTGTTGTTTGACCTGACCCGATTCTTTTTCAAAATTATCCGCGATATCATAAAGAGAAAGATTCTGACCAAGTTTCATGAGTATCAGACTGAATATGTAGACTCTAGAGTGTACACAAGGTTTTTCAAAGATCTGACCCATTGACCTAGCTTCAACCGTACGTTACCCATTACCAAACTTTTCCGAGATATCATCAAGACAAAGATTCTGACTACTTTCAAAAGTATTGGACTCAAAATTTTGCCTCTAGAGTGTATACAAGGTTTTTCAAAGATTTGATCTAGTGACCAAGTTTTTGACTTGACCTGATTCTTTTCAAACTCGTCTGAGATATCATCAAGACAAGCATTTTGACAAAATTCCATGGGTATCAGACTGAAAATGTGGCCACTAGAGCTACACAAGATTTTTTTTAAGATATGACCCAGTGACCTAGTTCGTAACCCATTTTCAAAATCATACGCCATAACAAAGAGAAAGATTCTGACCAAGTTTTATGGGAATCAGACTGAATATATGGCCTTTAGAATGTACATAAGTGACCCGGTGACCCAGTTTTGACCCTTCATGACCTATTTCCAACCTCGTCCGAGATACTATCAAAAAAACATTCTGACATAGAGTATTAGACTCTTGACCTTGTGACTCTTGACCTTGTGACCTACTTTTTGACCGCACATGATCCATTTTCAAACACGTCTGAGATAATATCAAGACAAGCATTCCGATTCATTTTCATGATTATCGGACTGGAAATGTGGTCTCTAGAGCGTTCACAAGGAACAAATTGACGACGGACGACACACGACAGACGACGGACACAGCACGATCACGAAAGGTCACCTCGAGCTTAGGTGAGCTAAAATTACCGATGTCTTTTTCCTCTATATCGACTGCCAAAACCAAACAAGCAATTTCGTTGAAATGATATCCACCGCCGAAAAAGACCTTTTTTGATACAAACATATTAGAGGTATTGTGTTTTGCATGTACATGCGGCTTTTTTGTTATTTGTCCATGATGAAATTATACATTAAGCCCTCTTTTTCCATGGTACAGCATTTCATTAAATAAAAAAATATATAATAGATCCATAATGAGATTATACATTAAGTCCCATTTTTCCATAACATGGCATTTCATTGAATGAAAACAAATAATGAAAATATACATGATGACCCCTTTTCCCATGACACGTCATTATATATAGAAAAAAATTGTATCAACGGACTATCCAAAGGAAGATATGCATGAAGTTTCATCAATTTTCGTCAAGGACTTTAGAAGATATCTGTGTGGGCGGATGGATGGGCGAACAGACTGTTATTGGTCCATAATGAAATTATACATTTAGCCCAAGTTTTTTCATGACATGGCATTTCATGAAATAAAAACAAAAAACTATTGTCTGTGGCTTGTGATAAACAACATAAAGATGAAGTTTCATAACATTTTGTCCTGTAGATGAAGAGATATTGGTCCATAATGAAAATATACGTCAAGCCCCCGTTTTCCTTGAAACGACATTTAATGAAAAACGCTAAAATAATGATATTTGCGGATTATCATAAGGAACACAAATATGAAGTTTCATAAATTTTCGTCAAGGATTTAGAGTTAAAGAGATATTGATCCCTAAAGGAAATATACATGAAGCCCCCTTTTTGTATGACACCATATTGAATATCAAAACAGAAAAAAAATATCGGCGGACATCATAAGGAAAAAGTGTATGAATTTCCATTAGTTTTTGTCAAGGATTTTAGAAGATATCTGTCCGGAAAGACGGACGAACAGATGGTCATTGGTCATGGATGATGAAATTAAACATTTAGCCCCCTTTTTTCATGACGTAGCATTTCATGAAATAAAAACAAATAACTATTGTCTGTGGCTTGTGATAAACAATTTAAAAATGAAGCTTTATAAAATCTTGTCCTGTGGTAAAAGAGATACTGGTCCATAATGAAAATATACACCAAACCCCCTTTTTCCATGACACGGCATTACAAAATACAAGGGTATAAAACTGTGGTGTTGCATGGTCAATTTGGATGAAACTTTTTGTCCTGCATTTCCTAATGGTGGTTGATAGATGTGACAAGTTCGATGTAAAAACTCTGTATAGTTTTCAAGATAAGGCTCAAAACATCAAAAACTTTCTCGACCTTGTAACTTAAAATCGCTCCCAGTCGGCCATTTTGCATCGAATAAACAAAAAGTATGTCGGCGGAATGGGTTATTGTACACACAGTTTCACGAAATTCTGTCCAATGGTATTGGAGAGATTCTCCCGGACGGACACACGGTGGGACGGACGGAAGGACGGACGGACGGACAACGCTAAAATATATATCCTGCCGCCTTCGGTGGGGGGGGGGGGATAATTAAACGAGGGCTGTTCATGAAATTTGTGGAATTTTGTTGTTAAAACCACATTTCTTGATTTTTTAGCTAAGAATTTGCCTATAATAGCATGGATATGATTTTATAAACTCATTAAAGAATTTTGCAGTTTTAGAAAAAATCAATCGCAAAAAATTTGTTACAAAAGTAACCCATGTAATGCGCACTGCCGGGCTCCAATTTTCTCTCGATCTAAAGCATGTTATTTCGTGTAAAATGAATATTCAGAATTGTGTAAAATCGGCGACAATTGTGCACACCCCCAAATTATATCATATTGTCATTTCCTTAAATCATTATCTCTGTGGTATGTAATTTTGAGGACGTTTTGGATACAGACTGTTTAGTATGTATGCAAAGTACCATGTTCATAAATCTCCTGGTTTTATTTTAACAACAAAATTCCACGAATTTGTCAAACAGCCCTAGTAAATAAATCGCGATCCAATGTAAATTTGTGAAATAGATAAAAAGAGTTTTAATGTACAATTATATAGGGTAGTATTTATAAAAGCTTGATAAAAGAATTAAAACAAGATGACCACGATGGCCCTGTATCGCTCAACTGGCTTTTAACCCTTTACTATACAAGATGTCTGTTTGTAAAACAGTCATGCCCCCCTACTGCCACATTGATACAGGAAGTGGCACAGTTCATAAACTGATATCAAAAGAATTGATTGGGAAATATCGATGTCATCTTTTTCATTTATAGCCCACTTCAATTGTTAAACGTGATAATCTGTCAACAGTTCGCATAATTATACACAACGCCGTGTTTATACATACAAGATTGTAAACAGTCGCCGATACACAGACTGGGTTATCGATTTTCTTTTCGGCACACGCGTTCGACTTCCACTTTTTCCCAGTCGACTTCGATGCTTACTACGTCCCCGATAATACGCGAATAAAATGTTGGAGCCACAAGTTGAGCCACATATGATGATTTTTGAGACATTTTAATTTTTTCTGAGCAAATGGCTCAAGCGGCGAATAGCAGTGCGAGTCCTGAATCATCTGGTGGTCACTGTGACCTTGACCTTTCAAGGATTAACCTTAAAATCGATAGGGATCATTTACACTCCAAGATGAATATCTGTACAGAATTTGAAGGACCTAGGTCAATTCTGTGTGTAGTTATCATCTGGACAAGGTTTGGTCTATATATCATTAAGTTGAAGGCCACTGTGACCTTGACCTTTGATGGATTAATATCAAAATCGATAGGGATCATTTACACTCCGAGATGAATATCTGTACAGAATTTGAAGAACCTATGTCAATTCTGTGTCTAGTTATCATAAGGACAAGGTTTGGTCTATATATCACTAAGTTGAAGGCCACTGTGACCTTGACCTTTGATGGATTAATCTCAAAATCGATAGGGATCATGTGCACTCGAAGACAAATGTCTGTGCAAAATTTGACGAACCTATTTTAATTCTGTGTCTAGTTATCATCCGATTGACCTCAAAATCAATAGGGATCATCTACACTCCAAGACGCATGTCCGTGCCCAATTTGACGAACCTAGGTCAATTCTGTGTCTAGTTATCATCTGGACAATGTTTGGTCTATATATCAACATGTTGACGGTCACTGTGACCTTGACCTTTGACCGATTGACCTCAAAATCGATAGGGATTATCTACACTCCGAGACGCATGTCTGTGCCGAATTTGACGAACCTAGGTCAATTCTGTGTCTAGTTATCATCCGGACAAGGTTTGGTCTATATATCAACATGTTGACGGTCACAGTGACCTTGACCTTCAACCGATCGACCTCAAAATCAATAGGGATCATCTACACTCCGAGAAGCATGTCTGTGCCGAATTTGACCAACCTAGGTCAATTCTGTGTCTAGTTATCATCCGGACAAGGTAAGGTTTACCGACCGACCGACGGACCGACCGACATTAGCAAAGCAATATACCCCCACTTCGTTGAAGGGGGGCATAATAATTCCGAGTTTTAAAGACCGTGAAAGAGAAGACCTTTGAAAACATAGTGGGGAAAAAGGAAAAAATATTGTAAACCAGCATTTTCTCCTTTCCCAAAATGTTTCCTGCCCTATTATCAAAGACAGAGATAATCATTTAAGCTACATTCTATTTGTCGTCTGCAATGACTTTTTATTTGGTTTAGTAAAAAATTTGTCGTTGCATAAAAAGTAAAAACAAAAAGATTTCATGGCCTTCAATGGCATTGACAGAGACATCCAGCATAAAGCATGGGTCTGTATGGCAACAAACTTACATGAAAAAAAATAACCTCCCCCCACCTCAAATAAAAAAAAAAAATCATATCTTTTTCAAATGCGAAGATAATGTCAGTGAATACATGCAAATTATTTAAATGGCATGAAAGCTAAAGTTCTGGAATAAAAAACTGAATGATAGAAATCTTACTTTCTATCAAGTATTTCATTCATGTGAACATGACTATTCGCATCAAAATAAATCACTCCCTGAAAACTGAATATTTTCTATCAAAAAATTTTTAATCCTGACACTGATCATGTAAAAGTGCAGTTTGGTGAGTAAGGGAGGTAAATAGTAACACACTTTATTTCTCTTTTCATAGGAGTAATTTCCCTTGATCACCATAAAATTTAAGTCACTAAATATAAGCCCATGTTAAACTTGAGATCCCGGTGATTGGGCTAATTTTAGCCCAGGGTTATAATTTCAAGAATTTTAGAAGAGGTCTATTAGATGAAGCTACATGCAAAATTGGGTAGCCCGAGTCCTTGCGGTTCAGACAAGAAAATTTTTGAAAGATTTTCAATATTTTCCAGTTTTGTAGCCATGGCAACCAGAGTTTTTAATAGAATTGAGTTCTTTGAGGGAATATTGAAGAGGACCATGGCAGGATCATTTCTGTAAGTTTCATCAAAACTGGATGGGAAGTTTCAGACAAGATGTTTGAAGTAAAAGTAAACGAACATCCAGATAGATGCACCGCCGGACACACGGACGGACGCACGACGGGCACAGGGCCATGACATAAGCTCCCTAATATCCCAAAATATTCGACCAATGGGGCTAAAAACTATCATAAAAGCTAGAGGCATAAATTTACGAACATATCTTAAATTGTATTAGATAGTTTTGCTTCTAAATGTAATATTATCGGAGATGTAAACTCATAACAAACTTACCGACAAATCCTCCATGATAGAGATACTGTACCATCTGCGTTGACTTTCCAGAGCCTGTTTCACCGAGTACTACACACACCTGGTTCTCTCTGACTGTTGTGAGGATTTCTTCTCGGCATGCATACAATGGTAATGCTGCTTCAAGTCTCCTACATTCAGCTCCAAATGCAGTTCTAATCTTCCTTACTTCCTTGTCAAAATCTTTATCAATCACTTCAGCAATTTTGGTTTTCATACTCTGTATATATTTCACGAATTCTTTACGTTGAAGATTCAATTCATTCAATTTGTCTTCAAGAGCAGGTTTCTGATCAACCAGAGTCTGGAACTCCGCCAAAGATAGTCCTTTCTTTTTGAGTAGTTCTTCGTCCACATCTATCAGTCTTCCTTGTATGTTTTGAATCTTTTCATCATGTGCTCTGACAGCCCTCTCTGCAACTATCACAATATCTTCCAATACCTTGATTTTATCACTTGTTTTGTCTTCACGCTCACCTTTTGCACCTTTTTCGCTGTCAAAGGAACAAATCTTTGTGACGGAATTGCGATTACTTTTATTTAAAAGGGACCTGGCTTGGAGAAGTTTTCTCCTGCAAGAGAAATGAAGAACGATGATGTGTTTTGTGGTAGCAGATTCAATACTCTCAGTCCCCTTCACAACAAAGTCCAAGTCACTCGGGTTACCCATTCTATACTTCAGAAAGTCTTTAATATTTGAATTTTGGTTTACTTGTTCTTCCAGGGTGATATACAAACTGTGCTCTCTGACTGGCTCGCCGGGAATAGTCGCATTGTTCATCTTGTTCTCTGTGGCTTTCATTTGATCTGCGGTGGCTTCCATTTCATCTTCTTGTCGTTTCTTCCTTTTTTTGCTTAAACTTTGTTGGTGCAGTTTTGATGACAGATTCTCTACGGGTTCGCTTTTTGCTGCACCCTCAATCTTGTTACTGTGTCTGGTCTTTATATCGTGGTTAGATTTCTTTCTGAGTGAACTCAAATTGTTTCTCTCTTTTTCATTTTGACAGCTTTTCTCCATACTAATGTGAGGTCTATTTGGCATGAAATTTCTTATGTTAAAAGTTTCTGCACCATTTTCTTCAGAGACAGATACTCTATTAAGTTGTTGTCCATGTGTGCCACAATATTCAGTGTCTTTGGTTTTAGGCCTTGCACCAAGATCTGTGTAATTTTCTGCTCCATTTGACAGATTTTCAATGGAAGAAAATGAAGACTGCTCCCCTCCTAAATATCTTGATAAAGCCGGAGATTCTCCTGCGAAATTCGCGGTCTGATCTTTGTAGGAATCACTGCTTTCTTTACTACTATCAGTCGCCAAAGTTGGATCACGCCTTATACACATTTCAGGCTTCGATCGATTCCGCTCATCCAAGTTCTTCTGTAATCTTGTGTCACCCATGGCCGTATCCATTTTGCTCTTTTTATCTGTTTAGGTGTTCTTTCTGTATGTAACTACCGCATCCGACTGAAATTTAAAGAAAACAGCTTGCTAATGACTCAGTCGATTCTATTCTATTTGGAGGGTTTATGTGTGCAGGTTCAAGCCCTTTTTGGGTCATAACACGGATCAGAATCTAACACTTTCCTTCTCGGAACTGATAATTTAGGAAATATTTTCAATGAAAGTATTGCCAGGATAATGTAGCTGGTTTTTCAGTCTTTACCATGCGGGAAAGTTTTGGAGTTATCCAATATGACAGATTTTGAAGACGACAACTTTATCTTCAAGGTCGTAAATACTCGTAATTGTGTGGAAAAGAGATAATAGGTCATGACAAGAAAGCCGAAGCAGGCTTGAGTCGCTCTACGGTCAATGCCCTTCAGAACAGTTCATTGCAGAAGAAACCTTTTCGATCGATCTCAAAACCTGCTAAAAAACGTATTTTAATGAGCGCAGTACAAGCGCTGATCAATAAATGACAGTAACCTACTACTTGTGTTTGCGTTGAAACAAAAAGCCTTAAGATCGCACAACAGGAGTTCATGTACATGTCAGTATTTTATGGCGGATCTAGTAAAAAAAAATCCTCCACACCTGCCTTGGTTTTTAAAGAGTGAATCCACTGACTGTCATTAATAAAAGGCAAGAACACTGCTTTTGCGGGTATTACATAGATTGAGATCAGACTGCAATAAAGTGCATTCTGATCTTGAATCTATACCTTTCACTTGTTAAGTCAAGCCAAAAGATAAAAATCCAGTGGAAGCCAAAAGATAAAAATCCAGTGGATAACAGTTTCAGTTCTTATAAGAGGTCGATTGTATTGAAGGCTTAACGGGAGACCACTAGATCATGGCTGAATCTTTGTAGTGCGATGTTGTGGTTGTTTCCAATCTTATTATTCATGTGTCAAATCCACATTACAAAAATATCATCTGCTATATTCTCTGGTGTATATAATAATTGGCCTGCAACATGCCAAAAGGGCCATGCGGACATTTGCCTAAAGCGTCGCACCGGATCAGCTTACGCAGTCTGTGCAGGCTCATCAGAGACAACACTTTCCGTTCTTAGGTTATTTTCCTATTTTTGCGCAAATCTACTGTAGGACGAAATCTAATGTAGTCGTAAAGTGCCATCTCGGATTAGCCTGCGCGGACTGCGCAGGCTGATCCGATACGACACCATACGCAAATGTCCGAATGCCCAACTTCCCGTGTTACAAGCCATATGCTTTCAGAGATATACATGTAAAAGGGAATCTTATTGGAATAAATAAGCGGGGCTCTGAGAAAAGGAAAAGACCGACGAAAAATTAACAGGGATATAATTCCTAATAGTCCACCAGTTATGATGAAAGTTGCAGCAGGTGCGCAAGATTCAATAGAAGGAAGCTTCCACGAAAATTTCAGCCAATTTGTTTGAAAATTGCAGGAGGAGACAAGGACACAAACATGAGTCTACGGATGGACGCTCAACTCCATTCAAACTTCCCTAAATATGTTTTTGGCGGTATCAAGCTAAATTAATTCTTATTCAAAGAATAGCAATCTGGTTGGCTTCGACTGAGCGTCTCAGCTAATCAGGTGCCTAGTCTTGAAATTAAGAACTTGAACAAGTTGAACTGGAAACGAAACCGGGTTTGGTTTAGAATTGATTTCAATAACAGCTCTCTCAAATCTCCGCACGTCATATACTGACGTCCATTAAAAACGCCTCATCGAAAAAGTGCGATAGCTTCGTACATACCTAGAATATATATATGTCACGTTTTGCCTACCATAGAATTTTCACTTCTCTAATCTACTGAAGCATGAAATTTAGTGCCAGTCTATTATGTTTGCTTCAACCATGACTCATGGCACCGTCTTGCCCTACGCCCCATGTATTTTCCCCGCGTGGTTATGTCGGTCAAAATTATGCATGTGTAAACAGTAATTGATTTACAATTAAGTAGTCCAAGCAATATTTTGAAAACATTAATTTCGAAAATGTCAAGACAAAATAATGAATAAAGAGCACGCATTTTGGGCATGCTTGAAAGCGGTCTTTCTCAAAGTGATGTTGCAAGACGCTTTAAAGTTGCAAGATCAACAATAGTGTGTCTTGTTCGACGGGTAAACGAAACAGAAAGCTTGTCTGATAGACCCCGACCTGGTGCTCCGCGTGTGACGTCTGTACGACAAGACAATTTCATCCGTCAACGTCACTTGCGAAACCATTTTGTCACAGCGCAATCCACAACGTCGATGGTTATAGGGAATCGCGGAAGACATGTAAGCCAGAATACAGTAAGGCGACGTCTTCGGGAGCGTGGAATATTGTGCAGGCGGCCGTACCGCGGTGATGTGCTAACTGACCACCACCGTCGGGAACGTCGGCAGTGGACTCAAAACAACATCGGAAGACGTTGGCGTGATGTGGTCTTCAGTGACGGATCCTGTTTTAACCTCTCTTGTGCCGACGGACGAGTCCGCGTTTACCGTCGACATAATGAACGGTACATCCAAAGTTTTGTTCTGGAACACAACCGTTTTGGTGGTGGTGGTATAATGGTTTAGGCAGCAATAAACCACACATTTAGAACTGACCTAGCGGTTATTAATGGTAATTTAAATGCCAGACGGTATGTAAACCAAGTTCTGCGTCCTGTGGTTGTTCCCATGTTTCAGCAACGCCTTAGCCTTACATTTCAACACGGCCAGATTTACCAGAAACTTTCTCATGGCCAATAATATTGCCCTGCTGCCATGGCCTGCTAACTCTCCCGATTGTAACCTGATCGAACACATGTGGGACATCCTCGGACGTCGTTTACGTCACCATAACCCACAGCCGCAAAACGTCCAAGAATTGACAAATACTCTTCGAGAAGAGTGGGCTCGCATTCCACGCTATCTCCTGCGTAATCTGTGTGGATCCATGGGACGGCGACTGCCGGCACTCATAGCAAGTCAAGGAGGCCATACATGGCATTGATGAATTTTAGGGGGTGAGTTTGTTGAAATGGCTTTTAAATTTGTGTAATGTTTAGCTAAACGTTTGTGTCATGTAATATGTGTAGAAATATTGACAAAGTCTATTTCTAAAATACAAAATCATGCATTCGATATTAAATTCATGAAATGTGACGCGACAGAGGGAGATGAGGCGTTTCTAATGGACGTCAGTATAGATCTATTGCTCTTTGCTAAGATATTCTATTTAGTTGGTTGATTGGTTGATTGATCGGTTAGTTGATTAATTGATTGATTGATTTATTTGGGTTTTACGCCGCCTCCAATATGAATGTCCTGGATTTTACCAGTACTAGACTATGTCTCTTAAGTGTCGTGCTCAAGGACACTTTCACGAAATATTCTATTTTGGACTCTTCTAGACACTTTCAACAATTATCATACAATTTTGAATTAGTCCAAGTACAGATAACTGCCCCCAAATGCGATTGTAGTTTTTAATGGGTCGCATCCGGGTTCAGAGACGATCGAAAAAAAAAAAAAAAAATGGGCTAAATCTCCTTATAGATTTTTATGCGTTGCTTTAAACTCTCATATTTGCACAAATTGAAAACAACACTAGAATTTGAGCCCACTTGTTGCATACGCATTGAATAATCCTTCGTTTTCCTTTCAAATACAAACATTTTCAATTTAAACACTAAACATAAGAAAAAAAAAGTGTAATTCATCTTTTAGTCGAGATGTTTACGTTTCCGATAACAAATACAAAATGGCTGCCAAACACGATAATTTTATTTTATTTTTTGTTTGTTTGTTTGTTTTGTTTTTTTCGAGATTTACTTATCATAAACGACTTCTCGAAGCACTTTAATTAGGTAATGAAACATTTAATAATTTGTCATCTAAATTATCTTTTAATTAATACTTAAGTAATACGCTTCAATACAAATTAAACCGACGAAACATTCAGTCAGTGCAGCGCTGTGGCTTTTCTACTAGAAAAATCATGATGGACTTGAGACAATATGGTGCACAATACCGGAAAATGTCCAAATATGAAAAGAAGCACAGTAGAAGTCTCATTATTGAGACTAGTTAGTCCCTACCGCTAAGAATTACTAATTGCATCTTTAAAACAAGTACTTCCAAAAACTGACCCGGTGACCTAGTTTTTGAACCAACATGAAACATTTTCAAACTCGTCTGAGATATCATCAAGACAAACATTCTGACCAAGTTTCAAGATTGTCAGACTACAATGTGGATTCAAGAGCATACACAAGGATTTCCAAAGATTTAAGCTGGTGACCTAGTTTTTGACCCGGTGTGACCTATTTTTGAAGTTGTCCAAGATATCACCAAGACAAACATTTTGACCAATTTTCAGGAGTACTTCACTGAAAATGTGGCCTCTATAGAGTACACAAGGTTTTGTAAGATTTGACCTAGTGACCTAGTTTTTGATCCGACCTCACCCATTTTCAGTCGTCCAAGATATCATCAAGACAAAAATTCTGACCAACTTTCAAGAGTATTGGACCAAAAATGTGGCCTCTAGAGCGTACACAAGGTTTTTCTAAGATCTGACTTAGTGACCAAGTTTTTGACCCGACATGACCCATTTTCGAAGTCGTCCGAGATATCATCAAGGCAAACATTCCTATTAAGTTTCATGAGTATCGGACTAAAAATGTGGCCTCTAGAGCGTACGCAAGGTAAAAGTTGACGGACGACGCACGACACATGGCGGACACAGCACGATCACAAAAGCTCACCATGAGCACTTCGTGCTCAGGTGAGCTAATAAAAATGAATTCCGGTATATAAAGAATATGGAAGTGTTTTTTTCCTGCTAAAAGTAACACTTTCAGTGTAATTCAGAAAAAGAAATCAAAATGAATGTGTTCCTAGGGAAAACGGCTTTTGGAAACATCGTGGTACAAACAGAAAATAATGATTACCAGCACCTTCCATTTTTTAACAGTTTCATATACTATTCATTTATCAATCTTCAACATTCTTCCAAAAGAAAATAAAATAATGTGAACAATAAAATACAATAATAATAATAATAATAACAATGATAATAGATTAAAACAAAAATATAGATCTACATTATATTTTTTCTGAGGAAATTTTATCATTTTAGTATATGTCTGACACGGTGAAGTGGATTCTTAGAAATACTGAACGAAATAAAAATTATATATTATGAACACCAATTGTTTAAGACATGAAAATTCAAACCTGTTGTCTCAAACTGCATGTATTCTTCCTATAAATCGCATTTCTGTAAGCACGCAAAACTACACTACAAATCATCCGTTCTTCACCAAACTAAAACAGAAAGTAATGGGCGTTCTAATCTGTGCGTGCATGTGACCGGGCACTATCTGAAAATAAACACGATAAACTGCATTGTTATGCAGTAACAAAAACTTTTAGCGCTGACTAAAGCTATCCGATAAAGTTAAATAAATCCAGATCAAGTGGAAATCACACCACTTTCACACTATGCTATCTTGCACACGACCTTTATCTTGCAGTCTATGACTTTTGAGAACACTGTGGCCAAAGGAAACAAGAAATATCTTTTTAAAAAAAGATAGACGACGTAAATTTGCCATCAAATAGATAGGTTACATAAAACAAACATGCTTTCATTTTTAACCAATCACAAACTTCTACTTATTCTTTTGTTATTAGTAAGTCAAAAGGCAGCACATTCAGCTACGCCGAAAAATGCTTTTTAACATGCAATTCCGCCCTTAACGCTGTAACAAACAACGAGATTTTGGCCTTATCCAAATTCAAAGCATTTGCAATCGATGAAATATATGTAGCTCAAGTGATGATTTCTGTCCTTGATAGCGTAGAAAACATTATGAAAAGGAGAAAATGCTGGTTACAAGTATTTTTTCCCTTTTCCATCAATGTTTTTAAAAGCCTTGTTCCTTAGGGTCGTTAAAATTCAGGATTGTGTGGTAAAGGGTAAACCACAAGTTTTTTAGATGTATTCATGTATTTACTCTCAATTCTTGTATCACTGATAATTGTGTTGTCGCCTACTACAAAATTTGTTGCAAGACATAAATCAATCGTCACAACTCGGCCGATTCCGTACCAACATCCGACTTGATCCCCGGATAACCCGAGGTTTGCCGAATGGAAATACATCTATTTAAAAAAGTTAAGCGAAACTTATCAACCTCCGGTTAAATGACAAAACTCACGATCTGATCCAGTGTAATAGTTAAGCGTTTTTATATAATTACCTATAAAGCCTTTACTATAAAATGGAGAGTTTTGTAATCCATGAAGGTAAAGACCATTGAAAAAATTGAGAAAAAAGGAGAAAATGCAGGTTACCAGCATTTTCTCCTTTTTCCACAATGTTTTCTACACTTTAAGACGGGTAAATCTCATCATTTGAACCAAATTTATCATCTTCAAGTCTAAAATTGTCTTTGAAAGATAAAAGGTTAACCTTTACTGTTATTCTTTTTTATATGTGAACACTTACCAAGCAACGTCAAGTTTTAACGACCCTGAAAAAAAAAAAGGCTTTGGAGAACATAGTGGGAAAAGGAGGAAATGCCGGTAACCACAAAGTTTTCTACCTTAACACATCCTATCATTAGAGAGGGGTCCCTACGTGGCTCAGTGGTAAAGTGTAGGTCTCATGACCTGGAGGCCCCGAGTTTTGACGACCCTCAGAAAGAAGGCTGTTGAAAACATACTGGGAAAAGGAGAAAATCCTTTCCCCAATATGCTTTTACCATTTCAAAGACAGAAATCATCATATGACCCTAATTAAGTTTGGCGTCTGCAAATGCTTTGAATTTACTGAAGTCTAAATTTTGTAGTTTAGTAATAGAGTTTAAATCAAAATCTTAACAATTTCGATGCAGACTAGATCAGAGTTACATATATTCTCCCAACATTAACCAGTTACCAAAATTCCGGGTCTTAACCACCTTTGGGACGTAAGTTCTTTTATCTTTGTGAAAAAAAGAGAAAATACGAGCCCCTCGCTCACGTAACAAGACTTTTGTCTTTCATACAGTGTTTTCAAAAGCCATTTCCTCCAGGGTTCTCGCCAATTTTTCGTATTTCGGGCTAACATGGTCCTTAAACCTTTCAGAGACAAATACCATTAGGCATAACTGGGCCATATTAAATTTGTCGCGAGCGAATACTTTCAGTTTGGACAAATCTAAAATTTTGCATTATCTTCCGCCAGGTGGCATTTTTCAAATACAAACCTATCTGATTTAGGCATTCTGGGTACAAAACCGGGCTACTTTTCAAAACGGTAACCGTTACTTTGAATTTTAAAACGTTTATTCAATAAAACGGTACCTGGTACGATTCATCTAGCCATGGTTGGCTAGAATGTAACCTAGACACCACCCATTCATGAACACAGGCCCTATAAGCTTGAGAAGCAGCCCCGGTATGAGCCCAGCATGTTAGGGACGGTTTTTTTTGTCAAAGCCTGTTACACAAATCCTAGTTTTCCTCATGTCTATTCTAGAAACCGCATGCAGATTTGCAGTAAACAATGGTATTATTTTATATTAGTTTTTTCAGCGTAAAATTCTCATATTTTTAGGAAATTTAGAGCGATAAATGTGCTCGATTTTACCAGATAGGGTATACATGTACTTACCGTTGATAACCATTTTTTGCTTGCTACTTTTTTAGTGGCAGAGTATTTTTGTTTACGCACCGCGTAGTAATATTTATCATGTACAGGATAGTGATGAGTCATAGCAGACAGGTCAAATCTTCCCAGAATATGAACATCGACAATTTTTTGTAATCTGGTAAAGAGTTATCAATCTTTTACCGGTCGGTTTCTTGGAGTAACTTTCATTATTACTTTCGTTTTCAGTTTTTGGGACAGTAAAATGTACATTTAGTTTCATTTACCAATTTTCAGTAAATACTGCGCAGTCAGCGCAGGCTGACCTGGATTAAAACTTTTTGCTATCGGTCAATTTTCTGCATGTCAAAGGACCAGTCTACCTCATGATTCAGTTATACAAAATGGATTTGATGGATCCATAATTATGTGATGACTTGCTTATGCACAGTATCTTGCACCCTTTATGAGAGCATGGCGCTAAAGCAAACAATCGAAACAGTATACTCGGACACGCAATAGCGCATAGTGCAGTGGGATACGATGCAATAGAACTGATTCATGTAAAAAAAAAAACAGGTTACCTCAAACACACATACCGTCATAGTGAATGTAATGCGGTTATTAAAGGCTAACTAGATGCCAAATGTAAACACGATTCGGGTCCCGGATCTAACTGCAAATTTGATTCACATCGTTTAACACTTCTCCTACTAAATAAGTGGAAGGAAACTTTCAAGCCAATAGTATTAACCCAAATTTTGGTATTTCGACGGTATTTTTGAGAGGGAAACATCTCCTTAATGGACAGCGTCGCGCTTAGCAGCCTAAGGGTTAAAAGTATGGACATTATTAGTTGTACGGTCAGGTGGCAGGGGAAGGCGAGGTGGCGACATGATTTACCACAGCCGTGAACAAGTTTCCAAGTCCACTGTCGCCTGACCGTACAACGAATTTATTATACAGCAAAGTTTTACCAATCCAACGTGTGTAAAGCGGAATTTACCTGTTTTTTTCTTTCAAAAATTGAGTACGCTAACGAAGTGGAATTTCCCGTCTGAGTGCCTCAATTCAATGTAAACTGACGTCACTGGGAACTGACGTCACTGAAACCTTCGTAAAACGTGCAGTTTGTTGCATAATCTTGATGTTAATCTTGATCAACGCCGCTATTTTGGATGTTGTGTTGAAAGTGCAGTCATGTATACAGGGCTCCCGAAAGGGAAACTGCTTTTACGTTGGTTTTGCCAGTGTAGGCATACATGATATATATGTTCGGGGCATATTATCCAGTCAGATCACGAATTTCTTTGCAGTATAATAATATTACGAGTATGATAATGTGTTACAGCCTATACATGTCAAATTTTTAGTCGCTGGCAGAGAAATGCACTGTAAAACTACATGTAGAACAAAAGTGTGCAATTGTTATTCTGGTTTTACAATACATTTCTCTGCCAGCGGCTGGAAATTCGACAGATCGTCAGAATATCCATACTTTTAAATGGTATAAATTAAATATAAAGTTTGCATTTTGACTCCGGAATTGTGTTTTTTTTTTTGCCGCCAGTGTGCCTTTAATAATTCTAGATTCTAAATTGCAAGATTAGCCACCTGAGAGCTTAAACGTTATCTCTGCCGATAGTGCAGAATTTCCTGGGTCAATAAACGTCCTTCTAGATTGTAATCTTATTCTACATTTATAACGTAACCCAATTTGTAATTGGCGAATCCATTTGGTTCAGCAAATCAGCAATTGCAATCCTGTGTATTTTAGAACAAGAGGGCTATGAAGGCATTGTATCGCTCCATTGGCTAATAACTAAAAATCCTACCCGCAAGACGTTACAATTCTTTGCCAATTAGTTTCAAACCAGAAGACATACGCAATTTTCTCTATAAAATCCCATGATAAAGTTATGAACCCCAGGGCAAAGCCATTTTCGACCATAGAGCTATAATTACTTGAATATTGGTAGAGGTCAAAAAAAAAAAAAGTCCCAAAACAAACAAGAGGGCCATGATGGCCCTGTATCGCTCCACTGGCTAATAAGTAAAACCACTACATGCCAAACTTTACAATACTTGGCAAATTGGTTTTGAACAAGAGACCCCTGAAACATGACTAAAATTGGTAGCCCTAAGTCTTATGGTCAGTAAAAAGGAGCTTTCTAAAGTTTTCACTATATAAGCCCATGTAAAACTTCTGACCCGTGGAGTGGGATCAAATTCGACCCTAGGGCTATAATTTGAGCACTCTTGGTAAAGACCCACTAGATAAAGCTACATGGAAAATTTGGTAACCCTAGGCTTTATGACCAAGTACAGGGAGATTTCTAAAGTTTTCACCATATATGCTCATGTAAAACTTGTGACCCCCGGGGCGGGGCCAAATTTGACCCCAGGGCTATAATTTAGGCACTCTTGGTAGGGGCCCACTAGATAAAGCCACATGCAAAATTTAGTAGCCCTAGGCCTTATGGCTAGGTGCAGGGAGACTTCTAAAGTTTTTCTCTATATAAGCCCATGTAAAACTTGTGACCTCCGGGGCGGGGTCAAATTTGACCCTTGGGCTATAATTTGGGCACTCTTGGTAGAGGCCTACTAGATAAAGCCACATGCAAAATTTGGTAGCCCTAGGCCTTATGGCTAGGTGCAGAGAGACTTCTAAAGTTTTCTCCTCTATGTAAGCCCATGTAAAACTTGTGACCCCCGGGGCGGGCCAATTTTGACCCCAGGGCTATAATTTGAAGAAACTTGATAGAGGTCTACTAGATAAAGCTACACACCAAATTTGGTAGCCCTAGGCCCTATGGTTTCAGACAAGAAGATTTTCAAAGATTTCCAATATTTTTAAGTTTTGTTGCCATGGTAACCAGAGTTTTTGAAAGAATCAAATTCTTTCAAAAATTCTGAAGAGGACCATGGCAGGATCATTTCTGTGAAGTTTCATCAAAATTGGATGAGTAGTTTCAAAGATGTTTGAAATAAAAGTTAACGCACGGATGGACGGACAGACGGACGCACGACGGACACCGGGCCATGACATAAGCCCGCTGGCCTTCGGCCAGTGGAGCTAAGAATACCGGTCTAGAATGTATGGTTATAAACAAGAAGATTTTCAAAGTTTCCTAAATAACAGTCCCTGTAAAACACGAGATCCCATGAGACAAGGCTAATTTTGATCTCAGGGCTCAATTTTGAACAAATTCAGAAGTGAACCACAACATAAATCTATGTGCCAAATGTGGTAGCTAAAGGATTTATGGCTTGGAGCAAGAAGATTCTTAGAATTTTTACTCTATAAGCACTGACACATGGCGTGGGGCCAATTTTGGAAGAGGCCTACCAAATCATAAAACTCATAAAATATTACATCTATCGCTCACCATCAAAAACAAGATTTCTAAAGTTTTCACTATATAACCTAATGAAAACTTGTGACTTTTGGGGCGTGGCAACTTAAGATCCAAGGGCTGTTTTTTGAATAGTCTAGAAAGAGGTCCATAGATAACTATACATGCAAAATCTAATAGCCCTAGGTCTAAAGGTTAGTAACCAGAAATTTCCAAAGTTTCCACTATATAAGCCTATGTAAAACTTGTGACCCTCTGGGGCGGGGCCAAACTTGACCTCAGGGCTATAATATGGACCCTCTTGGTAATGGCCCACTAGACAAAGCTACATGCAAAATTTGGTAGCCCTACGCCTTATGGCTATGTACAGGAAGATTTCTAAAGGTTTCACTATATAAGCCCATGTAAAACTTGTGACCTCCGGAGCAGGGCCAATTTTGACCCCAGGCTACAATTTGGGCCCTCTAGGTAGAGGCCCACTAGATAAAGCTACATGCAAAATTTGGCAGCCCTAGGCGTTATGGCTTGTTACGAGATCTTTAGGGTTTTCCCTGTGTAAGCCCATGTAAAACTTGTGACCCCAGGGGCGGAGCCCAATTTAACTTCAGGGCTATACTTTGGGCACTCTTGGTAGAAGCCCACTAGGTGAGGCTACATGCAAAATTTCGTAGCCCTAGGCCCTGTGGTTAGGTACAGGAAGATTTCTAAAGTTTTCAATATATACTGAGATATACTGAGTGCCAATGAAAACGCAACACTTCTTTCTTTACAATGTTTTACTGAACATAATCACTTTCATTTCCTCAGTGATGTATATAAGTTCCAAACTTAAAATGAAGTCTTTCATCAACCTCATGGTCTGCTGGTTTTTTTTTTTAAATTCTCTTTCCACGTGCCTTTCTCTATCAATGCAAGTGAAAGTCATTTTGTCACAAAGACATGCATGGTTGAGTTGTGAAAAGTTTTTGTTGTAAAGCCTAACAAACGTGTTTAATTTTTCCAACCACAATTTCCAACTCTAAGCAGCGACAAATGTGAATATGCCAAGGCTTTCAGACAGCCAGCGACATGAGGTGTTTGGTATGATCCAAGGGGGCATGTCTCAGCAAGAAATTGCGCGTAGAATGCATTGTTCACCTTCCACTATCACACGTTTGGTATAAAGATTTTATCAGACCGGATCCTTGAATGACAGGCCTCGTCCCGGGAGGTTTCGAGTTACAACGCCTAAACAAGATCGTTACATTCTTTTTCAACATCTACGCGACAGATTCCGTACGGCAACTCAAACTGCATGGGAGACGGTGGGTGTAAATGGTAGACGTATAGGTGCAAATACAATCCGCCGGCGTCTTCGGAGTAACGATCTTGGAGCAAGACGGCCTTTTCGTGGAAATATGTTGATGCCCCAGAGACGTCTCAACCGTCTTTTATGGACACAGCTCAACGTCAGCAATGGTTACATAGAAGATTGGCATCAGTACTGTGGTCCGACGAGTCACATTTTCATTTGCGTCACAGTGATGGTCGAACAAGTATTTGGAGACGTAGAGGAGAGCGTTATTTGGATCCTTGCGTTCAAGAGACTGATCGTTGGGGTGGAGGCAGCGTTATGGTATGGAGGCTATATCACTGAATCATCGGACGCGTCTTGCTGTAATTAACGGCACTCTAACAGCTCAACGCTAAATCGATGACGTCTTACGTCCCAACATGCTTCCGTCTCTTGGTAGACACCCGGAAGTTGATTTGTTTCAACACGATAATGCCCGTTCCCACTCCTCTCGCATCACACTTGACTTCCTTAATGCCAACAATGTTCTGACACTTCCATGGCCATCTTTCTCCTCGGATGTGAGCCCGATCGAACACCTTTGGGATCAATTGGGGCAAGCTGTAAGGAGACGTTATCCGATGCCCGTAACGTTAGGTCAGCTTGAAATCGCATTACAAGATGAATGGAATAACATTCCACAAGGTTGTATCCGTCGCCTGGTTCGCTCGATGCCAATGAGATGCAGATCATGTGTAGCTGCAAATGGAGGACACATTCGGTATTGAAACTGCGAGTTTGTGATTTTACTGTGGTTCATTTAACGTTTCATTTAGTGACAAAGACCGCAGTTGATAATCCAGTTTTCACATTGATTTGTTACTGATGGAACAAAACAAAACACTAATTATTTTTAATCATATTGTTCCATTTTCATTGGCACTCAAGAGGCCTATATATAAGCCCATGTAAAACTTGTGACGCCCAGGGCGGGGCCAATTTTGACCCCAAGGCTTTAATTTGAAGAAACTTAGTAGAGCTCAATCAGATAAAGCTACATGTCAAATTTGGTAGCCCTGGGCCTTATGATTTCAGACAAGAAGATTTTCATTTTTTTTCAATTTTGTTGCAAACCCCAGTTTTTGATGGAATCAGATTCTTTCAAGAAATTCTGAAGAGGACGACGACGGCAGGATCATTTCTGTGAAATTTCATAAAAATTGAATGGGTGGTTTCAGAGAAGAAGGTGTTAGAAATAAGAGTTAACGCATGCACGGCGCGGACGCACACTGGGCCATGACATAAGCCCGCTGGTCTTCGGCCAGTTGAGCTAAAAATCTTAAGAAATAGAACTAGAGCTGTCACTGAATGTGACTTAATACCCCCGCCAGCGCTTTGACACACACAGACAATTACTAGCATTTTGTACACAGACGGACACTCGGACAGACAGGCTGATTCCAGTATACCCCCGAAAACATTTGTTTTGCGGGGGTATAATAAGAAAGCATTTATAATGGTCGACGTGACTTTGGCAATGCACTCCAGCAATTCAGCATTGAATTTGGGCTCCTTAGCAGGCGCGAGGACGGTATCCCAAGATCATTTAGCACGTCCGAACAGTCTGATCTTGGTTTTTAATCTTCGTATGAACTATTTGACCCCGTAACTGTCTTCAATCCTCGAGCAGACGACAAAATTTTCGACTAGTCAGTATTGACAGCATTTTCCGACGACAAATCAAAAGTGGCTCAAATGGTTGTGGAAGGTAGAAAGGATTCTTTTCAATGTTTTCACCTCACCTATTCCCAAACTATTTGAATGTCCTTTTTTGCAGAGAGCTGTCAACTCAATTGTTTGGTAAAGATTTAACTCTTTACGACAAGAAAAAGATGTAGACTTGCCCAAGTAACGTGGCTCATATGATGGAATTAGCCTTTGATAGATTTTAAAACAATGAGGGAAAAAGGAGAAAATACTGATTACCAGCATCTTCGTGACTAGCATTCTCGGAATTAGCATTTTCTCCTTTTCCCACGATGTTTTATAAAAGGCTTCTTACTCAGGGTCGTTAAAACTTAGGATCGTTCGGTGTTCAAGGGTTTATTCAGCAGGACGAAGACTGTTGTATAGTAGTAAACGATGTCCGGCATTGCTTATAGATGGATTCCATAAAGAAGAGGGGAATGAACGGAAGAGCGGGCGGATGGAGAATGGCGGCGGAAAGCGAGAGAGAGATGGGGGGGGGGGGGAGGTGGTAATGACGGGGGCTGATGGAGTGAGGGGGATGAAAAAAAAAACAACAACAACAGATTTTCAGAGACGAATAACTTATTAATCTTGCAATATAGGCCTAATCATAATACAATTTTATGTCATTCCATCGTTTTCAATGGTTTTTAAATTTTCTACATACAACAATAACTTACCTAATGAGAGAGATATAATGACAGAGCGGGCGGACGGAGAATGAAGGAAGAGAGAGAGGGGGGAGAGGGGGTATAGATAGGAGGCAGATGAAGCGAGGGGGCAAAACAGACTTTCAGAGACGAATAACTTGTTAATTCTGCAATATAATCATAATACAATTTCTTGTCACCCCATCATTTTCAATGGTTTTTACATATTTTACATGCAACAATAACTTATCTAATGACAGAGATATAATGACAGAGCGGGCGGACGGAGAATGGTGGAAGAGAGGTGGGGGGGGGGGGAAGAGGGAGTATAGATAGGAGGCCGATGGAGTGAGGGGCAACACAGGTTTTCAGAGATGAGTAACTTGTTAATTTTTCAATATAATCAATCATAATACAATTTCTTGTCACCCCATCATTTTCGTCATTTTCCACAAGTACATGTAACATTGACTTATCTAATGACAGAGATAAAATGACAGAGCTGGCGGACGGATCATGGTGATGGAGGAGAAAGAGAGAGAAAGGGGACGGGAGGGTATAGACAGGAGACCGATGGAGTGAGGAGACAACACAGATTTTTGGAGACGAATAACCCATGAATTCTGCAACATAATCATAATACAATTTCATGTCATTCCATCGTTTTCAAAGTTTTTACATTTTCCGTAAGTACATGTAACATACAACTTACCTAATGGCAAAGATATGAGAAAACGCGAAATTTTCGCTGGACGATCGGGCTTTGACGATCTGTATTAAAATGTAACTATCATCATCTGAGCAACATTTGACGATCTGTATTAAAATGTAACTATCATCATCTGAGCAACATTTCTCGTGGTCGTCTGCAAATGCTTACAATTAGGACAAGTCTACAATTTACTAGTCTGACAGAGTTAACCTTTGACCATACAATCCCGGGTTTTCACGACCCTAAATGGTTCATTGATTGAATAGTGTTTTACGCCGCCTTCAACATTATTTCAGTCATATCACTGCGACAGCTCACATATTCATGTACTTCCTGGGTTTCACCAGTACAAGTCCAACGACACTCCCACGAAAAACCCAGTGGATCCAGTGAAGCTTGAACTCCAGGCATCCGGGTCACGAGTCCCACACTTTATCACTGAGCCATGCAGGACCCATTACAACCCTGAAAAAGAAGCCTTTGGAAAACATTGTGGACAAAGGAGAAAATGCTGCTAACTAGCATTTTCTACTTTTCCCACAATGTTTTCTCCCCTATCAAAGACAATTCAATCATTTCAGCCACGTTTGAATTGTCGTCTGCAAATGCTTTCAATATGGACGAGTCTACAAATTAGTTGCCTGACAGAGCTAAATTGTATCCTACCCTGCGGTATTACACTAGAACGAACCACTTACGATACACGTTAATGAAAAAGTCACATAGATAATACAACATGGATTATATAAGTTCTCTATTTTTATGGGGAAGGTCACCATCTTAAGGATAAGACACCCTAATGGGATTCGTGTTACATCGCCTTTTATCGCCAAAATCGTACGGATTCGGTTAAGAGTCGGGTAATCCAAAATTGATGCGGGAAAGCAGCGTCTATCGGCCGATCGATTACGGATTACCTGGGTCTATGCCGACTCCGTAGGTTTTCTCGGCGATGAAAGGCGATGTTACATGAATCTCATTAGGGCGCCCTATCCTTAACATGTAAGTGCAGGAATTCGAAAATATAATTACATAAATCTCAAAAATTCATCTCACGACTACCCTTAAACGGAGATTATGTAAGTCAACAGTCCTTCATTTTTAAATGTAAAACTCAAAAAATATACTAGCTAGCTTCAGAACATTTTCTATCGGGATAAAATTTAAGAGACAGATTTTGCAATTTCTCATTTTACAGACATAAATTAATTAAGGTCACTACTACCAAACAAAAGGAAAACAATCTATAACATCTCAAAACGTGCAAAATTACTTGAGCGATGTTCTATGAAAATTAGGTCTCATGCATCTGCATAATGCATCGATTCATGTCAGCCTGCGCTGAACTTGGTCGAAAAGTATTGCTTTCGTTCTACTTTCTTCATGACCAATGACCACCATTTTGCATCAAGATTCACCCGGTTGTTAGACAAAATGGATTTTACTGTGTGATGACTGGCTTGGTATATGCAATACAGAGATGCATTTAGCGCCCCCCCCCCTCCAATTGCCATAGTATGACTCATCTAAATATACATTATATAAGCTATTTTTCTTGTCCGGATACAAACATACGTCTTAATGATTTAAATAAAAATTCACACATTGCATATATTACGACTGTTTCTAACAACTGAAGCTTCTTACCGCATACGTTGACGGTAACAAAAGGGAAATGGCGCTACAGTTGATCCGCTCCTCTTTCAAAAGTTAATTAATACCCCCATTCCACTAGGCCGCGATCTACGGCGCTCTGTGCGCTCATACAGAGCGCCATAGATCGCTGCCGGATTGGTGATTATGAGAACACTCCCACTCAGATAACAGCCAGATAACGCTCCCCTGGCGATCAAGTAACGACCATTGAGATCCGATAGCGATTGACGTGTACATGGTCACTATCGCAGCCTCGCTAGGAGCTGCGACCTTATACGACCTGTTTTCTCTCCGTTAGTGACCCGAGGCTTTGACGCCCCTTTCGCTCCTTCCCCTGGGTGGCATACTGTAGTTAAAACTTTTGACCAAAAAATTGATTGTACCTACACCTGGTGGTTTCCAAATGCGAAATGATGACAGCCGAGACAGACACTCTTTTATATAATCCTCCAAGAGCGCGATCGGAGCGCCATCATATCGCCACTTGGTCGTAACAGAGCGCTATCATATCATATCAGAGCGCTATCATATCGCCACTTGATCGTATCGGAGCGCTATCATATCGCCACTTGATCGCAACAGAGCGCTACTGCATCTCTAATGGTCGCTATCGGATCACATCGGAGCGCGATGACCGGCATACTGGCGAACATCTGCGCTCTTGAGCGACCCGATAGCACTCCAGTTACGATGTTTACAATCAAGTTGCGTTTCGATAGCGATTTAAGCGATTAAGTAGCGATGTGACGGCGTTCTGAACAGATCGCCACGGATGTTTGTGCAAGGGAGTAGACTGATGGCGATCTTGGCGATCCGTTAAAGATCTTGGCGCTCTGCATGGCGATCTACGGCGCTCTTTGAGAGCGCCGTAGATCGGGGCCTAGTGGAATGGGGGTATTAATCTTAAAAATGCTATCAGTGAATCACAATGAAAATGTCTAGGAACTCATTCTGGCTTTACTACAAGAAAATTCAATCGACAGAATTATGGTCTGATCATGTAAATGATCCATGTATTTTAGCCAAGTGCCCGTAACACTTCCCAGAGTCGGGGAAGTATTCCATGCAAACCCAACAAATATGGACCCCACATTTGCACGTCATGTGATTACACCCCTCAATTTTTTCTATTCCAATATGACATTTCGGACAGAGCTTTCTACTATTCGGTTTCTCCTTTAACCATTTCAGTATAGAGTTCCCGTCTTTCAGTTCACTTTCATTCATCTCACACGTGATTCCCTCATGGAAACTTTTATGACACCTTGTGCACACCTTTTTCAGGCAAAGAGGACAAGAAAACAAAGTACTTTTGGAAGATACAACATAAACCATCTGGCAGTCTGCAGTTGAGCAATAGCGATATTTCTCATTGTTCTTACTGACAAAAGCAGAGACTGTAGCGTCAATAAACTTTTGTTTCTTTACAAGACCTTGTCTTATCTGTGTACTAAAGTCGCGGACAACAAACGGTTTCCCGCAATTTTCTCTAGCACACTTAACTGGGAATTCCTTGCTTTTAATTGCGTGCTCGATCTGACTTGCAAGACAGATTTTACAGTATGCGTGACCACAGTATTCAAGTCGACGAAAATCCTGCATCTCGACCGGGACGAAACATACTGGACAGTCAGGTAAGTCCTCCGAACATACATGTGAGCTTTCTTGCAACAAACTCTCTTTGATGTTCTGTATGTCATCAAACGTCTTTTTAATACTTTCCTCAAACCCACAGATAATCACTTCATGTTGTCGTAGATTCAACTTGACCGAAACTAATTCATTGTCTTCAGCAAGCTTTTTCAGACCGATTCCATATTTATTCAATAATGTCTTCATCATTCCAGGCGGGTTTGATTTCCCCTTCAACTCAATGGAAATCTCCTGAGCAGAACCTACTTTCAATAGGTATTCATTTATTTCTTTTACGGCTGCCTCTCTGTTGACAGCAATTCCTTGCACTGTCAATTTCATTTTCTTTTCGTCAAGGCTAATGATAACGCCATACCTTTTCTCAATTCTTTCTAGTTCTGTTTTTCCACTTGCCGAGAAAATCTTATCAAGGTTCTTTGTGACACCACATTCGAAAACGTCCCCATCAATAAGGGCATCCACTTCGGCTTTTGCTCTAGCTACTTTACGAGGCGATGTGTCACTTATTTCTATGGAGAAGTTTCCAGACTTTAACTCGATGCATTTAATTCTCGTAGAGTGATTGGAATGCCATGTATGAATAAAATGGTCAAAGTCCCTTTTCAGAGCCTTGAATATTCGTTGGTTGACAAATGTACTTGTTTTGAATTCCATGTCGACCTGGACCTTATTGTTATCTATAGAGAATCCGCCATTTGTCAGAACGTCAGCCACTTGCTCACATTCCGCTGGATCTATAAATCCAAGGAATGCACAGCACATTACTGTGTTGTCCTTGATATCACGTATATCAATTCTAACTCTTGGATCTGCAACAATCTGTTCCACACGGTCATTAATCTGTTGTCTGATGCGGGTTGTTTCCATGAATCTTTTAGATACCTGCAGTCTTGGGATAACAATCTTTTTAAATCTTTTTGCATTCCCTTCCACCGGTAGACCAAGTGCATTTAACAAACCATACCGTATCGATTCTTCTGTAACATCACTCCGCAAGCCTCGAATCATTAGATCTGAATCTTTCTTAGAATGTCTTACTGACGCAGTGTAGGAATTATCTATCCGAATTTTACCAGCAACAAGAACTTTGGACAAATCTTCTGGACAGTTAAGATAAACAAAACAATGGTCACGGGCTGGTCGACGACACCAGCGAAGTTTCAGTGTGTACTCACTCGACTTCGATTTCTGCATTTCAAATACAATTGGGTGTAGAATGATATCACATTTTTCATCATTGTTTATCGCGTTTGTGGCAGTCTCTGCAGCATTTTTATCAACAAAAGTGATTTTCCCCCAATAAGGATAGTTATTCCCTTTTTTTCTAGGTCTCCACACTTCTTCAATTTGCCCATACAATGACAGAATATCTGTGACGTTTTCTTCTGTGACTTCACAACTGCGAAAATCTTTTATTTTTACATTGACCGTTCTGAAATCTGTTGGCATTAGAATGTCAACAACCTGCCCTCCAAGACCTATCAAAGCACGGTATGGTTTCACCCTTTTGTCTGTAGACAAGGGCTCTTCCATTGTTTGATACGCAAGACCTTCTGATATTGAGTTCATGTTACAGGAAAGCATGTCTCTTGCAATGTCAGAATATTTTGGCAGGCAGAATAAGGAAATCTCTCCCCTAATTTTGTTGGCATCCACAATTATAGTTGTCCCATTGCAAATTCTACTCAACTCCTCTTCAAGTTCTCGTCTTCTTATGTGCATTGGTCCAACAAAAGTCACGAAAACGTGACGCCCAACAGGTATTACAACTGCCTCCTTCACTTGTTGAGCAAGAAAACTTTCCCTATCAAGTGTAAGAAGGCCTTCATCTTCTGCTCGATCAATCAATTTATCAGGCACAGGAGTAATATCTGTAATGAAATAGTCAGTAGTGCGAAGCAACTGTCCATAAACCACCCAAGTTGGCTGGAGGCCAAGAGGCAACAAAGACGAAGATGGGTGAACTTGAACGCGTTGCTTTCGTCTCAGTGTTAAATAGCCTGCTTTCTCGTGCCCCAAAAAGATGCACATATTCTGCATTGTATTTCGGAAAACTAAAGACAGAAGAGTATCATCTTTGTCTTCATGTACACTGAATTCATATTTGATATTAATCCCACCTTCTCTTTGTAAAATTGTCATAATTTCCTTCACCATTTCCCTGGTGTTTTTCATTGCTTTGCCATTTATGCTATTCTTCTTGCACCACTGACCCTTTGCACCTTCTTTCACTTCGCTCCAAGCTTTGTAAACGTTCAGTGCAGTAAAAATGTCACCATTTTCATGGCAGAATTTAACTTTCAGCATGTCTGATAGCTTCTTTTCGTCTTCACTACCAACCCTAAAGAAGATATTTCTTTGGTTATTATAAGCTGCAATTATTAGTGTTTCCAATGGAACTTCTGCATCAATTCCTCTTTTCACTAGCGCACCAAGACGAGGATCAATCGGGAGCTTAGATATCCATCTACCAAGCTCTGTTATTTTCCCATTTTCTACTGCTAGTATCTCTGTAAGTGTCTCCATTGCCGTAGTAAGAGCTGCTTGTTCAGGAGGCTCCACAAAATCAAATGATAAAGGATCAGCTCCAATTTCCATCAACTTCAACAAGCCTTGTCCGAGATGTATTCGCAGTATTTCTGGTTTCCCAATTTTATCCATTCTTTCAAAATCTTTCTCACTATACAAACGATAGCAGTGACCAACAGATACTCGTCCAGCCCGACCTTTGCGCTGATTTGCTGAACTCTGGCTGATTGGGACCACACATAAGGAATTAACATTCTTTTTAGGATCGAACTGCATCTCTTTCGCAACCCCAGTATCAACCACAAATTTTATTCCAGGAATTGTGAGGGATGTTTCAGCACTGTTAGTTGCAAAAACAACTTTTCTTTTACCGATCTTGCCATGTGTAAAAACTTGCTGTTGTTCTTCTGGTGTTAGTCGGCCATGTAGTTGTAGACAATCAAAATCATCACTTCTGACCAGCTGCTTGAATTTTTCACAACATTTCTCAGTTTCAAATGGAGACGTCATAAATACAAGGATATCTCCGGCATCCACAGCTTTATCTCTATGGACCTCAATGGCTTTGTTTAATGCTTTATTGTAATAGTCTTCAGGAAATGGTAGGTCGTAGTCATCGTCATTATAAACGACTTCTACTGGAAATACTCTTCCACTGACTCTTAGGACTGGGCAATTACATACGGTGCCAAAGTATGTGGTAAAAACACTAGGGTCTATTGTAGCAGAGGTAATGATAATTCTTAATTCTGGACGTGTCTCTAAACATTTTTTCAACATTCCAAGCAAGAGATCCGTGAAGATACTTCTTTCATGTGCTTCATCAATTATGATACAGTTATACTTTGATAGCTGTTCATCTTTTAGACATTCATTCAGTAAAATATGGTCGGTAGCGAAAATGACTTTTGTAAGTGCAGTTATCTTGGATTGCATACCAACTCGATATCCTACCTCCTGGCCAACACTGGTTCCCATTTCTAATGCCACACGCTGGGCAAGACTAATGGCTGCTATCTTCCTAGGTTGGGTACACACAATCTGATTTTCCTCTGCAATAAAAACGAAATGCGAAATTTGAGACCACTAATTAAATGTGTCATACATTGGAAGACAAAAGAAAAAAAGAAGTTGAATTATGCTGACGCAAGGGGGTAATTCAAACAAGATAGCAATTTAAAGGACAGCTATGGCCCCCGCAATAATTTTTTCAAACCCTAACATGGGTGGGTTTGACTAATGAAAATCTTTGAAAGCGCAAGGGAGACATGAAGCCACAAAACTGTATTTTGAACACACAGAATGGACAGATAAAGAGAGACAGGTCAAGACCATACCAATAATCTCCAACAGTTGGCTGACGGTAGCTTCTGTAAATTAACTAGACGAGCCAAACACCTTACATTTTTTTAATCTTTACAAAGTTGAAGGGAGATATGGAGTAGACATGAAATCTAGGCTGAGGCATTTGACGTTTAACTAAGACCTTGACCTTAGATCTACATGATTAAACAATGAGTCCTGTTCACTGTCTCGTGGGGTGAAAATTTGACTTAACTTACATAACAAAAGCTCGGAGAATCAATACAATCTAGGCCCAAGGGAAGCTATCAATAGCATGTAATCTTCGAGTACTGCTGTAGGCTTGAACTTCGAGCCTGGCATCTGCAGTTTTCTCACCAAGATAAATATGTGTAAAATATTTTTTAAAAAAATAAGACAAGGGCTACACGAAAAATGGAGGATACATTCATAATTTAAAAACATGTGACCTTCCACGCTTCCGCTTCTGACCTTGACCCTGTAACCTGGCATGTGATACCTCAGCTTTGTACATTCAATGTGCTCAAATATCCGGAATACTTTTTTCAAACACTAATCAGAGGTTCAATGGGATATCTAGTGAAAGATTTAAAAGCATGTTATCTTTGACCCCCACCCCCTCTGCTGTGTCTTTGACCTTTGAGCCTAGCTTTTAGAAAATTTAGATTTGCAAGTTGTCATACCCAGGTGAACACAAGTTGCACCAGTGCTATATATATATTCAGTAGACCTGTTTTACGAGTATGTCACGTTTTACCACAATCTGTGATCTTGACCTTTGATCCTTGTGTCTGACTCCTTGGTAATGCACGTCTTCTCATCAAGGTGCACACAGGTGTAAAATATTTTAAGTATCCAGTAAGTGGTTTGAGAGTTAGATGGGACAGACACGTTTTATGAGCATGTGACCTTTGACCCCGAGCTGTGACCTTGCGTGTCGCACCTGAAACCTACGCTCTGCACATTCTCTGTTCAATGATTTGTTTGGTTTATAGTGCAGCTGTTTTAACAGCTAAGGTCATATCATAGCAGTCCGAGCACCTACAAATGCGTTTCGCGCGTTTCTCAGACCAGTACTGACACATCTTTGTTTCCAAGCCACGACACAACTTTGTTTCCAAGCCACTGACTACTTTTCTCGAATGAATCGGTGGTGAGAGGCGAAAAATCACCATAAAGAAAGTTTGCCTTTACCGGGTATCAAACCTACAACCACCAGGTCATGAGTTAGACACACTGACCACTGAGCTACCCGGCAGCGCTTTTCTGTTCAAAGTTTGAAAGATATAAAATGAATAAAAAAGGGTTACTGATAGACAAACTACTTTTAAAATATTGGCACTGTCTCATAAAGGTGCACACATGCATGTAATATTTTGAAAATCAGACCAAAAATTCACAAGTTATGGAGCATACACACTTTATGAGGATGAGACCCCAGACCTTTATTACAAAGCTGTAACCTTCATCTTAGAGTGTGGTACCTGAAACTTCTGCACTGCAAGTTGTTTCATCAAAATGCACACATATGCAACATACTTTAAAAATCATGCAGGAGATTCAAAGATTATGTAGTGGACAAGCTATATCAGCATGTGATCTTTTACGGCCTGCAGTGACATTAAGCTGGAGTTTGGCCGCTGAAACTTCCGCTCTGTAAAGCATCTCATCAAAATTTCTATGCAGTGAACCATTTAAAAATTCAGGCTAGAGGTTCAAGAAATATCTAGCAAACACACAGTATCAGCATGTGACATTTGACTGCTTGAACCAACTTTTATCTTGGAGTATGGCATCTGAAACCTATACTCTATATGTTGTCTCATGAAGGTGTGAAAAATTTTGACAAGAGGGTAATTGGCCCTAAAACTCTCAACTATGTAAAGTCATCTAGGATTGATAAAATTGAAGAGATCCTGGTTGTTATCATGTAAAACACACCTTAATTATATTCAGTATGCATAAAGTTTTTCCTCAATTTAACTTTTGTATATGTAACATTAACTGACATGAGTGTAGCCCCAACATTAATGAGTATCGAACTTAAACATGGCCCCTAGGGTTTCACAGCTTTTTCTTATATTTGTCCCAGTGAATTACTTTTTGACCTGATGTGACCCATTTACACGCTTGTCCGAGATATTATCAAGACACATTCTGACAATTTTCAAGAGTACCTGATTGAAGATACAGCCTCTGGAATGCATAAAAAGATTTTTTTTCAGGATTTGTCCTGGTAACCTACATTTTCACCCAATGTGACCCAATTTAGTCCCAGATATCACATTCTCAAATGCATCACAATTCAGAGGTACATGTAAAAAGTTGATGAAAAGAAAGTTTGCCTCAACCTGGTATCAAACCCACAACCACCAAGGTCATGAGTCATATGCTAGCTTGAGGCCTCATTTTTTTCTCAAAGTTGTCCAGGTGACCTACTTTTAGTGCCAGCGTGACCCAATTTCAAAATTGTCCAAGATATCATCAAGACAACTATTCTGACTGTTTTTCATGAGTATTAGACTGAAAATGTGGCCTCTAGAGTACAAACAGCAGCTTTCTAAGATTTTTCCCAATATCTAAAGTTTTTGACCTGACATGACAAACTTGGAGCAAGATATTATCAAGAAAAACATTCTCAAAACTTTTCATAAATATCAGACTGAAAATGTGGCCTATTGAGTGTACACACAGTTTTTCTTAGATTGTGCAAGCAACCTACTTTTTCACCTATATGACCAACTTTCAAACTTGTCCGAGATATCATCAAGACAAACATTCTGACCAATTTTCATAAGTATCAGACAAAAAAGTGGCCTCTAGCTTTAGAAGCTTGCACTCAAGGTTTTTTCCTTCTAAGAATCGTACCGGTGACCTAATGTTGGACCACACATGACCCAGTTTCAAATTTGTCCGAGATATCATTAAGACAATCATTCTGACAACTTTTTTGAACGTTGGACAAAAATGTGGCCTCTGGAAGAAGACACTTTTTTTTTTGATCCAGCAACCTAATTCTTAACCTGACATAGTCCAATTTCAAATTTTAGTCTGAGGTTTTATCAAGACAACATTCTGACTAATTTTCATGAGTATTCAATTGAAAACGTGGTCTCTAGAGAGTACACAAGGTATTTATTGATACCCTAACTATGCACCACATATGACAGACACAACATAATCCAAAAAGCTCACTGTGAGAACTTTATGCTCAGGTGAGCTAAAATTTAGACCAGGGGCTAGAGAGTTATGGGTTGAACACACTTCGTTTATATGTGATATTTGACAACTCTGCTGTGACCTTGACCTTGGAACCTAGGGTCTTACACCTCTGCTCTGCACATCATCTGAAGATGCACACATCTGTTAAATATTTCAACAATCAGGCAAGGTGATTAGGTGAACACACTTTATACAGTGAGCTTTAAAACCCTTCATCTTGGAGTCTGATGTCCATCACAACCGCTATGCTCATCGTCGCATTAAAGTGCATACATGTGAGAAAATATTATTAAAATGTCAGGCCAGGGGTTCCAAGAGATATGAAGTGGACACAATTCATAAGAATGTGACATACATGTATGACCTCCTACTATGACATTGAAAAGACTGGCATCTGAAACTCTGCTCTGCTCTGCCCATTGTCTCGTCAAGATGTACACACGTGGGATAGCTTTCAAGTCAAACAATGGGTTGAGATATGGACCAGACAAAAAAGGTCTTTAGATTGGGCTGACAGATAGACAGGCAAAGGTTTTTTATGATGTCTGATGTAAAGGACTTTTTCTAGCAAATCACGATTTAAACCAGTGAATTTGAAGGTTTGAGTAAATCATAGCTTTCTCCGTGCTAAAAGGAGGCTATTCAGATTTCTAAAATCTCGCCAAACTTCAATAATTATTTACACTAAATTACGTAAGGCGAAAACTGACAAACCATCTGTAAAAAAATAGGAAAAACAAAAAGGCCATGATGGCCCTCAGTTTGCTCACCTGTGCCTTTTGACCAAACATGATTAACTTCCGATCTCTTCAAAGATATTATGACAAACATTCTGAAAAACTGTCATGAGTATTAGGCACAAAAGGTGGCCTCTAGAATGTACACAAGGTTTCTCTAAAATTCATGACCTATTTTTAAATCATCCGAGATATAAAGACAAACATTCTGACCAAGTTTCATGAGCATCAGACTGAAAATGTGACCACTGTAGTGTACATAAGGTAAAAGTTGAAAATTCATGACAGACACAGAACAATCACAAAAGCTCATCTTCAGCACTTAGTGCTCAGGTGGGTTAAAATGTATTACAAAGTAAATATTTGAATGGTACATCCTAGTTGGCTATGTAGCCTATATAGGTATTTTCAAATCAAGCACCAGAATTTTGCAAACTCTTGTTCAAATCAAGCACCAGAACTTTGCAAAGGCTTGTGGGAATGTTACATGATTAACAAGAGGGCCATGATGGTCCTATATCTCTCCACTGGCTTGTAAGTACAAACCATACATAATAAACATTTCAATTCTTGGCCAAATGGTTTCAAAATGAAGACTTATAAAGGCCCAATTTTGACACCAGGGCTTTAATTTAAACAACTTTGGAAGAAGCCTATTAGATAACACTTGCAAAATATTATATAGCTGTATCTCAAGGTAAGGAACAAGAAGATCTTTTAAAATTTTCACTATATTAGCATATGTAAAACGTGTGACTTGTGGGGTGGGGCCAATTTAGACCTCAGGACTAAAATTTGAGCAATCTTGGTAGTTGTCTATTAGATAAACATAGTATACACACAAAATTTGGTAGCAAGGAACTGAAGATTTCCCTATGTAAGCCCATGCAAAATTCATGACTGCTTGGGCCAGGCCAAATTTGATCCAAGGGCTGTATTTTGGACTGTCTGAGTAGAGGCCTATTAGATGAAACTATGATTTGATAGCTCTCGGTCTTATGGTTAGTGTAGAGAAGATGTTTAAAGTTTTCACAATATAAGCAATTGTAAAACTTGTAACCCCTGGGGCAGGGCTAATTTTGACCCCCAGGGTTATAATTTGAACTTGGCAGAGGTCCGTGGGATGAAGCTACATGCCAAACTCATAGCCGTAGGCCTAATGGTTTAGAACCAGAAGACTTTAAAAGTTTTCGCTACAATTTGAAGAAAACTTGGTAGTGGTCTATGAGATGAATCTACATGCAAAATTCAAGAGCCCTTGGCCTTATGGTTGCGGAGAAGAATATTTTCAAAGATTTTCAAAATTTTTCAGTTTTCTTGCCTTGGGAACAAGAGTTTTTTAAAGAATCAAATTCGTTCAAGAAATTCTGAAGAGGACCTAGGTAGGGTCATTTCTGTGAAGTTTGGTCAAAATCAGATGGGTAGTTTCAGAGATGTTTGAAATAAAAGTTAGCATGGATGGACAGACGCATTGGTGGATGGATGCATGACAGACATAGGCACATGACATAAGCTCACTAGCCTTCAGTAAGTGAAGCAAATAACATTGGTTGATTATGTGAATTCCTATTCCAACCAGTATGATGACATAATTTCTGATCCCATTAAAATAGAGGCAAAACGACCTTCCCATTGGCAAATGCCCAATATTGCAAATTTTTCTGAATATAATCTTATAATTTCTGGACAGTTGTACAAAAAATATATCTTCTTGTACAAAGTTGTTTTACAGGAAAATTAGATTTATGACAAGAAAAATAGATAAATAAAATCCTTTGAACAAATAAGGTAAATATCAAAAGACCACATTGTACAAGCTACAAAACTTTTGTCATGTTCTTCTATTAAAATGGACTTAACAGTTCTGCTAGAAAACATCCCAAAAATGAAATGAGAAACCAACCTGCAAATCCTGCCTGGTAGAGATACTGTACCATCTGTGTTGACTTTCCAGACCCTGTTTCACCAAGTACTACACACACCTGGTTCTCTTTGACTGTTGTGAGGATTTCTTCTCTGCATGCATACATAGGTAATGCTGCCTCAAGTCTCCTACATTCAGCTCCAAATGCAATTCTAATCTTCCTTATTTGTGTGTTAAAATCTTTATCAATCACTTCAGTGATTTTTGTTTTCATAGCCTGAATATATTTCACAAATTCTTTTCGCTGAAGGCTTAGTTCCTTTATTTTGTCTTCAAGGGCAGGTATTTGATCAACTAGAGTCTGAAAATCCATCAGGGATAATCCTCTCTTAGCATGTAATCTGTCCTGGACATCTCTCAGTTTAGTTTGTTCGTTTTCAAGTTTTGCATTATGTGTTCGTATTACATTCTCTGCCTCACCAACAATATCTTCACACACTTTCAATTTATCAATTTTATGGTCTTCACAGACTCCTTTTGCATCGTTTTCACTTTCATAGCAGCAAATCTTTGTGGTCCAGTTATGGTTACTTTTATTTAGAAGATACCTGCCTTCAAGAAGCTTTCTCTTGCTAGAGAATCGGAGAACAATCATGTGTTTTGTGGCAGCAGCATCAATAGTTTCTGTTTTTTTCACAGTAAAGTCTACATATTGTGGGTTACCCATTCTATACTTTAGAAAATCTTTCAGGTGTGTATGTTGTTTAATGTTTTCTTTTAGAATAATATATAAACAGTATTCCCTACGTGAATCATTAGTCACACTGTTACGCTCTCTTGTTGAGAACTCTACTTGATCTGCTGTCTCTTTCCTCTTGTTTTTTTCTTGTATCAGATGTTGCTGGGAAGATATGTTTTCTTTAGATTCTTGTCTTGCCTTAATCTCCATCTTATTGTTTTGTCTCTGTTCTGTACTATCAAATGACTTCTTTCTATTTCTTTTCCTTGTTTGTCTTTCACTTTGGTTGTTTTCTTTTTTCAATTTATGCTTACTAGACATATATCCTGTATCCTGTAAATCTTTGACCAATTTTCTATTCATTGGTTGATTTTGTGTAGCATTACATTCAGTAAACCTGGCTTTAGGTCTTGCACCAAGATCTGTGTAGCTCTTTGTCCTGCTTATCGGGTTTTCAAATGAGGAAAGTAAAGTCTGTTTCAATTCAGTATTTTGCTGGAAATCTGCTGAACTTCTCCTAAAAATCATAGTTTGACCTTTATACCAATCATCATTTTCTTTGGTGCTGACCTTACCTGGATTAGGTATTGTAACTGTGTCAGGCTTTGATGTACTACTTTCATCTGTAGGTCCTGTTTTACTGTCAGCATTACTTTCGTCTTTTGGCCATGTACAAGTGTTGGGACTAGTTTCATCACAAGGCTCTTTACATATATTCATTTCTGGTCTGTTTTTATCGAAATCATTTATTAATCTTTCCTTGTTCTCATCTGTCTTGCTGTCTTTATCCATATTAAGTCTTTCTTTTAATCTGTATCAGTTTCATCCGCCTAAAATATAATGAAATCTCAATTAATCTTTTAACCCTTTACCTCACAGTGACGCCTTTTAATGCCCCTGAAGAAGAGGCCTTTTAAAAACATTGTGGGAAAAGGAGAAAATGCTGGTAACCAGCATTTTCTCCTTTTCCTACAATGTTTTCTACCCTATCAAAGAAAAGTTGCGTCATTTGAGCCACTATGAAATTGTTGTCTGCAAATGCTTTCAATTTGGATAGGTCTTAAATTTTGCCGTGTGGTAAAGGGTTAACAAACGATCACCTGTTTTTTTTAAACTGCTAATACATTACGGGCAACAAAGTTATAAAGGAAATGAGCCATGCCTTGTAAAAAGGGGGCCTCTGCACAAAGTATCGATCCAGGCCAGCTGCGTAAATTGTGCGGGCTGGCCTGGGCCAAAAATTTTTGCTTTTGGTCAATTTTCTGTATTCAAAGGACCAGTGTACCTCATGGTTCAGTCGGTTTTTTGAGAAAATTGATTTGATCGATCCATAATTTTATGATGACTTGCTGGGTACCATGGACGACGGAGATGCATTAAGACCCCTTTTGCCAAGTATGGCTCAAATGCTTGTTACCAGCAATTTCTCTTTTATTCACCATCTTATCAAAAAGCTTTCTGCATCAGGATCCTTAAAGCACAGGATGAATAGTAACCAGATTTTCTCCCTATCCCACAACATTTTGGGTCCAGTCAGAGACAAATTCCCTAATTTAAGACAAATTCTGCCTAATCTGTCATTTGCAAACACTATCATTATTGGCAAATCTACAGCTGTATGGAGTTGCATATGGTATGAATTTAACCCTTAACCTGCTAAATAAGTGAAGTGAAACTTTCGAGCCCATAGTAAAAACCCAAATCTTACTATTTCAAAGGTATTTTTTTGAGGAAAATCTCTCCTAATTTGACAGTATAGATCAAGATCAGACAGCACATTCTGTGCAGTCTAATCTTGATCTACACAGTCCACAAAGGGTCCTTGCTTAGCCGACGTAGCAGCCTAAGAATTAAAATGAAATAATTTCAATGATTTCATGACATATTCGACCCCGAGAAAAAAGGTAAAGAAGACATTATACTGATCTGAAATTTTGAGTCTAACTGTTGACAATCTCTTCAAGTTTATAAATCAGCTAGTTTGTTGTCCTTCTCGTACTTGAATAGTGAGAGTATTAAAGTACAGTAAAACCTATTGTTAACAACTAATCAGATGAACCATGCCCTGGAAGCCTGGCCAGGTAGCTCAGTGGTTAGCATATACCCCACTCGTGACCTGCTGGTTGTGAGCTCGATACAGTCAAAGCAAACTTTCTTTTTGGTGATTTTTCGCCTCTCACCTCTAATGCATAGGAGAAAAGTAGTTACTGACTTTGAAAGAAAGTTGTGTCAGTAATGGTGTAAGAAAGCCAGGAAACACATGCCTAGGTGCACTGAGCACTGTCATATGACCTAACCTGTTAAAAAGGTGTGAAACTCCAATTCAATCAGTGTTGTCAAAATAAGCCGATGGTCGATCGAAATCATCGCTTAAAATCGCGTTTGGATCAGTTAGTTTTGCTGTCGATACGAGTTTTTTTTTACCGCCAGCTTTGTTTATATTCGTTAAAATTCCGTTAGGATCCTTGAATTTTTAAGACGTTTTATAATAAATGCAAGCCTAACCAGAAACCCCCTTTACACATCGTGCCCTTAAAAATTTTTCGGAAAAACCAGTCTAAAAATAAATGATGCTTGTATCACAATCGCAATGTCTTGTAACCTACTAAGTCGTTAAGACGCTCTATAAAATAAAATTGATTTATCAAGCGTCCAGTTCTTATGGTTTTGGTCGATAATTGTTTTGAGATTTCGCGACGCGGATTTTTTTTAAAATTCTTTTTAGAACACATCTCAGCCTGCTGAAAAAAAGGAAGAATACACCCAAAGAGCGTCTAGAAACGCAAATCGTATATGAAACAAAGCGCCTGTGCCCCTATCAGCAAAATTGGAAGGATGATTTTAAAAGGATACTTTATGACGAATTTTGAATCATCAGGCCCCTTTGTCACTGGATTAATACAGTAACTTAAATCTATGTACATGCTATTAAAAAGCATGATATACATGACATACTGTATTTCTACCATTTCTACAGCTGCTCAGTTGTTACTTTTGTCATAAATTTTGGTGTATTAGAGGTGGGAGAAATATCGAGACTTTAGACCCCTGACCATTTAGACCCCATTTTTTTCCTATTTAGTGTGACACTCTTGGGACACTCATACCCATATTTCTGGTTTTCAGATCCCTATAACATGTGTCTTACATGCTTGGCAGATGTTTTTAGAGCTTTGTAGGAATGGTGGCCATTGCACTACACAGTAATCATACAGTTGTCAGCACTAAATTTCTTGTGACACAGGCCTAAATCTATTTTCTTTTCACATGTATACATTACATACTTTGCTGATAGCCCATCTGTATTTAGTCATTTTTGATTGTATCACACAAAAAAAAGTTCATATTTATTTGGGTCGTATTCACAGGATTTGTGTGATCTGCATCCAAATTTTGCAAAAGTACAACAGATTATTGATGCGGAGGAGCAGAGTGATGATCTGTTGGCTCATGATGTAGCCATTCTACAAAACAAAGCATACAAAATGCTGATGAATCTAATTTATTAAAAAAAAAAAAAAATTAAAAAGAACCAAATGAAATAATAAAAACAAGTTGATCAATCAAATCATACTTTTTTGTAACTTCGGAGGGATCCCTGATAATCAGGAGGGCACCCAGATAATAAAGTTAGGGAGTCCTGCTGGATCCCAAAGAAAAAAAAATTGTGTCAAACCCTGGAAATCCTATGAGTTTGCTGAATTTAGGCTTTACAGTGGATTGTTATGACTTAAGTATGTTGTCAGAAACTTAAAGGTTGTTTAGTTTTTTCACAAGTTGATGCAAAAAAATAGGATTGATTGATTGATTGATTGTATGGTGTTTAACGCCGTTTTCAACATTATTTCAGTTTTATCGTGGTGGCCAGTGCACCTGTCCATGCTTTCCTGGAGTCTTTTACCAGTACTTCGCACAATCTTCTTTCCAAGCCACTGGCTGCTTTCCCACATAATCATCGTCGAAACAATGGTCAGCAGTGGGAGAGGAATGAATCCTGTCGCAGTGACTAACATCAATCCTCGGAAAGAAATTGGCCGAGCCAGGGGTCGTAGCCAGGGATCGAACCCTGGACCCCGTGTTCTCAAGTCCTGCATGCTACCGACTGAGCTACCAGGGCTCGGCACAAAAAAAAAAAAAAAAAAAGGAATAAATTGCACAAATATACAACTCGTTTCAAGGCATACAACCGCACTGATACACTGAAATCCAATGCAACGACTTCGGAACTGTAAATGCGCGGTGACTTCCCGCGTCTTCCTGCTGATGCTGTCTTTTTTATGTTAGACATAACCTTTCCTGTTCCCATCTTTGGTGCAGTTACTTAAGGAGTGAGTGAATATTTTTATATTTCTGTAAAGAAATAAAATGCAACTGCCTTATTAAAGGTGGCCCTTCAGATTTTGGGACGAAAATTTTACAAAAATACAGAAAAATCATCCTTATACTCCCAAAGCCTTTTAATTTTCATTCATAAAACCCCAGTAGTCGAAAACCATCCGACAACAAGAGAGATTAGAGATTTACTACGGCCCAGGTCGACACCGACGGGAAACACGTTCTATTTTTACATGAGCAACTCGCTCATTTACATACCAGAAATACACAGACAAAGCTTCAAACATAGCGTCCGAAGAAGACATTATGGAAAATAATTACAAGTTTGTTATGTTAATGGAATTTAAGCGTCATTAGTCATGTGCCAGTCACTTGACATTCCCACAATGCTTTTTTGATTTCTGGCGCGAAATCTAAAAATACCTTAATAGGCTACGTAGCCTTTTAAGGGAACACCATCAAAAAAAATGTTTTTTGTAATTTTATGATTCTTAATTATTGATGATTTGTATTGTTTTTTCATCTAAATTTCAGTGATATATATATTTTTTAATTTGGTGAGATGTGAAAAATCTAAATACCCACCTTTAAAAGGTAAACAACGCCTGAAAAACACTGGACAAACACAACAGTTGACACGAGTTAGATCTCGGCAGCAGTAAAGCTTGACCAAGTTCATGTATATTTTATAAACTCAAGGGTGATTCTGGTTTATTTTTTTCTTTACATACAACGTAGGCATGAGAATATGCATTTATAAGAACAAAGATGAAAGACACTACACACCAGAAATGCAAATTAAATGAATAACAAAATTAGAGTCTATGAACTTAAACAACACTTGATTATAAAAATTCTTTCACTTGTATTGTATATCTAATGGCAGTATTTTTCTCTAAAAATCCACTTTTTCCCCAGTGCAAAAAGCTTAAGAATATATTACAAATGATCTATTTTATTAAAAAAAGTTTAATACTATTTTCTCCAAAGAGCAAATGTAATGTATTTTGGCAAAGACTGAGAAAGAAGAATGAAGGGATTTGAATGCCAGGAGATGGCTTCCAAGGTGTTTAAAATTGCAGAAATTCAATTTCAGCCAGGGAGCTTCCCCCCCCTGGTCCCCCTACCAGGGCGCTGCCCTTGAACCACAAGGGGCCTAGGCAGCCCTCTTGAACCCCGGCCTGATCTGTTGGAATTCAGTTTTGATCAGTTATTTTAAAACATTTTGACAACCCTGTTCAATCAATCAATCATGCTCTGGTAAATGGAGCTTTCATCCTTTACCACATAGCAAAATTTTAGGCTCGTCCATATAGAGAGAATTTGCAGACAACTATTCCAATGTTTTTCAAACGATAGTTTGAAAACGTAATGGGAAAACGGAGAAAATGCTGGTCACCAGCATTTTCTCCTTTTCCCACAATGTTTTTAAAAGCCCTCTTTTTCAGGATCATTAAAGCTTGGAATTGTGTGGTAAACAGTAAATGCATCGCTGATCCATAGAATCCATTTTTTTAACAACCCACTGAATCATAGGTAGACAGATCCTTGGACATTTGGAAAATTGACTAACAGCAAAAAGCTTCCAGCCAGGTCAGCTTGCACCAGCTGCGCAGGCTGACCTGATTTGTTACTTCCTGCAGATGCATTCAACCCCCTTTTTGTACAGCATGGCTCAAATGTACTTCATTTAAGAGTTTGAGTTCATATGGCAAGGCCCTGTCTAAAGTCCATTACACTATGGCAGTAACAGCTTTGATCCATAGTACGTAGGTTTTCATAGATAATAGTCCGTGTTGTCCAAAGAATACTATTGGCTACTAAAAGTAGCAATTAAAATGTGCCAGGGAAAAATGACCATCAGAGACTTTGCAACTGAAATATGTAGACAGAATGTCATTAAAAGTACTGAAACTATTGTGTTGATTGATTGTATGGTGTTATTGCCATTTTCAACATTATTTCATTTATATTGCGGTGGCCAGTGCACCTATCTATGCTTTCCTGGTGTTTCTTTTTACCAGTTCTCGACATACATGTAATATTCTTTCCAAGCCACTGGCTGCTTTCCTACATGACCATCGTTAAAACAACGATCAGCAGTCAGCTAGGAATGAATCCTGTTGCAATGACAATCATCAATCCTCTCAGGTTTGATGTGGATATTGTGTCCTCTACTCTCTGAACAAGATTTTTTATTACTTTGGACTACTGACCTAGTTATTGACCAAATTTAACTAAAATTCAAACCTGGTCTTTTCTATATGTATACATGCAGGGTTTATTTCAGCTTTAGTTTGAGGTGGGCCCCTTGCTCCTAAATAATTTCTAAGTGCACCAATCATATTGTACAAGGGGGCCAATATTATAAATGAAATGAACTTTAAAGTGAAATTTTAGAGGCCAATATATTGAAATTAATGTCTCAATACATGGTAAAAGCACAGGGTATGGATGAAGGCATAATAGGGGTTAGTTACTCTGCATGACATTTTTTAATTTATGAGAAACTGGGACACAAGGAAAATGCTCAATTTCAAACTGCTACATGTATCTGTACTGGATATTTGGATAGTCCAGTGCTTAACCGTTTTAGCAAAGCATACTTAGCCTTTGTAGGCCAAAGGGTGAAAAGCTGGCTGATCTTTCCTGGCAAGGATCATTCACAATCTACAGTATGATCACAACAAAAGGAGGCCATTGCAACTATTCAACCACTAGTCACTTGTAGCCATTGAAAAATATTGTACATAAATTGCATAAATTAATTATTCAAACCCTTTATCGTTAACCCAAAACCGCAAATATCTGTGTTTCATTATGTAATAAATGTGACAAGTAATTCTTGTTGCACTGGATTGCATCTTTCTTACTTCTCACAGCCCATCCTATAATTCTTGTCAAGCCAAATTAGATAAAATCTTGCTTTTTGCACATATACATGGTCTTAAATGAACCATATGCATGTATCAACATTTGAAGAAAGTATGGTGTATTTTAGAAGAAATTTGTAAGTTTACCATTACTTTGACCTACTGACCTTGGTTTTGTGACCTTATATTACTTACAGATTACCTAGTAACACATGCTAACCTTTATATTATTGAGATAGCCACATGACAGAGGCAAATATATGACACACTATGTATATACCAAACACAAAACACCTGACAATCAAAAAAGCTGACCTTGAGTGCTCTGTGTTTGGGTAAAGCGCATAGTATTACAACAACATTGATAATTGCAAACAAGTTTAATTTTTATCTGAAATGCTTTTAGACAGTCACTTTCATTTGAGCCATGCTCTGGCAAATGGGGGTTTAATGCATCTGCATGATGCAATATGTCAAGCAGGTCATCATGTAATGATGGATCCATAACAAGAGAGCCATATGATGGCCCTGTATTGCTCCACAATACATCGTGTCCTTAATTGGCACTAACAGAGACATAAATCATGAGAAACCTGTATGGCAATTAGCTTTCATATAGAAAATAGCCAACTCCCCATGTCATTTATTTTTTCCAAGTGCAAAGATGATGTCAATAAATACAAGCAGGTCTAACCAAGTTTTGTTCATACTAAATATCAATGAACTCAAACAAAGAATGCTATGATAATAAGATTTCCAAAGGTTCCAAGATTAGCAGAAAATGCTTTTTCTGTGGCATGAATAGCACGTTCTAGAAACAAAAACCTAGAATGATACAAACCTCACTTCATAGAATATTTAACTCGTCTAAGCATGCTCAGTGGTTAGTGTATCTGACTCATGACCTGGAGGTTGAGGGTTTGATTACCGGTTGCAGCAAGTTTTTTCCCGCGATTTTTTGCCTCTCACCTCTGATGCATGTGAGAAAAGTAATCAGTGGCTTTGGAAAGAAAGTTGTGTCAGTACTGGTGTGAGAAAGCCAGTAAACACATGGGTGTGTCACTGACAGCCATGATATGACCTAAGCTGTTAAAAAGGTGTGAAACTCCAATTCAATCAGTGTTGTCAAAATAAGCCAGTCTGATAGTCAAGGGAGGTAAATGGTAACAAACTATGTATATCTGTTATGAATGAGCAGCAGTTATTACCCTTGATTAATGTTGGGCTTTAGTCATTTACTTCAAGAAGATTTTTAGAGTTCTCACTATATAAGCCTTTGTAAACCGTGTAAACATCTTGCAACAGGCCAACTAGATGATACAGGCAAGTTTTAATTAACCTAGATCTTACAGTTGGAAACGAAAACTATCTTATAGTTTTTAGTGTGCAAGCCCATGTAAAAACTTCTGACCCCCTGGATGGGGACAATTTTGACCCAGTGCCTATGATAGGGACAAACTTGGTAGAGATCTAATCAATAAAGCTGCATGCATAATTTGGTATCCCTAGGCTTTACTATCAAGAACAAAACGATTTTTGACATTTTCACTATATAAGCCCATGTAAAACTTGTGACCCAAGAGGTGGGTTCAGTATTGACTCTGGGCTATAATTTGACAAAGCTTAGTAAGGGTCCACTAGATAAAGCTACATGCCAAATTTGGTAACCCTATGACTTATGGATAGGAACAGGTAGATTTTTAAAATTTTTCACAATATAAGCCCATGTAAACTTGTGACCTAATTTTGTTGCCATGGAAACCAGAGTTTTCATTGGAATCAGATTATTTGGACAAATTCTTAAGAGAGCTTTGGCAGGATCATTTCAGTGAAGTTTCATCAAAATTGGGTGGATAGTTTCAGAGAAGAAGATGTTTGAAATAAAAGTCAATGCACTGACTTACAGACGGATGCTCGAGGGACACAGGACCATGACATAAGCTCGCTGGCCTTTGGCCAATGGAGCTAAAAACCGTTTTATATAACAACCGTGTCATGAGGTAGAAAGGTCCTTGGACATGTAGAAAATATACAGAAAGCAAAAATTTCCAGACTACACGGGCTGACCTGGGTTAATACTGTCAGCAGATGCATTAAGGCTCTTTTCACTGAGGAGGGCTCATTTGTATAATGCTGGGGCATAAAGAGTCACAATTTTATGGTTATACAATCACATAGAATACAATTACATACATGTATAGGTAATATGATAGCCAGGAGACCATCATGAATCTACCCTTTTACCCTTAGGCTGCCAAGCTCAACTCAAGGACCTTTTGCGGACTGTGTAGATCAAGATCAGACTGCACAGAAAGTGCAGTCTGATCCTGGATCTACACTGTCTGATCAGGAGATATTTTCCCCCTAAAACATACCTTTGAAATAGCAAAATTGGGTCTTTACAATCTGCTTGCAAGTTTCATTTCACTTATTTAGCAGGTAAAGGATAAAACGTTACAATACTTACTTTTAACCAAACTGAGAAAGAAAGCTGAAAAAAATGTGGTAAAAGGAGAAAATGCTGAAAACCAGTGTTTTCTCCTCTTGCTACAATATTTTCTACCCTTTCAAAAACAAATCCTACTCTTTGATCCACATTCAATTTGCCATCTGTAATGGCGTTTAATTTTGAGAAGTCTAAAATCCTGTTTTGTGGTAAAATGTTTTACCCTCAAGCACTTTCACCATGATGAATTGCATTTTGGATTGATGTAGATCAAGATCAGACAGTGCAAAACATGCATTCTGATCTTTGATTTAAACTGTCCACTTTGTTGAGCCATTCACTGACAAAGAGCAATACCAAAATTACAAAATTACATAGGTATAATTTCTAGATTAAAAATCTCTGTGTTTAAGGGTGAACATATACTCCTCACAAAAAGTTAAGCAACAATTAATTACCGCTGCATCAAAATTTTATTATCACACATAGAGACAATTTCATTGTATAAATGTAATGAGAATTGAGTTATAAACCAGTCCAAGCAATTCCGTACTTTTATCAGATAATGTTTCTCACTTACAGGCTTTTGAAGTAAAACACTATCTAAATCCACATGCAAAAAAATGGTATACTACCCAGATGTTTTAAATTCTCTAAAATTTGTTCAATCTGCAACAGTCAGTACACGGTTTGGCCACCGTTAGCACGAATACAAGCTTTAACTCTTTTGGGCAATTTGAGTGGCCAGCAAGATCTCCAGGTCTCAATTCGATTGAGCATGCGAGGGACATTCGTGACCAATTATTCATATGCAATGCTGACTTGAAAACATTTATATTGGAAAAGAAGTGCAAGACTGCTGACGAGGAAGCTAACCTCGCTGACGTGTATAGGAGTGCGGGGGTGGCCACCGCAGTGAGTTCAACTAAACAAGTTAAGAAAACTGGCCAAGGGAAGGGAAAGGTGGAGCTAGTGGCCAGTCCGGACAAGGGAATCAGGGTAGTGGGAGTAGTAGTACTGGTAGAAGCTGCTTTAAGTGTCAGCAGCCTGGCCACATAGCAAGTAACTGTCCAAGTAGGAAATGTTTCACATGTGGGAAAAGCACTCACATTGCCTGGGAATGTCCCAATAGGAATAAGGTAGGAGGGGTTTCAGGTGAAGAACGTATGAGAGACGATGAGGAGGAAGTTGTCAGTATGTGTGGGGCCTGTACGCTGGTCACAGAAACAGTTATCATGTCAGGTGCACACATGCCCACCTGTGGTACAGAACCCGTAACTGTGCATTTGGCCTCCAGTGCACAGAGTTCCATGCCTGTTTTGCGGGGTAAGTTGGCTAGTAAATTAGTGAATGTTCTGAGGGATCAGGGTTCATACAGGCAAGGCCAAGTAAAATTCAAGGACTTTTCAAGGACAAATCTTTACGTTTTCAAGGACTAATTTATGAATAATATCTACACATATTCATGAAGTCAGTACATCATTTTTGGATACAAAGTTAGCAATAATAGGAGCACTAGACGATGCAACAGGCCTAGCAATGGTAGCTATTGGGGGTGGGGGTACTATCAGGTTGTCACCTGGGGCGGAAGATGTGGTCGCAGTTTGTGTTTTATTAACCTTGGTTTCCTCTTTAACAAAGACATTTGTGAAAATCCCCGACATAGACTTCTGTAGTTTCTTATGCCCCTCTCCCTTTGCATGTGACTGCAAGGCACTTTCACCCATCTGTGCCACATCTATATCTTTCCTACATGCTAGACAGTGCGCCTGATATGTTCGTTTCCTTTACCCACGGATACCCTTTCGGCCCGTCTCTGCTATAGATACACTTTCCCATTACGATAAAGAAAAAAGTTTGAAAGTTGAATTCAGGCTCCTTAGGATCATTTCAACGCCATTTTGGTTTTATTTAGTCTGGATATTGAAATAGACTTTTTTCACGGATAAAAATGATGCAATCGAACGTAAACCAGTCAGCAAGGGAGGCAACCCAAACATACGAGTACGAACAGTTGGACCATGTATGTTCGAACTTTGTTTTCGCCCCCAGCACATTCGCCCATTTTTATTGTGGCACTCTCGCACGTCTGTCATTGCTTAAAACGTGCCGATTTCCTTCTAGAAAGTCCGCTATTGACTTTTAGGCTGATTTCAAATGTCTTGAATACAAGACAAAGTGAAATTCAAGTACTTTTCAAGGTGTATGGCCAGTTTTCAAGCACTTTTCAAGGCAAATTTTGTTTTCAAGGACTTTTCAAGACTGCCCTTCATTTTCAAGTACTTTTCAAGCCTGTGTGAACCCAGGGGATATGGGATGCAGCAGGGTAGTGGTTAGGAAGAGTCTAGTACCGGAAGGTTGGTTCTCAGGAAAGACTCAGTTGATTCGTCTAGCAGACGGATCAGTCTTGAGAGTACCTATGGCTGACGTGGATATCAAGACTCCTTACTTTACCGGAAGGGTACAAGCATGGTGTTTCGATAATCCGTTATATGATATCATGGTAGGAAATATTCCCAGGGTGCCAGATCCGGACAAACCGGAGGAAATTAATTCAGATGAAAGCATAGGGGCAGTAGAGACTAGGAATCTGGCGAAGGTAAGAACCCAAGCTTACAAGGGTCTGAATGTCCCTGAAATCTTTAGGAAAGACATTACTCGGGACGAGCTCAAAGCAGATCAATTGAATGACCCCACATTAGGGAAGGTTCGGCAGTGGGAAAGGGACGGAAGCTTGTCAGAAAATGGCAAGGCCCGGTTTTATAAAAAAGGGGGACTATTGCTCAGAGAATTTAAGTCGCCGACTGTCTATAACGGACATAATGTATTTATAACCAATTACAGTCCGCTCCACATATTACGAGATCGGTTTCACCGAGATACCGCTTATAACGTACATCTTGCCGAGTCCTTGCAGAATTCTTTCTTTTTTCTTTCATTTTATACTGTGTAGAACGAGATCGGTTACGGCGAGATATCGGCTACAGCGTAAAAATAGTCAAGGCCCCACACGTAAATTTCCCACCTTACAACGAGGTCCATTGATAAAATACATCGTCTGCATTAGTTTGTCACCATGCAAGGCAATTATCGAATAATTATTGGATTAACTGTCTAACATTAAACTATTGTCGCGTATTGGATATGTTTGCGCTACGGGCTAAATTGATCTGTAGGTGATTAAATGTTATCACACATTTTTTTTGAGCAGTTTATACATGTAGCTTATTACTGACCAGTTCTGATTTGTATTGTGAAGAGAAAAGAACACAAATTTTGAAAATGGATGATAACAAAAAACGAAAAGCTATTCCACTGGAATTAAAATTTGAAATAATTAATGAAGTCAAAAAAGGACTTCACTCAAAATCTGAAATTGCTAGAAAACATGGACTGGCATCGAGTACACTCAGCACGATTTTGAAAAATAAGGACTCGATCAAATCCAACTTTGAAAGAAGTTTGTTCCAGTCCAGTTGAAAGCGATTCCGTTCGGGCGAGTACACAGACATCGAGGAAGCGCTTTTCAAATGGTTCACATCGGCCCGTAGCGCAGGCGTACCAATAACAGGACCAGTCTTGGCTACTAAAGCTGAATCATTGGCTGAAAAGTTAGGACGCATTAACTTCAAGGCATCGAATGGATTTATTGAAAGATTTAAGGAGCGTTGGGGCATCATGTATAAAAATGTTTGTGGAGAAAGTAACGCTGTCGATTGTGAAATTGTACAGTCTTGGAAAGAGAAATTACGAGCCTCGCAACATTTTCAATGCCGATGAAACTGGCTTATTTTATAAACTGCAGCCTGATAAGTCTTTGCATTTTAAAGGCGAATCGTGCATTGGCGGAAAAAAGTCAAAAGAAAGGATAACTGTTATGCTTGCCGCAAACATGTCTGGAACTGATAAATTGAAGCCATTTTTAATCGGAAAATTCAAAAACCCACGATGTTTAAAGGGTGTTAAAAGTCTACCCACTGAATATGAGGCTAATGGAAGAGCCTGGATGACAAGTGACCTGTTTGAGAACTGGGCTCGGGAGGTTGATAAACAAATGCGTTTAGCACAGAGACACATTTTACTTTTCATCGACAGTTGCCCTGTGCATCCTGAATTAAACGGTCTGACTAACATTAAGCTTATGTTTTTACCACCCAACACGACGTCACACTTACAACCCTGTGACCAGGGAATCATTAAAGCGTTCAAGGTGTATTACCGAAAGTTGCTTGTTGATTCGGCATTATCCTCATTTGAGAATGGCACCAAAGCACAAATTAACATAAAAAATGCCATTTATTGGATGTCCGCTGCATGGCAAATGGTGTCCGTGAAGTGCATTGCAAACTGTTTTAAGAAAGCAGGATTCGAACACAGCAATCAGGTTGTCAACGATGTGCATGCAGAGGATCCGGAGGAAGACATCTCACTGAGTCAGCTGCGATTACTTCTTCCTGAGAACTTTCCAGAAACCTCTGCTGATGCATACGTTGACGTGGACAATGAAGTTACTGTGACAGGAACTTTCACTGACGATGACATTGTGTCAGAAATTAAGTTGCAGTCTCAGTGTTACAATCACGAGGATAATGACGATGACGAAACTGTAGAATCATGTGACACTTTAACTGTCGGTGTTTCTAGTGCAATGGATGCATTGAAAACTTTACGCCGGTTCTTTGAGTGCGAGTCGGACATTTATCAGAGCACATTTTCAAACTTAGCGAGTACTGAACAATTACTGCAGGATAAAAATCAAAAACAAAAAAAGGCAATCTAAAATAACAGCATTCTTCAAATAAATGTATATTTATTTTTAAAATGCTAACATTCATGTAAATATCTCGTAAATACATATACTGTAATTAAATACATTGTACAGTAAATCGATAGAGTTATCTGTCTTTGTATACTCTTCAAACAGAAGGTAATTAGCTACTTTCGGTGTAAACGAAAGTAAACAGTATGAAGGTCTGTATCCTTACGTATCCTTACGATGTTTGATTACTGATTTGGTTACAACGAGACCCGGTTACAACGAGGTAATACTACTTGTCCCCGCGATCTCGCTGTATCCGGAGTACACTGTAGTTGTACCAAAACCCCATAGAGAAACAGTTATACGCTTAGCACATGAATCCATTATGGATGCACATCTGGGGACCAGGAAAACAGTTCTCAGAGTTCTATCAGAGTTCTATTGGCCTGGAGTACAAGCTGATACACGTCGCTTCTGTCAGAGTTGTGACATCTGTCAGCGAACTACTCCCAAGGGAAAAACAGCAGAGTTCCCTTACAAAGAATGCCCCTGATTGAAGAACCATTTCAGCGTGTTGCAGTAGACTTAATCGGTCCAATTCAGCCGGTTACTGCGAAAGGCAGTCATTATATTTCGACCTTAGTGGACTACGCTACTCGCTTCCCAGAGGCAGTGCCTTTACCCAGTATTGAGACCAAGCATGTCGCAGAAGCTTTAATAGATATATTTCGTAGAGCTGGTGTACTGCGTGAGATGTTGGGTGACATGGGTACAAAGTTCGTATCCGGACTAATGTCTGAGGTAAGTCGTTTAGTCTTCATGAGACAATTAACTACGACACCCTATCATCCCATGTGCAATGCCCTCGTGGAAAAGTTCAATGGTACCTTAAGGCAAATGCTCAAAAGGCTATGTCACCAAAAACCAAGAGACTGGGACAAGTATATCAATGCTGCATTATTTGCATATCGAGAAGTACCCCAGGAGTCATTAGGGTTTTCCCCGTTTGAACTAGTTGTGTCAATGATGGAAATGTGAGGCCTCAGAACCTCCAACACCTTGAGCAACTTTTGAGTCAGGAATGGCAGGATATTCCACAACAACAGCTGGACGGCTTGATCTGCTCAATGCCCAGAAACTTGTATTCGTGCTAATGGTGGCCATACCGTGTACTGACTGTGTCCTGGTTGCAGAATGACCGAATTTTAAAGATTTTAAAACATCTGGGTAGTATACCACTTTTTTGCATGTGGATTTAGACAGTGCCTTACTTCAAAAGCGTGAAAGTGAGAAACATTATCTGATAGAAGTACAGAATTGCTTGGACTGGTTTTTAAGTCAATACGCATTACATTTTTACAATGAAATTGTCTATATGTGTAATAATGACATTTTGGTGCAGCGGTAATTCATTGTTGCTTAACTTTTTGTGAGGAGTATATCATTATCATATTAACATTATTTTTTACCAAACAATACCAGGTTTAAATAACCTTGTTGAAGGAGACTTTTGAAAACATTGTGGCAAAAGGAGAAAATGCTGGTAACTAGCATTTTCTCCTTTTCCCACGATGTTTTCTACTTTTTTAACTCTGTGCAAAAAGACAAAATTCTAGACTTTTTCCTATTGAAAGCATTTGCAGACAACAAAACAGATGTGACTGAAAACTGGATTGGTTTATGATTGTTAACATTGTGGGAAATGGAGAAAATGCTGGTTACCAGCATTTTCTCCTTTTTCCACAATCTTTTAAAAAGTCTTCTTCTTGAGAGTTGTACAAACTCAGGATTGTGTGGTAAAGGGTTAAAGACAAATCTCATCGTGTAAGCTATGTTTAATTTGTTGTATGCAACTGCTTTCATTTTAGACAAGCCTAAAATTTCATCAGGTAAAGCGTTACACACAGAAATCGCAAATGCTTTATTGTAAACTATAAACAGTCTTACCTTTTTTCAGAAACAAGTTTTTTTTCTCTCTGTTGACGTGTTCATCAAGGCATGAAGTAAGTTATATTTCTAACCACCCAAATCTTATCTATACTCCAACACCAAACAGGAAGTAGCGAGTACAAAGTTTTGCAGGCCTGGGTGACCTAGTTCAACAATAAATACACTATCAAAAACATTATGCTACAAAAATCAATTACAAAACTTTTTTCCTTCAAGCCGCAGTTCACATTAGAAAACATAGTGGCAAAAAGAAAAATAGCCTGTAACAAGCCACTTCTCCATACATGTATATACCAAAATGTTTTTACATGTCAATTGTCAATTCAGGGACAGACACTAACTTTACCCTTCACCACATAACCCTGAGTTTTAAAGACCCTGAAGAATATGGCTTTTGAAAATATTGTGGCAAAAAGGGAAACTGCTAGTAACCAGAATTATCTCAATTTACCACCATAATTATCTCAATTTATCACCATGTTTAATATCCTTTTGAAAATATGTTTCATATTTTGAGCTACAATGAATTTGTAGCTCTTGCAAATGCTTCCAATATGGACAGGTCTAAAATTTTGTCATGTAGTAAAGATTATGGGCAGCTGTCCAAAAGCCACTTTTTGGCAACATTTTGGACTGCACTAGTCTTCTGAAATGCTGAATCTCACTTCTTAGGGGTCTCTTCTAAAATCTAGATGTTCTCAAAATTGCAGAACACAGTATGGGTCTCTTCTAAAATCTAGATATTTTCTAAAAATTGCAGAACACAGTATCAAGACTAGAGATTTGTACCCGCCAACCCTGTTCTCAAGTCCTGCATGCTACCAACTGCACTACCAAGGCTCAGCATTTTTATTCTTCATATGGTTAGTTTCAAAGGGTGCTTTCAGAGTTGTTTACTTGACAGCATTTGTAGCCAGTCTGGCTGGCCTGCCAGCCTGGCTATAGCAAACCCCACTTTTTCAGTCCGAATTTGGTAGTGGCCACACCAGTTTTTTTCATTTTCCCTTCTTTGCTTTTTCACAAAGTAGTCTCAAAATGCATCAGATTTCCTTCTAGAGATGGATTAAATTTACAAAAAAAAATTGCAAAGGTGAGGACATTCCACCTCTCATCCATCCTTCCCACCATCCCTGCCTTTGGCATTCAGGGAACACCAGAAAAGCATTTCGTGGCTGTACCACTTTGGCCCAGTACTACGAGTTTGTTTCAAGAGGTTAGGGGTTAAAAATACCAATCAATAGATCTTTTACAATTAATTCTTAGGCTGCAAAAAAGAACTCACTGAGCTATTGCAGACATTATAGATCGAGATCAGTCTGCACAGGTGTGGTCTAATTCTAGATCTAAACTGATCCATCACCGAGATTTGCAAGAACTCGGGATTGTAGGGTAAAGGGTTAAAAGCTATACTGTGGATCTAAAACAATGACTGGTTTGGTTGCCTTTTTTATTTTGCAGGTTACAGGTTAACCCTTTGCCACACAATCCCTACTTTTCACGACCCTGAGAAAGAAGCCTTTTGAAAACATTGTGGGAAAAGGAGAAAATGCTGGTAACCAGCATTTTCTCCTTTTCCAACAATGTTTTCTTCTCTTTCAAACACAGATACCAACATCTCAGCTACATTCAATATGTCTCCAGAATGTAGTTTCAATTTGGACCAGTCTAAAATATTGTCATGTGGTAAAGAGTTAACCCTTTGCCCTACAACTAAATTCAGACTTGTCCATATTGAAAGCATTGTACAAGAGAAATATGACCCAAATTATTGTAGTTGTCTTTGATAGGGAAGAAATGGGAAAAAGGAGAAAATGCTGATTATCTAATAGTGGTCTCTGTCATACAATATCAGTGATTCTTTTACTCTTTACCAAACGACAAAAATTAAGACTGGTCCAAATTCAAAGCACTTGCAAACAACAAATTTAAGGTCTTGTTTGAATGATGGTTTCTGTCTTTTTTAGGTTAGAAAACATTGTGGAAAAAGGAGAAAATGCTGGTTACCAGCATTTTCTCCTTTTTCCAAGATGTTTTAAAAAGTCTTCTTCTTTAGGGTTGTTAACTTTCATGATTGTGTGCTAAAGGTTAACGGACATTTTTGATTTATCCCAACTGAAAGCATTTACAGACAACAAATAGAGTGTGGCTCAACTGATGAAATTTGCTTTAGAAAAAGAAAATATTGTGGGAAACGCAGAAAATTCTGTTTAACAGCATTTTCTCCTGTTCTCAAGGTGTCATAAATCTTCTTCATCTGGGTTATCGAAACATATTCATATTGTTTGGTAAAGGTTTTTAAGACTACATTTAACCAATATTTGTTGAAGCTCTACTCAGCAATGACAGTTTAGCAGGATTATTGATGTTTTTCTGCAGTCCTGTACATGTATGAAAAAAGCATTTGCAGACGACAAGATAAATGTCGGGTAATGTTTCAAAAAAAAAGCCCACGCATGGAAAAATGAAAGTGACCTTCGTGGAACTACAAAAAAGAGTAATTTTATCATCCTCGAAAATGTATGTCGTCCACGTTTCATTCACTCCAGTGTCTCTTACTCTGTGCATTTTGCAGGAAGTTCCTGTAAAAGGAAACTGGCAGTTTTTATGTCTCAACAACAATGATGCGTTAAAATACTATCTTACCTTGAAGATATTAACTTACCTTCTACGTGTGTTTCGCTCATGAATTTGACACACATATGCTGCCTCAGTGTCTGCTGACATGCACTTCTTTGAATACTGGTATGTTGTATTTTTACTTTCGATTTTGTAAATGTGGTAATGAACAGTTTGGCCTTCCGACCATTCGATAAAGAAATTTCTTACTAGATCCAGATCTAGATATCGATCCATTTAAATGTACGTTAGGATGACCATAAATGAAATTTGAAATCGAGGTCTTCAAAACATAATTATTTTACTGGTCGTGCTATCTTGTATCCGTTTTCAATCTCAGCGATGGCGATTGGTGTGTTAACACTGATGACGTCATCACACGACTTGAAAACGCGCGACAAAGACCCGTCAGCTAGTCTATATAATGAGCCATGCTCGTGCAACGGGGGGGGGGGGGGGGGGGGTGTGCAAAAAGTATTGATTTAGGTCAGCCTGTGCAATCCGCGCAGGATGACCTGGGCCGAAATTTTCGCTATTGGTCAATTTTCTGCATATCCAAGAACTATTCCACCTTATGATTCAGTCGGTTGTTGAACGAATAGAGTATATTTGTTTTTTACGGTGAAAGATCGAAATTTATTTCATTGAGTGAACATCATTGGTAATAGTTTCACGAGTGGCACATAGCCACGAATGAAAATATTACCGATGATGTTCACTCAATGAAATAAATTTCGATCTTTAACCGAAAAAAAAAACAAATGCTCTATTTATTTCATGCTATAACCCTTTCTGGGGGGAACTTGAAAATCCAGTATAGTTCTTTTCGGTTATTCCCCGTGGCGTACCCCTTCCGCATAGCAACACATTACAATATTACGTCAAGCGCGAGAAATGTAAGGTAAATTACGTCATATTTCCATCTGGTTGTGAGGCACGCGCATTTTACCTAGGTAACTAGTGCTTGGGAACAACTGTTTCCGTCTTCAATTAAAGAGTTAAAATAATATGAAAAAGGCAAAGCCTCAATACGAGCGACGTGAATGATTTGTGGAACATATATAGATGTATTAATTCGAATGACGAGCTTGATTCTAGATCTTGAAATCAAAGGGTGTGAGTTCGAATTCCGGCTTTGCCAAAACTAATTTTGAGCGTTGTCAAGAGTAGAAAGCATTTTTCTTTCGTAGATTTGTACATGTGAAATAGGGTGAATGTCCCTGATTTCCGTAACAAAAGAAAGACAGTTCCTTGACACTTTCCTTAATTTATGTCCAGAAAAATAACTTGGAATAATTATTGGTTCACACACTTGTAAAGACCATTTTATGGGAATATTTCCTCACTGCATGTAGATCTAGACCTATATAAGAGAGACTTTGACTTTTACGAGGAATCGGTCAGTAGGTTGAGAAGAATATTGAGCAGAGTACTGATAAAAGGAACTTTAGTCCTGAACGCATGGTAGGTGCACTTGCCGCCGCAATGAATATACACACAAAAGGAAAAAACAAACAAACAAAAATCTTGAGCCATGTTGCGGTAAAAGATGGTTTAATGCATGTCTGTGATGCATGACACCAAGAAAGTCATCACATAATTATACATCCATATTGTATGATAACTGACTGAATCGAAAGGCATACATACTGGTCCTTTGACATTCAAAACGTTGAAAAATAGATCTAGCAAAGAGTTTTGACCCAGGTTAGCTTGCGCGGACTACACAGGCAGACCTGGGTCGAAAGTTTTGCAAATGCAGTAAGACCCCTTTTCACAGATCATAAATCCGGCTTTCTCTCTAAATGGTATTTTGAAACAGTCAATAAACTAGTTTAGTCATGATTTCTACGACACAATATTTTTCGCGAAAAAACGGCTCGTGCATGACGTAAGAATAGTATGATTTATGACGTCATTATTTGCCAGCATAGATCATTGCGTATGTTCATACACAAATAGACGTTTAATACGCTGAAAGTAAGAAAGAAATTAGATAATCTTTACTCATTAAACTGATAATGATTTTTAAGTAATCATTCGATTGGTAGATATTTATTGTCATTTTTGACCAATCAGGTACTTGTGCGAAAGATTGTCATACGTGTGACGCTGTGCGACTAACCGGAAGACACTCAGTTTTTTAGTCATCCCTATTTAGATTTAGACTAAAACCCAGAACGAAGTCGGAATTTTATTTTTAAAAATCTAGAACGGTGTTACCGCAAAACGAGCATCGCTCGTTATTAAAAATCGGTATTTTCACTGGTCGTAACCATGAAATATCGAAAAATATTTCACCGATATTTCTTGATAACCTACCGGAAAGCATGAAACAAAATGGATTTAATGGTTCCATAATTAGACGATGACTTGCTTGGTATAGTTGATCACGGAGATGCAAGAGCATGGCTCAAATTCAAGGGAACTTTGCCAGAATATTTCACGAAATAGCGGACAGTGCAGAACTAAGATTACCGTGCACCTTATAATGTGCAATGTGATCCTCATCTAAACTGTCTGCAAAAGGCAGTCTAATATTAACCCTTAGGCTGCTAAGCACGACTTACTGTAACTGCCCTTTTGCGGACAGCGTAAATCAAGATTCGACTGCACAGAACGTTAGATCTACACTGTCCGAAAAGGAGACCCCCCCCCCAAAAAAAAAGAAAGAAATGAAATAACATTATTTGGGTTTGTACTAGATCTATTGGCCTGAAAGTTCCATTTCATTTCTTTAGCAGGATAAGGGTTAATCTAGATCTAATGTAATTGTTTGCAAAAATTAAAGTTCTACGATCAGCACTAGGGATTGATATAGATCGTAGACTAGACTGGCAAAGCGGTAAACTTTTACAATATTTGAATCATACGGTGCACATTATGGCAACGGTGCCATACCAGTCTACGGTGTCAGGGGCACTTGTTTTTAGACAAACTTCGCTAACTACATCCTTATACATAATTTTATTACAGACGGGGAAGTTTGTAAAAGAAAAAAAAGTAGTGTCTATGAACGGTTTGTCTTTTGAATAGATAGATCTAAATAAATAGATCTAGATAGATAGATAGATAGATGTACTGGACAAAACTTCAAACCGAACACTTTTTGAAGTAGATATTATGCACAAAACAGACATATTTTTATCTTTTTGTTTTGCATGCCACAACCTTGTGGAGCGTTCCTATGCAGTGCACACAATTTCCAGCATAACCCACTTAAAGTCATTAATTCACGGGGTTGGAAGTTAAATCTTTTTTTTTTTCTTTTTATGATTCACGATGACCAGATACATGTGTAGTAAGTTTTATCATTTCTGGTAGGGAGTCGGTTGAAATACTCGAAAAACGATTAAAAACCGCTGTAAACGTGCCGTGTATGACTCCTGTAGACCGCGGACGACAAGTCGGTTTGCTGATTGGCGAGCTTTCAACAAGACATTTTGGTTTTATTTTGTTTATAATATTGTGTTCGAGGATTAGATTTTATTTTACACGCTTGTTAATCAGAAACCATATTATTTTGAAAAAAAAAAAAAAACCACACACACACACACACACACACACACACACACACACATTCAGTGGCTTAGATTTGCTTAAAGAACCAGATTCTGGTCTTGTAACACATAATTAATTACCTCCCTTTTATGAGTTAAAAAACACACTTTTCCTCACTATTTACCATCTCTGAAAGAAACCAAATAATTGGCATATCTAATTTATCATGTGTCTGTGACCCTTGATTTTAGAGTCACATGACATGTGATACATTTAACCCAGCATCTCAGTGCTATTTGGTGCATGTTTCAGTATATTACCGCGAAATCAGCATCATTCAAGATTTTTCAAACATTGAATGGCATTTATTAAGTAAGACAAAGCGTTGAAAGATTGTAAGGCATTTTTTTTTTAAATATATGCTATGTCAGCCAAAAAATCGACTCCCTACCAGAAATGATAAAAATATTGTACATGCAACTCGTTATCATGAATCATAAGCAAAGCTTTGATTTGAACCTCCAACCCCGTGAATGAATGATTTCAAGTGGTTTTGCTGGAAATTGTGTTCACTGCATAGGAACGCTCCGCAAGATTGTGGCATGCAAAACAAAAAGTAAAAATATGTCTGTTTTATGCATAATATGTAAGTTCAAAGAGCGTTCGGTTAGAAGTTTGTTCAGTATAGATAGATAGATAGATAGATAGGGCATAGCCTGGGCCTAGAACCTACAGTTTTCAGGTCTGGATGTGGATCTACAGATTTTAGGCAACGGTGTGATATAGATGTAAGAGGCAATAGACACTAGATAAGATCTATTTGCACTGAACAAGATCTGAAATCTAGATTCTAAATACAAAATTTCTTGGGTTGAAAAATCATATAGATCTAAATATACCCATGTTATCAAATAAAATGAAATGAATAGATCTAAGGTAGGGTGCATATTTTGGTCCCGGGTCGCATTCAAATACACGAGAGAAACCCGATATCTCGGTTTTGAGTGTGCAAACACAGGATCTGTTTAGCTCTGCATCAAACAATCTGGTGAAATGTGTTCGTGACCGTGAAATGCGTCAATTACACCATGAAGAAAGGGAAAATGGTTGACAGTATTTTTTGCCCTTCTGCGCATTGATCTGCTCTTTCAAGGACACATCCCATCATTTGAGCCATCTTCAATTTGCCATCTTCAAATCCCTTTTAAAAATGTAATGTAGAGTGAAATTTTCCGTGTTCCAGTTTACAATTTCTATAAATACTGATGAAGTAAATTCGCTGGTTGGATGTGGGGATGTGGAAGACAGAGGTGTGAGCCGGGTTATATAGAGCCATGGTCTGCTTCTCGTATCAAAGGTCCCGTGTTCGAATATCATAATGAGCGGGATCAACATTTAAAACTACCCACATCACAGAAAGAGTACATGTATCGTTTCCAGGAAGCAATAATCAAGAGTTATCGGTCTTAATTTTTAGAACTTGTTTCACTAGGCACGTATGAGGGATTTTTAGACAAAGGGACGGAGGCCTAAACAATACCCTGAGATTTTAATTTGCAGAAAACGGCATATCATTTGCGGATTTTTTCCTTCACTTGCGGAACGAATAGGTTTTCATATGCGAAAATAGTGTGAATATCGTTTGCGGAAATTTTGAAAGCATGATTACCTCTTTCGTCAACCAGTCAGTGTCAAACATGTATACATGTTAGATGTTTAAAACGTGGCTGCTTGTTTTAGTATGTAGTTTGCTCCTTGTCGCAGAGTAACGTGAACACAAGCGGTATGTAATGTCCATTCTGTAGACCATAGGTACTGTTCAAGTGATGAAAGAATTTTGGACAGCACTTGAATGCTCCATCAATAAAAAAGGTCTGTTGCAGAATAAAGACATTCCAAGGTCTTGCTACATGAATATGCTACTATTCCTCTCTCTGTATCGTTGTACAATTAATGTCCATGCTTTTAAAGCGAGACATACTTCTGTGCGACTTTCACCCTCATCCTGCTAAATAACTGAAATGAAATTTTCAAGCCGGTAGTAAAAAACCCAATATTGGCTATTTCAAAGGTATTTTTTGATCGGATAATATGTCTGTATCGGACAGTGTAGATCAAAGATCAGACTGCACGTTCAGTGCAGTCTGATCTTGATCTACACTGTCCGCAAAAGGGTCAGTGAGTCGCGCTTAAAAGCCTAAGGGTTAAGGCAGAGCAGGGTTTATTTACGTTCTACAGCGGTAAATAACCAAAACTTTTGAAGTCGTCTGAAGTGTGAAGTTTTTATCGTTGAATCTTGATCTGTGATATTGCGCTTTTGAAATAACGAACGTTAAATTTATGTGTGCAAATGAAAGGGTAGTTTTCTGCTTTGGTATGCAATTATATAAAGGTTTTCGTTTTTCCGCCAATGAAATTCGCCCGCAATACCAGTCTAGTGCACGTGTGATATAACCCCTCATCATTTTCTAGAGCTAAGGGCCTACTAAAAATGATGCCTAGGCAGGTTATTTATTTATGTATTCATTCATTCATTCATTCATTCATTCGTTCATTCATTCATTCATTTCTATTATTTCTGTTTTGACTGAACGGAAAAAAAAACAACGGTTGTTTAACACAGGATTGTAAAGTATCGAAACGTTTTTCAACTTCCTGAGCTCCCCCGCACCACTCCGGCCTAGACCCCCCTCCCCATTCCCCGTTCCTACAGCCATATTCAATATAACTAACTTATTGCATAATATAACTAACTCCTTACTCGTTGCATTCATACGCCTTTTGTCTGTCATGCAGCAGTCCATATATGGAAAAACTACGACAAATGGGATGAATTGATCCATACAAATATTTCCTCCTATTCCCACCGTGTTTTATCTTTCATGTATGTAACCAGGGATCCTATATATACATGTGTATGTACGATCCCTGATGTAACGTTATTAAGCCTTTACCTAACAATCCCTGGTTTTCACGACCCTGAAGGAGAAGCCTTTTGAAAACATTGTGAGAAAAGGAGAAAATGCTGGTAACCATAATTTTCTCATTTTTCCACAATGTTTCTGTCCTTCCCAAAACAAACTTAGAATGTTGAGTCACATTAATGTTGTTGTCTGCAAATACATGTACTTTCAAATTGGACGAGTCTAAAATTTTGTCGTTTGGTAAAGAGTTAAACCTCAGCTCACTTTTGTCATTCATAGTTTACAACGAAGTTTTCAAATTAAATAGAAATTGTCTGCTGTCAATTTGCTGAGGTTAAGAGTTAAGACCACAAAATTTCACATTTTTGTGGCATTTGTTGAAGACAATGCCACTATGAGATTAATAATAAATGTTCAATATTGAATTTTGAAGACCATGTATGGTATTTTGTCCAAAACCGAAGGAAGTAAACCCAATTAAACTCAATTTTTCAAGACAAATGAGTTTTTCAGTAACACTCAAATATATAATTGGAAATGGCGTATTGAAATAAACTGCAAAAGGCTTTCGATCGTGGAAATACTTCTTTTTGAGTAAAAATAGCTTCACCTCTTCATAGCCTTCTATTGGCGCAATGATATGCACAAAATTTGTCTTCTGACCGCTTTGCTTCCGGGGTTGTTCGTTCCAAAACCAGTTCGTCCCTGGGCTTGTTCGTCCCATGATTGCACGCTACTCATTTGATTGTGCATGAATATTTACAGGAAGAAAACTTTATTGTAATGTTGGGAATTAGGTCCTGACGGCCAAAGATATCTCAAAATCATAGTATTCAGGTATAAACTTAATTGAATTCAATATATTTACATGGCTTCTCTCTCTACCCATCGTGCATCCTTCCGTCAAGGGACGTTACTCCTGACTCCTCTTGAAAGATCAAAGGGAGACCACCAATACACAAATAACGCAAACTTAGGCACCAGTAATCTCCTTTTAGCCAAAGAGAGGTATTAATTTGCTTAGGAGGTTGATTTTCAAGTTAATATTTAAATATTATTTCTCTTTTTTTTTTAGCTCACCTGAGCACGAAGTGCTAAGGTGAGGTATTGCGATCGGTCATTGTCCGGCGTCCATCTGCCCGTCTGTCCACAATTCCTTTAAACATCTTCTCCTCCTAAACCGCTGGGCCAATCTTGGTGAAATTTGGCAGGGATGTTCCTTGGGTAGAGCTCTACCAAAGTTGTTCAAGAGATTGAATTCCACCCTTAACTCTGGTTGCTATGGCAACAGAAAGGAAAGAAATAGCAAAATCTTTGAAAATCTTCTTCTCTGACATTAGAAGGCGTAGAGCTTTGATATTTGGTATGTAGCATCTCCTAGTGGACCTCTACCAAGTTTGTTCACATGATGCCCCTGGGGTTAAAACTGGCCCCGCCTCGGGGGTCACAAGTTCGAACATAGGAACAAAGAAAGAAAACTTTAAAATTCTTCTTCTCTGAAACTGGAAGGCATGGAGCTGTGATATTTGGCATCTAGCATCTCCTAGTGGACCTCTACTAATTTTGTTCATATGATGCCCCTGGGGTCAAAACTGGCCCCGCCCCAGGGGTCACAATTTCGAACATAGGAACAAAGAAGGAAAACTTTAAAATTCTTCTTCCCTAAAACTGGAAGGTGTGGAGCTTTGATATTTGGTATGTAGCAATTCCTAGTGGACCTCTACCAAGTTTGTTCAATGATGCCGCTGGGGTCAAAACTGGCCCTGCCCCGGGGGTCACAAGTTCGAACAAAGGAACAAAGAAGGAAAACTTTAAAATTCTTCTTTTCTAAAACTGGAGAGCATAGAGCTTTGTTATTTGGTATGTAGTGAACCTGTTCTAAATTTGTTAGCCCACCTGAGCACAACGTGTTCAGTCAGTTCAAAATTGGGTCACCTGGGGTCATAAACTAGGTCTCAAGGTTAAATTAAACTAATACTTTGTGGGCACTCTAGAGGCCATATTTTTTGCTCAATTGACTTGAAAATTGGTCAGAATGTTTGTCTTGATGAAATATTGGGTGAGTTTGGAATTGGGTCACCTTGGGTCATGAACTAGGTTACTTGGTCAAATTTGTGGGCACTCTAGAGGCCACATTTATTGCTGAATTAACTTGAAAACTGTTCAGAATGTTTGTCTTGATAAATGTTTTGACGAGTTCTAAATTGGGTCACATCGGGTGATAAATAAGGTCACTAGGTCAACTTCAGGAAATTCCTCGTGGACGCTCCAGAGGCCACATTTTAAGCTCAATTGACCAGACAATTGGTCAGAAATTGAATTACGCACGTGGAGTGAATTTCGCCTATTGACTCAGGTGAGCGATCCAGGGCCATCATGGCCCTCCTGTTTTCAAATCATTAATTCTACACAGTGGCTTCCTTGACAAATGCCACATCAGCGTTCTCAACGCTTTGATTAACAATTGGAAGCATGAACAGAAGATAAATTGAACTTAGCTTAGATCATGAGAATTTTATTTTACAGGCATGAGATTTTTCCGATTTTCGGCGGATTTCCGATTTTTCGGACGGCTGACGGGGGTCTTGTGATTTGTGCAGATCCGATAAGAAGGGGGGGGGGGGCGCGGAGGGGTTTTTAAAACGATCGGACTCGCGCTTTGGTAAAAAACGCACGGCTATTGTGTATAAATAGTACGTCCATTGAGGAGAGCTCTTCCTCCAAAACTGTAGAATTCTTCCTTCAAAATGGCGGCGTCCAGGTTTGCAGAGCGTGGAAAAGACGGTTTCAGATTTTTTCCTTTGGGCCTCAGTCTCATGCCTGATTTTAAGAAAATAACACTTATTGTGGGAAAAGAAGATATTTCCCAGCATTTTCTCCTTTTCTCACAATGTTTTCAAAAGTTTTTTTCTAAGGTTACATGTATGTTAACCCTTATCCTGGTAAATGACTAACACGAATCTTTCAAGTCAATAGTAAAAACCCAAATGTTGCTATTTCAAAGTTATTTATAGGGAAAAATATGTTTTTAGCGGACAGTGGAGATCCAAGATCAGACTGCATGTTCTGTGCAGTCTGATCTTGATCTACACTGTCCGCAAAAGTTCAGTGAGTCGCGCTTGGCAGCCTATGGGTTAAAACTCGATATTGTAGGACAATAAAAAATAGTAAATCAAATACAGTCATAGCAGAATCAAAATTGTCACTTTTCAACTCTTTGATAACACTGCACTTATAAATTTTGTCTTCGCAACTTTATCTGGCTGGCAAATGGATGAAATCTCTGATACCGAGTTCTTTCTTTTTCTGAAAAAGAAAATAATAGAGAAAAATCAGTTACCTCCCTTTGAACTTAGCTCATGTATGTTTGCGTAGGCTCCCCTCCCAAATTAATTTTTATTGAGGGAGGAGCGGAGTCTTCTCTAGAATTGTCCTTTTCGTGCTTGAATTTACCTTGAATTTACGAAATATTTTGAACGTTTCAAATTTAGGAACTTGTTTTTGACGAGGTGGATAACATTCTGTGAAATGGAGAAAATGCTAGTTACAAGCAGTTTTCCGTTTTTCCACAATATTTTCAAAAGCTTTCTTTAACAGGATGGACTTCGGGATTCGGTGGTAAAGGGACTAACGTACTTTAGAACAACGTTCCAGTCTCATAAAAAAAAGTCAGAAATATAAACCAGTTTCACTACTTTCTGACTCTAGATACTGTTCGTCAGATTTAAGCCTTAGCCTGCAGAGCGTAGCCTGGGTCCAGGCGGTAATAATCTTTTATTCACTCCTTCTCACGGTCTTCTTCGATGGTCTATACAGATGTGTGGCAAAACGGTTTATCGCTTCCGTAATTAGATCTATTACATTTTTGACAAAGTGAAGTCCGAATGATAGAAAAGAAAAAAAAAGTGAACGGACTGGAACCCAGGCTAGCTAAGCGCGACTCTAGAACCTTGTGCGGACAGTGTAGATCAAGATCAGACTGCACAGAACGTGCAGTCTGATCTTGGATCTACACTGTCCGACAAGGAGATTTTTTCCTCCGAAAAATATCTTTGAAATAGCAAATGTTGCGTTTTTACTATCTGTTTGAAAGATTCATTTCACTTAGGTACCAATTTAAGGACTGACAGTGCTTTATAGTTAGAAAAATCTAGCCAATGACAAGAAAAAAGCAAAGTTTATGTTTTGATCGAAAAATCTTAAGTTTCTCCACTGAACCCTTCCAGTGAATACTTAAATCGTTCCACTTACGGAAATAGAAATTATTGAAATAGCCTTTGAGTCAAACCATCGACGCTAAAACAGTTGGTACAATCAAATATTTACCTATATTGCTGCGAGGTGATATATACTATCAGAATGATCAGTATAATACACACCAATGCTAAAGTAACACCAACTAGAATTCTTAAATCATTCAATTCTAAGTCCTTGAAACCGTCTTGTATAACTTGCGAGGACGGAGATGGTGAGGTTGGAAAACCATCTTTACTTGTCTCCCTTGTTGGCAACACATCTATAGTCGCCTCCCCTGGTCTATCTTTCGTCGTTTGAGGTTCTATTGAACTTGGGACAATATCTGTAGTCGTCGCTTTTGTTACAATAATATCTGCAGTCGTCATACTTGGTTTGGTTGTTGTTGTAGGTTCGGCAGTTGAAGATAGATTGAATTTTGGTAGCTGTACGGTGGAATTTGCTGAAGAAGAAAGCAGACAATTTTAACCGTTGTTACGCTCGTACTACTAAGAGATAAAACAGCAATGATATAATTACACTGCATTCTTGCTATTGTATCCTAAATCATAAGGATTCAATGAAATAAGAAAATCACAAAAGCAAGTAAAAAAATCTGACACAAAACGTGATTGGTCAATCCAATTTAGGAGCCTGATACACAACACAATGTGTATTATCTGACCATTCGTAGTTGTAAAGCAATCGGTAATAAAACCTTTCAGTGCCATATATAAGCAGGGCTTAACGCATTTGCAAAATGTATCTACTCATGTCAGCCTGCGTGGTCAACGCAGGCTAACATGGGTTGATACTTTTTACTACTGATCAATTTTCTGCATGTCCAAGGACCATTCTACCTCGGGATTCAGTCGGTTGTTAGACAAAATGGATTTTATGGATCCATAGTTATGTGATGACTTGCTTGGTGAAATGTATCACAGAGATTCATTAATTCCCCCACCCCTTTTTGCCAGCGCGTGACTCAAGTATAAGCTCGTACCAATTTCTATGGGTGAAATTGCATTCTTGCAAGACTTAGAAGATTGTTCATCTTGTAGGCTTGACCAAGTAACCGGACGATATAGATCCAAGATCAGACTGCACATTCTGTGCAGTCTGATCTTGATCTATGTCGTCCGCAAAAGCCACTGCGTCTCTTATGGTGCTGAAAGTCTTACTAAATACACTGTTTGAAATAGAAAAATCAACCAAACCATTGCAATAACAAGGCTGTTTCGACCACTATGTTACAAACCAGTTGGAGATTCAGATCTAAGATCAGACTACAGGATCTGTGCAACCTGAATCTGATCCATACTTTGCGCAAAATGAAACACAAATTGTGCTCAGCGGTTGGAAGGTGAAAGCTGAATAACACAAGTTACCGAAGCAGATCCTGGTAGAAAAAGGAATTGCAGGATTATCAAACACAAGGAAACCATTGCACGTCTTGATCCGCATGGGCTGGGTCCTTCTGGTACAACAGCCCTGGGTGGTGCTTATACACAATGACACATTCGTCATGGTTCCCGGCTGTGTAGGAATACTGTCTGCGAAGAAAGGTGTAATTAAAATTTTTATAAACAACCCCGTATTTTAAATACCAGTGAGATGAGGGCTTTTGAAAACATTGTAGGAAAAGGAGAAAATGCCGGTAACCGGCATTTTCTCCTTTTCTCCACAATATTTTCTGACATTTTACAGAAACACATCTCATTATCTGCATCGTACCAAGTCATTTATCGCACACTTATGGACCCATAAATGCATTTTGTCCAACAACTGACTGAATCATGAGGTAGAATGGTCCTTGGACATGCAGAAAGTTTACCAAAAGTAAAAATAATCGACAAAGGTCTACGCGGTCTGAGCTGAGTAGATACCTTTTTCACATTAAGCCCCCTTTTCACAGAGCATGGCTCATTCATACTGTTGTTAGAGGAACGGATCAAACACAATGATCCTCATCAGGAATAATTCTGGCCTAGCTGAGATTCCAATTTGCATCCCATGAATTGATAGCCATGTGCTTGATCACGAAACCTACGACGCTTGACCTGACCGACCAACTCAGAGAGCAATGATCTCTCGACGTAAAAAAGTAAGCCATACTCTGGCAAAAGGGGTTTAATACATTTCTGTGATGCATGGCCTACAACACGCGAAAAGGGGCATTCGGACATTTGCGTAAAGTGTCGTCTCGGATCAGCCTGCGCAATCCGCGCAGGCTAATCCGAGACGGCACTTTACGACTACATTAGATTTTGTGCTACAGTAGACTTGTGCAAAACAGACAATTACATAAAAACGGAAAGTGTAGTTTCAGATTAGCCTGCACGGACTGTGCAGGCTGATCCGCGACGACACTTTACGCAAATGTCCGAATGCCCCTTTTCGCGTGTTGCAAGCCAGTCATAATACCAAGCAAGTCATCACACAATAATGGAATTATAAAATGCATGTTATATAAAAACTGTCTGAATCATGAGGTAAACTGGTCCTTAGATATGGAGAAATTTGACCAATCGTAAAAAACATCGACCGAGATCAGGCTGACCTGAGTCGATACTTTTCTTAGATCCATTAAGCCCCCTATACAGAGCATGGCTCATATAGGCTGTCCAGATCTCTTATTTTACGGCTGATATTACAGTCGCCCAAAACTCAAGAAGATTTATACCTGACAGGCTTGACTAAACAAGCGGGTGGTATAGATCTAATATCAGACTGCACTTTCTGAGCAGTCTGATCTTGATCTATGCTGATCGCAAATGCCTATGTTTTCGCCAATGACTCCGAAACGGATAATTGAACGATTGAAGAAACGAAGAAACCAAATAGCTGTTCTAGCGCCTAGAGGTTTAAAAGACTCAAACATAAAGTAACAATAGCTGCCAAAAGTAAACAAGGCGGATGTTAAAATGCATTTAAATTTCAGTCATACCATTTAAAGGTATGGAAATTATTGTGAAGATGATCATCTGTTTATTGTACGGCCGGTCCAAGTGTTAGTCGCTAGTACAGAAGTTAATTTCAGAATTAAGTTAAAAGTTGCCAGGTCAATCTCTCTCTGTTTACTTTTTGCCTGATTTAAAAATTCATTTTTCTACTAGCGCCTAACATTTTGACCGACCACACAATAACAGATTATTATCTTCACGATATTTTCCAGACTTTTAAATGATGTGATTTAAATTTAAATGCATTTTAACACCTGCATTATAAGGCCGTTATTGGGCCTTTAAAGCTTGCCGTTTATCCAGATCTGCTGATCGCAGCCGCACTGTGGACTGGTTGGACACGTGGTTGTGATAAGACCGCTTTGTGTTGTCACAAATCTTGTCCATCCAATTTGGATTCGGTTGCTTCTGCACAATGTGGACGTCTGGTTGTAGTCTGTCGTCATAGTACTGTCGTTCACAGCTGTATAGTTACTGCACGGGTCATTTTGGCACGTGACTGGGTAAAAGATACAGAAAAAATATGTAGTGAGGTTTGACAAAAAAGAGTATGCAATAGGTTTTAAACTTAAACGTGACTCAAAATAGATGAAAAATGGAAACCATGTTTTTTTTTATTTACATCTTGTCCTGTATTTTCAGAGTCAGATTTCAGGTTGTATAATATGGCTTGCAACACGCGAAAAGGGGCATTCGGACATTTGCGTAAAGTGTCGTCTCGGATCAGCCTGCGCAGTCCACGCAGACTAATCCGAGACGGCACTTTACGTCAATATTAGATTTTGTCCTACACTAGAATTGCGTGAAACAGAAAATTACAAAAAAAAAGACGGGAAGTGTCGTTTCGGATTAGCCTGCGCGGACTGCGCAGGCTGATCCGAGACGATACTTTACGTAAATGTCCGAATGCCCCTTTTCGCGTGTTGCAGGCCGTATATGATGACTTGCTTGGTATAATGCATCACGGGGAGCATCAAACCCCACTTTGCCACAGCATGACTCATATAAATGAGCCTTGCTCTGGCAAAAGAGGGCTTAATGCATGTCCGTTATATATGATACTAGCCCAAGTCATCACATAATTATGGATCCATAGGAGCCACTTTTTTCAATAACCAACTTAACCATGAGGTAGATTGGTCCTTTGATAAACAGAAAATTGACAAATAGAGAAAAGTTTCGGTCAAGATCAGCCTGCGCGGACTGCGCAGGCTGACCTGGATCGATACTGTTCGCAGGTGCATTCCTGGACTTTCACAGAGCATGGCTCAAATATGTTACTTGTGTGTCGTTGCATTATGTCCACCCTGCAAAGATCGAGAAATAACACAAGAAATCATTAAGATATAAAATTACGAGTTTTATAATACTAGCTCCTACATTCACAATGAAACAAGTAACAATGAAACAAGACTTAAAAAGTCGAAGACATTTTTCACAAAAGCACACCAATACCTTTTCTTGCCTGGAAGACGATACACAACAAGAATAAAAGAAACATCTTAGATGGTGTAAATACGCTATGAACATACATAACTCGTCTCAACAACCCATTAAAGATAGGTTTTTATCTGATCGCATTGAATTGCACATACATGTTTTGCCAATGACGAATGACGATAAGGTTCATTATCAAAAAAAACCCAGTGTGGTAAATTCATCTATTAGTGCCAATCCAGTTTTGTTTGCACATGTTTAATACCATTGCAGCCATGATAACATGATCAAAGCGAGAGTTTGCCAATGAAAACCAGCTTAGATAAACTAAGATAACAGGTACAATTCAAAGTCCAGGAATGAAACAGGAAGTGCCAGGTCTCTTTATGACCTTGACCTTGGGTATTGAAACTTAAAAAGCAAGTACATGTAAATGATAAAAAGTGGACTGGATATGTGAAGTACTAGATCCATTCAGACTGTGGATGCTGTAGCCAGTTGTCGACTAGACAGACAGACAGACAGACGGACGGACGAACAGGTGGGCGGACGGAAGGACGGACAGACAGACAGACAGACAGACAGCTTTTGATGCTTTTGGTATTAAATAAGATAAGATAAAGGTTGTTCTGTCTTATCTTTGTAAATGAACAAGTTGCCGATATTAGGTACATGTATCTATGGGTCTTTGACCAAAATAGCTGTGATTTAGCAATTTTTTTTCGTCCACTGACTAACAATACCATTTATTTGAACTATTTGGTGCTCTTTAATTTTCGTTTTTATTACATAGCTATAGAGGAAGGTTGAAGGTACATTATATGTGCTCTATGTGGCCTCCTTAAACAAGCCATTGCCATCAGGGTACAGTCCAGCTATAGCTGTCTTATGCCTGTGCTTTCAAATAAATTTGAAAAAGAAAACGCCCTGCCTTCCGAAATATCGTACATATTCATACGCCAATGATTAAACAAATATTTTTAAACAGGAAGACACGTGCGTGCCATTCGCTCCCGTGTATTGACAAACCAGAGGAAGATAGCTTTTCGAAAAATCTTTGGGAAAAGAGAAAATTCTGACACAAGGCACTTTGCTTATTTCCAACAATGTTTTTTTTTTTGCCTTCAGAGGACCAATTTCAACATATGAGCCACATTTAGAGTGTCGTCTGCAAACATTTAAAAGATGGGCAATTGTGATGGTTTGCCGTCTATTGAAGAGTCATGGTGAAAGATTCCAACCCCATGATCACACAAATATGACGATCTTTCAGAAAATAGCCGTGCTGTGATTGGTTGAAAGCAGCTGTAGGAAGTACTTCACAAAATTTAAATTCAGGCCTTAGTATTATCGATTAAAACAAACGGAATTAAATAAGCTCTGCAAGCTTTATGACTAAGCCTTGCATCTGTGTGGTTGCGCTATTAAAAGTAGATCTTTGAAAGAATAACTCCTTTTCAAGCTAACAAAATAGTTCGTTTGCTGTTTGCATTCAGTGCTCTAAACTGGCGATGCCGACACATTCGATCGGTCTTCGGATAAATCGGAGAAAAGTAGTCAGTGGCTTTGGAAAGAAAGTTGAGTAAGTACTAGTATGAGAAAGCCAGGAAACACATGGGTGCGTCACTGTCCGCCATGATATGACTTAAGCTGTTAAAATGGCGTTAAACTCCAATACAAAAACAAAATCGGATAAATAGGAACGTTGCCTCTATGCAATGGTCTAGAAGAGCGATCCCATAGAATTTTATCGGTTGTCGTATTTCCAGATCTGTTGTCTTCAATGTGTATTGTAGATGGGCGAAGCAGTCCTTTTTGAGCCGTTTGTCACATTTCTGTATCTGACTACTGCATTCGGTGCTCTATAATTGTGATGATGACGCACTTGGTCAGTTTACGAATCCCCTAACCCTTAAGATGCAAAGCGCGACTCACTGACCTTTTGCGGACAGCGTAGATCAAGATCAGACTGCACAGAACGTGCAGTCTGATCTTGAATCTACACTGTCCAATAGGGAGATGTTTTTTCTCCAAAATAACCTTTGAAATAGGAAAATTTGGGTTTATACTATCGCTTTGAAAGTTTCATTTCTTTTATGTAGCAGGATGCGGGTTGGTTTGTAATCTGCATATTGAATGGCGATGCTGACGCAGTTGGTCGGCTGTCGGACATCTGTATCTTTTGCCGTCATTCATTTCTCTAAATTGGCGAAACTGTGGTATTTGGATGGTGGTAGAGTAATTCCTAAACCTTTTGTCTGCATTCTTTGCTCTGAATTGGAGACGCTGAACATTTATGTTTGTGTGGTGTCCGTGGTTGTGCGGTAGAGCGTCGGCTTTGTAACCATAAGGTCCCGAGTTCGATACCCGGGAGCGGGTATCAACTTTGGCATTTTTCATTGGCCCACACAATCGGCGCGAGTACTGGTGAAGTTCCCAGGAAGCAGAATCGAGAAAGATTAGTATAAGTTGTAAGAACTTGTTTCTCAATCGATGTAAAATAAATATGTTTAAACTAACATTCGTGTTTGGGCAGCTGTCGGATTCCTAAACCTGTTAAGGCATTTTTTTGCTCTAAATTGGCGCCGCTGTCCTGTTGATGGATAATTGGCGGATTTCTAAACCTG